>JBBDGP010000774.1:640000-1152139 GCA_037952835.1 Lithobates septentrionalis
TTTGTATGTCATGGGACCATAAGTCTTCACTGTTATTTAACTGTAACCAAAATGTCTTATGTACAACACAAGATGTTTGCGTTGTCAATTTTCTTTTTTCCTCTGCTCTTGCTTCAATTAAAAATTATTGAAAGAATGCATATGATGCAACTGGTGTGACTGAGGTCATAAGAATCTAGCTATGGAAAACGCAAACTACTGTCTGCAGGGGCCCCAAGGACTGCAGGTTGGGTGCAAAGATTTAAAACCCTAAGCACACGCCATACCTTTATGTTAGAATGCCTTGTCTAAATGTCATTATGTTTAATGAAGCTGCCATATTCAAGTGTCCAGAAAGGCAATTTCATGCAAAGACTTGTAAATTATGTCTCTAGTGGCCATTTATAGGCCTGATTTGGCAGTTCGAATTAACTTTGTTGAGTCGCTACTGAGAAATTAGAACAAGACTTTTGCAGGCGATCTGAAGGACCTGCACCAAGATCAGGGAAAAGTATAAACTGTGTGCAGCACAGGTCACATATGTATTAAAGGAATAAGGTCCTATCTATACAAATAATCTATAAAAACAAATATTAATTTATGATTATGTACAGTAAACTGATCACAACCACATACATTGGGGAAAATAATTATTTGATCCCCTGCAGATTTTGTAAGTTTGACCACTTACAAAGAAATAAAGGGTCTATAATTTTTATCATAGGTGCATTTTAAATGATATAGACAGAAAATCAAACAAAAATCCAGAAGACACAAACGATACAAATGATATAAATTGAGTTGCAGTTCAGTGAGTAAAAGAAGTATTTTATCCCCAAACAAAACATGACTTAGTACTTGGTGGCAAGCACAGAGGAAAGAAGTTTCTTAAAGTTGGTGTCCAGGTTTGCACACATCTCAGGAGGGTTTATGGTCCACTCTTTACAGATCCTCTCTAAATCCTTAAGGATTCTTGGCTGGCTCATGGCAACTCGAAGTTTCAGCTCCCTCCATAAATTTTCTATAGGATTAAGGTCTGGTGACTGACTAGGCCACTCCATGACCTCAATGTGCTTCTTCTTGAACCACTCCTTTGTTGCCTAAGTAGTATGTTTTGGGTCATTTTCATGCTGAAAGACCCATCCATGACCCATCTTCAGTGTTCTGGCTGAGGGAAGAAGGTTCTCATCCAAGATTTTACAATACATGGCCCCGTCCATTGGCCCCTCAATGCCGCAAAGTCAGCCTGTACCTTTGGCAGAGAAACAGCCCCAAAGCATTAAGTTTTCACCTCCATGCTTGACTGTAGGGATGGTGTTCTTGGGTCAGTCTGCATTTTGCTTCCTCCAAACACGGCAAATCAAGTTAATGACAAAGACCTTGATTTTGGTCTCATCTGACCACAGCATTCTCCCAAACCTTCTCTGAATCATTTAGATGTTAATTTTTTTTTTTTTGAAAATTCTTTTTATTCACAGTTTTCAATACAAGAACAACAATAACATACACCAACAAAAAAAATTACCCCCCCTTCCTATTGTGCAATGTTCAAGCATAAACAGGCATTAAAGCGTAATCACATGCTTTTCCGGCCTGCTCGAGTCATTCTAACCATACATGCTTAAGTGAAATCTAAGGCAATGACTGCAATCATCTGGTATCTATAAAGCCTGTCTTGTCTCTTCCATTAGTGCATGTTCCCTTTCATATAACATTTAGCCCATCAGTTACCCAGTAACTCATACAGTATCATCAGAAGAAAGCCAGCTCTGCCATACCTTCTCAAATTTTTTTGGGCACCCTCTACTTAAGTAAGTGGCTTTATATAGAGGTAAAGCTTTATTTACTATGCCTTTCCAGAAGGCTAAGGATGGAGCCTCAGGTTTTTTCCAGCATAAAAGAATGGCTTTGCCTGCATAAAACAAGGTGAGGGAGATCATAGTTCTTTGTGCCCTAAGTGGTGCTACCTCCTCCACCAGGCCCAGCATACACACCGATATTGTCATGGGGACAGGCAGCAAGACCAGCCCTTGAATGACCTTGTAATGTACAAAGGCCCACTCTAGGATGTCCGGAGCCCCACAGAAATTAACTAAACAGGCTGTTTAGGCGCCAAAAGAAAGAGCAGGGGACCCAAATGGGGGTATTACGCAAAAAATAGAGGAATACTGGTAGTATCTTCATTTTAAGCAGGTTCACCCTACCAATTAGGGAGAGTGGTAGGTGTTTCCAGGCCTAAGTTAAGTGTCAAGTAGTGTGTAACTTTAGGAGGCACGCGTACACCCAAATATTTTAATTTCATGGACCCATGCGATAGGCACCAAAGTTGATGCTCGCGCCTGTGCTCCATCATCAATAGCCATGATACTGGACTTCTCCCAATTCACCCGTAGACCTGAAAAATTAGCAAATATGTTTAGAATCTCAAATACTGCCTCCAAGAACGGTCCTGGGTCCTCTAGGAAAAGGAGCATATCATCTGCATATAGGGCCGTGCATTATCTAATGCCACCTACCTGGAGGGCTTTAACTTCTGTGGATGCTCTTAGAGCAATAGCTATCGGCTCTATGGCCAGAGCAAATAGAGCCGGAGAAAGTGGGCAGCCTTGCCGCGTTCCCCTCCCCACCGAAAACTGTGCTGAAACTTGAGTGCCTATCTTTATTGTTGCCTTGGGTGAGCTGTATAGGAGCGATATCCAAGTAAGGAACACCTCTCCAAACTCCATATGCCGTAATACAGTGGACATGTAATGCCAGTCCACTGAAATAAAGGCTTTAGCCATGTCCAAGGACACAATCACCCTGGCTCTGGGGTTAGTTTGATCAATCTGTAGGTGCGCAAACAGCCTGCTGAGATTCGTATCAGTGGACTTCTTGGGTATGAACCCAGTTTGGTCTATGTCTACCAGTGTGGTTATTACCTTCGATAATCTCATGGCCAATATTTTAGTAAGAATTTTAAGATCCTGATTGAGGAGAGCTATAGGTCTGTACGAGGAGCAGCTCAGGGGATCCTTGCCCGGTTTTGGCAATAGGACCACCTGAGCCTCCATGAGAGAGTCCGATAATGTCCTATGTTCCAAGCAAAAATGAAATAACGTCTTAAGTCTAGGTATGAGAGTCTTGAGGTATGACCTTTACCATTCAATGCAAAAAACATCCGGCCCTGGTGATTTGTGTGGTGGGAAAGATCTAATAGCAGTTTCTATTTCCTTTTCGGTGATCTCTACTTCTAGACTATTTTGATCTGACTCCGACAGTTTTGGTATAGATATGGAAGTAAGCAGTGATTCAAGATCCTGTTTATTATATGTCGGGATGGGCAAGTAAAGAGTACTGTAATAGTCTACAAAGGTATCAAGGATATCACTTGGGTCTGTCAACAGGGCACCCTGAGAGTTAAGGTATACTGGTCTGAACTCGCTGCTCCGCAACCAACATAGCCAAAAGCTTCCCATTTTTATCTCCCTGTTTGAAGAGGGACTCAGCCCTCCTCACCCAGGACGTGTGGGTTAATTCCATAAAGTGCAACGTCAGAAGACGGCGCGCCTCAAGCAATGCGGTGTATGTAACTTCTGACTGGTCAGCCGCATGGGCCGCCTCACACCCTCTCACTTTATCTTGTATTTCTTGTGATTTGAGATTAAATTGTTTAATTGCCTGTTTGATTGCTGAGATGTACTGACCTCGCATACATGCCTTAACCACTTCAGCCCTGGAAGAATTTACCCCCTTCCTGACCAGTGCATTTTTTGCGATTTGGCACTGCGTCGATTTAACTGACCATTGCGCGGTCGTGCGACGTGGCTCCCAAACAAAATTGACGTCCTTTTTTTCCCACAAATAGAGATTTCTTTTGGTGGTATTTGATCACCTCTGCGGTTTTTATTTTTTGCGCTATAAACAAAAAAATAGCGACAATTTTGAAAAAAGCGCATTATTTTTTACTTTTTGCTATAATAAATATCCCCAAAAAATATTTTTTAAAAAAAGGGTTTTCCTCAGTTTATGCCGATACATATTCTTCTACATATTTTTGGTAAAAAAAAAATCGCAATAAGCGTTTATTGATTGGTTTGCGCAAAAGTTATAGCGTTTACAAAATAGGGGATAGTTTTATGGCATTTTTATTAATTTTTTTTTTTACTAGTAATGGCGGCGATCAGCAATTTTTATTGTGACCGCGACATTATGGAGTACACATCGGACATTTCTGACACATTTTTGGGACCATTGTCATTTATACAGCATTTAGTACTATAAAAATGCACTGACTCCTGTGTAAATGACACTGGCAGTGAGGGGGTTAACCACTAGGGGGCGGGGAGGGGTTAAGTCAGTACTAGGGAGTGTTTTCTAACTGTAGGGGGATGGGCTAGCTGTGACACATCACTGATCTCTGCTCCCGATGACAGGGAGCAGAGATCAGTGACACTGTCACTAGGCAGAACAGGGAGATGTTGTTTACATCAGCATCTCCCCGTTCGTCCTCTCCGTGAGGCGATCACGGGTATCCCTACGGCGATCGAGTCCGCGGGACCCGCGACCTGACTCGCGAAGCTCTCGACCGGCGGCGCGCACGGGATGGCATGGCAGGAAATTCAAAGGGACGTACCTGTACGCCCATTTGGCCAGCCGTGCCATTCAGCCAACGTACATCGGCGTACGCCGGTCGGGAAGTGGTTAAAGGCGTCCCACACCATCGGCAGTGGGGCTGACTGTAAGTTATCCTCCCAATAGCTTTTTAAGAGTTGGTGCCATTTGGTAAGAGACCGATTCTACTACCAACCAACCCGGGATCAATAACCATGCACCCCCTCTAACCTGCGAGGGTATACCAATATGAACCTGTAGGGGGGTATGATCCGACAGGCCCCCGGCAACGTATTTAGCTCCCCTCACCAACTGCAACATGGGGGCATTAGCAAACGCTAGATCAATCCTGGATGAGGACTTATGTGTTTTGGATAAATGTGAGTAACTTTTTGTGCTGGGATTTTTCCACCTCCATAACACTGTGAAAGCAGCCGTCACCGCCCATGCTGCCAATTCTACAGATGCCCCTCTCCTAGAGTTAGAGGAGTCCAGAGCAGTATTCAATATAGCGTTAAAATCGCCTGCCACAATGAGAGGCAAGTGCATGAAGGAAGCTAGCAAGTCGTATAGTACCTGAATTTGAAACGTGGGGGAACATATACATTAGCTAGTACCATCCTATACCCATGGATGTCAGCCACGACAATTGCATAACGGCCCCTTGGATCTGTAATAACTTGGTGAACAGTGCAAGGGACCGCTTTGCTGATCAGAACAGCTACACCTCTGGCGTATGTAGAATACGTAGCATGTATTGCATGTTGTATCCAGGAACGTCGCATAGTGAGAATCCTATTATCATCTAGATGCGTCTCCTGTAAGAAGACGATGTGTGGTTTTAGCGGTTTCAAGTATTGGAACATTAGGGCACGACAAAATTTATCGTTTAGGCCTCTAACGTTCCAAGACAGTATATCAAATACAATACCTGTCATCAAAATACCTTAAAAAATATAGCAATAAATGGCATGACCTTATTATAGTTGCTACCGACCTGTAAGCATTAAAGTATTGGTGTATGACACAGGTCTCAAGAAGCCCTGGACAGAATCTGGAACATTGCACAAATGAAAACACCCCCCCCCCCCAAAAAAAAAACATGTAACTCCCTACTGCTGTGTAAAACATACACTGATACACGCAGCGTATTCCCAAAAATAAGCCCAACTGTTACCTGAATGTGACCTAGAAAAGAAAAAAAAAAAGAAAATTAGGAAGTCCAGGTCATTACAACCAGTCCAAAAAGGAAAATAGAAAAACATATGAAAAAGTGTCTGTTCTAACTTCACTTTCGGTCCGTGCCACTAAGAAGGAGTGGAAGCCCACCCATCCTCCCACCACAGCATCCAGAGGCATGAGCTAGGTATTGCACCCAATGCAAGAGTACCAACAATATGGGTAAAAGAAAAATTTATGAGTTCCATGAGAAAACCTAGTCCATCATCTGTGTGGTGTTATGGGAACAGTGTACTCATAGTATCTCATGCAATGAAGATGTATGAGTAGCCTCTTAATGCAGACCGCTTCCCCCCTTCCCCCCCGGGGCACGAACAGCAAGGTCCCTAAAAGAGAAACTCACTGCGGAGATGGAATCACATATATCGTTCTTTACGTGTTGATCCAATCATTTGCCTCTTCAGGTGTATCAAAAAATCTTACGGTACCTTTGTGAGGAATCCGCAGGCGGCTGGGGTAAAGCATGCCATACTTGATAATCTTTTCCCTGACACGGCGTCTCACCTCATTGAAGGATCTGCAACGTTTCTGGACCTCAGCCGAGAAATCCGGGAACAGCATCAGCTTGGTGTTCTCATATGGTAGTTCTGGATGTTTCTCTGCCTCTGCCAGGATCATATCTCTGTCGCGGTAGTTTAACAGTCGCACCAAGAATGGCCTGGGTGGTGCACCTTCTGGACGCTTTCCCGTGGGTACTCTATGTGCCCTTTCTACTACGTAGGTGGGCGGCATGTCTGGCAAGTCCAGCAATTGTTTGAACAATGACTCAGCAAAAATGGCGGGGTCCCGACCCTCTGCTCCCTCCGGCAGGCCTATGACACGGACATTGTTCCGCCTCTGTCTATTTTCGGCATCATCCACTTTGTGTACAAGGGAACTCACCAGCGATTGTAGTTCTGCTATTTGTGCAGTCTGTGTGCCCTGCTGATCCTCCACCGTGCCAATCCTATCCTCCGCTTCATTGATTCTCCCTTTCATTTTGTCTAAATCATGGCGGATCAGGGTACACTCGGACGCCAGGTGATCTATGCGGACCATCATCATAGCTTTGAACCCCTCTATAGCAGCCAGAATAGGCTTTGTGATCGCCTCTGGTGCTGTCTCCAAAGCAGCTGAGGAAAGGTCAGCCTCCTGCGCCTCTGAGGGAGCCGACATCTTCACAGGAGATTTGGCTGCAGAGGTTCCCGGGCTTTGCACAGCTCCCAGCCCGCTCTATATGACGGAAGTGGAGGTGAAGGCATTCATGGCGCTTGATGAGCTCGCGCCCCGCCCCTTCCCTTAGCGCGGCGGCTTCGGGTCCTTGCTGAGCTTACCCCGGTCCTTTGCAGACATAATCGCCGTCTCAGGGAGCAGGAGCCGCCGTGTAATTTGTGGGAGAAACAGTGCGGGTATTCAGGATTACTGGCTCGGATCCGCACGGAGCTCCAGAGACACACGTCCGTCCCACTTTACATCCTGGCCACACCCCATTTAGATGTTCATTGGCATGAGTGTGCCTTCTTGAGAAGGGGGACTCGCCATGTTTGGAGGAAGAAAAAATGCTGACTATGACACGAAGAACACCATTCCTACATTCAAGCACAAAGGTGGAAATATTACGCTTTGGGGCTGTTTCTCTGCTAAAGGTACAGACTGACTTTGCCGCATTGAGGGGTCAATGGACGGGGCCTTATATTGTAAAATCATGTATGAGAACCTTCTTCCCTTAGCCAGAACACTGAAAATGTGTCATGGATGGGTCTTTCAGCATGACAATGACCCAAACATACTGCCAAGGCAACAAATGAGTAGCTCAAGAAGCGGAACATTAAGGTCCAGTTTCCATACCTTAATCCTACGGAAAATTTATGGAAGAAGCTTAAACTTCGAGTTGCCAAGCGACAGCCAAGAAACCTTAAGGATTTAGAGAAGATCTGTAAAAAAAAAAAAGAGAGGACCAAAATCCCTCCTGAGATTTGTGCAAACCTGGTCACTAACTACAAGAAACGTCTTACCTTTGTGCTTGCCAACAAGGGTTTCTCCACCAAGTACTAAGTCATGTTTTGCTTGAAGATCAAATTATTTTACTCACTGAACTGTAACTCAATTTATAACATTTGTATCATGTTTTTTTTCTGGATTTTTGGTTAATATTCTGTCTCTATCATTTAAATACACCTATGATAAAAAAAAATATAGACCCTTAATTTCCTTGTAAATGGGCAAACTTACGAAATCTGCAGTGGATCAAATAATTAATTTTCCCCACTGTACCTACCTGTGCAGTATTTTGTAGACTGTACAAATGTGAACTGTAACCTATTTTTAGAATATTTTATAATCATAGGGATAGATATATGTCACAGAATAGTACTGTCACAATGTCAGCTTGCACCAGACAAGTAAATATAAATCCTTAACCGCAGGATTAATGACCCAAAAATCTCCTAATTCCCTACTGTGATTGATGTGCGTTTAAACATTAAAAGAAAAATGCCACAAATGAGAGCCTTTACACGTCACTGTAGAATTTAATCCTCCTTTCCTTCAATATCACATCTGTCCACTATCCATCACTGAGATGAGATGAACAGTGATGCCTAGAGTCCAGCTGGAAAATTTTGCATTGAGATTATACTATATGTTGTCATTTAAAATGTAAACTGTAGTACTGTACTTAAATTTATGTGAGAGAATTGGATGATTTAGAATTAACTAGTATACTGTTATGAGAAGATTCTCATATTTAAGAAAGGTCACTAAATCTTACCCCCATTAAATTTAAATCCTTGTCAAACAATCCTGGTGGCTTTTCTTTAACCACTTCAAGTCCAGTTCAAGTTTTACCCCCTACCAGTCTAGGCCATTTTTTAGTTTTCAGCACTCTCGCGTATTGAATGACAGTTACTGAGCTATCCAATTCTGAACCCGAATGAATTGTATATCTTTTTTTGAGACAGATAGCAATGGCGACCCTAGGGGGGGGCCAGAGGGGGCCCTGACCCCCCCAACATTATGCTGGGCCCCACCATGTGCCCCCCCAAAAAAAAAAATTTTTTTTTTTTTATTTTTTTTTTTTACAAAAAGGCAATTTCTTTTTGTTTGTATTCATATCGGATGTGCCGCATCTTACTCGGGCCACCGCTGGGGTAACACAGTCTCTATTGAGATGGAGAAGGTCCCCAGTGGGTGATTCCTCCCCCCTCCCTCTGCTTGCTGACACTGCATAATGCGAGCGCTCACACAACCACGGCCGCTCGATCTGCTCCTTCCCCTGCATCCTCATTGCATGGTATTGTCCGAAAAAGGGTTTGGGGACCCGGGTCCTACCCCAGGGGACATGTATCAATGCAAAAAAAACTTTTAAAAACGGCCGTTTTTTCGGGAGCAGTGATTTTAATGATGCTTAAAGTAAAAAAAAAAAAGTGAAATATTCCTTTAAATATCGTACCTGGGGGGTGTCTATAGTATGCCTGTAAAGTGACGCGTGTTTCCCATGTTTAGAACAGTCCCTGCACCAAATGTCATTTTTAAAGGAAAAAATCTCATTTAAAACTGCTTGCGGGTTTAATGTCATGTCGGGTCATGGCAATATGGATGAAAATCAGTGAGACAAACGGCATGGGTACCCCGCCAGTCCATTACCAGGCCCTTTGGGTCCTGTATGGATATTAAGGGGAACCCCGCACCCAAATTAAAATAAGGAAAGGCCCTATATACTCTGAACAGCAGTATACAGGCGGTGCAAACAAGACAGGGACTGTAGGTTTGTTGTTAAGTAGAATCTCTTTGTAATTTTGAACGGGTACATTTTTAACGTGTTTAGCTCCAGCCAAAAAATCTTTTTTAAGCTTTTTGGAAAACATAGGGAAGGGTTATCACCCCTGTCACATTTGTTTTGCTGTCTTTCCTCCTCTTCAGAAGATTTCACCTCACTTTTTTGTCCCAATGAAAAATGTTTTTTTGAAAATTTGGGTTTTTTTGTGGAACAAGGATTGGAAAGCATCAGTGGAAAGGAGAAATTGTTTTCCCATATTAACTCTTACAGGAGAGAATTTCCCTTCCTAGGGGTAGATTTCATCTCACTTCCTGTTGTCTCCTTCCGTTTGCAAGTAGGAGTCGTTTGTAAGTTAGATGTTTGAAAGTAGGGTCCTGCCCTATATACTCAGCAGAAATTTGGGCCTTAGGTGTTGCTGTGGCCACAACACTGTAAGCCCTCACAGGGCCCTGCTGTGAAATATTAGATCAAGAATTGTAATTACATGCCCCTGTTGAACAGGAGCTGAAAAATTAGGCCTTAGGCACTGGTGCTGGTGCCACAACACTGCAACCCCTCACAGACACTCTAGTTGGAACGCAGGAACGAGCCCTGCTGCAAAGTATTGCATCAAAAATTGTAATTACACGCCCCTGTTAGACAGGGGCAGAAAAATTGGTCCTTAGGCACTGGTGCTGGTGCCACAACACTGCAACCCCTCACAGACACTCTAGTTGGAACGCAGGAACGAGACCTGCTGCAAAGTATTGCATCAAAAATTGTAATTACACGCCCCTGTTAGACAGGGGCAGAAAAATTGGGCCTTAGGCACTGGTGCTGGTGCCACAACACTGCAACCCCTCACAGACACTCTAGTTGGAATGCAGGAACGAGCCCTGCTGCAAAGTATTACATCAAAAATTGTAATTACACGCCCCTGTTAAACAGGGGCTGAAAAATTGTGCCTTAGGCACTGGTGGTGGCGCCCAGAACCAAAAATGTTCTTACAAGCTATCAGCGTGATGATTGAGGAGGAAGAGGATAATTACTCAGGGATAGTCACTCAGCATCAGCATAGGCAGTCTTTGAAGGGATCTGAAAAAAATTATTCAGTTACATCAGCATCAGGTGCTTGGTAGCTGGTGGTGATCCAAGACTGATTCATTTTTATGAAGGTCAGCCGATCGACCGAGTCAGTGGACAGACGCACCCTGTGATCGGTTACCACGCCTCCAGCAGCACTGAATGTGCGTTCCGAAAGAACGCTGGATGCAGGACAGGCCAGTAGCTCAATTGCATACTGTGCAAGCTCTGGCCAGTGATCCATCCTCAAGACCCAGTAACCCAGAGGATTTTCGGTGGGAAAGGTGTCCAAGTCTGATCTTGCCCCTAGGTATTCCTGCACCATGTAAAACAGACGCTGGCGATGGTTGCTGGAACCGATCATACCTTGGGGCTGCGGACCAAAAAATTGTCTGAACGCATCGGTCAGACAGCCACCTTCTCCACCGCTCCTTCTTTGACTGACCGAAGCCTCAGCAACACGTTGTCCAGAAACAGGAGTTTGTAACCTCCCAGTCTCTGGGAACGCGTTGCACAGACCTTTCTGCAAGGCCTCCCGAAGATGTTTCATCCTCTGCTCCCTCTGCGATGGCAAGATAAGGTCCGCAACCTTACCCTTGTAACGTGGATCAAGGAGGGTTGCCAGCCAGTATTGGTCCTTCTCCTTGATACCACGAATACGAGGATCCTTACGCAGGCTTTGCAGGATCAGGGAGGCCATGCAGCGTAGGTTTGCTGAGGCATTCGGTCCGGAGTCCTCTGGGTCACTAAGGACAACAACGTCTGCAGCCACCTCCTCCCAGCCACGTACAAGTCCATGTGTTCCTTGGGACTGATCCCTTAAAGACTGCTGATGCTGAGTGCCAGGCTCCACCTCCATACTGACACAATCTTCCTCCTCCTCCTCCTCCTCCTCCTCCTCCTCCTCTTCCTGTGTGATCGGCGGGCACGCAGGAACACTGTCTGGATAAAGGGGGCCTTGAGAGCTAAGGAAGTCCTCCTCTTCCTGCCTCTGTTCTGCCTCAAGTGCCCTGTCCATTATTCCACGCAGCGTGTGCTCCAACAGGTGGACAAGGGGGACAGTGTCACTAATGCATGCACTGTCAGTGCTCACCATCCTCGTGGCCTCCTCGAATGGTGACAGGACAGTGCATGCATCCCTGATCATGGCCCACTGGCGTGGGGAAAAAAAACCAAGCTCCCCTGACCCTGTCCTGGTGCCATAGTCGCACAGGTACTCATTGATGGCCCTCTGCTGCGTGTGCAGCCGCTGCAGCATGGCCAACGTTGAGTTCCACCTGGTGGGCATGTCACAGATTAGGCGGTTCTTGGGCAGGTTAAACTCCTTTTGGAGGTCCGTCAGCCGAGCACTGGCATTATATGACCGGCGGAAATGCACACAGACTTTCCTGGCCTGCCTCAGGACATCCTGTAAGCCCGGGTACCTGCCCAAGAACCGCTGCACCACCAAGTTAAGGACGTGAGCCAAACAGGGCACATGGGTCAGTTGTCCCTGTCGGAGGGCAGAGAGGAGGTTGGTGCCATTGTCGCAAACCACCATTCCTGCCTTAAGTTGGCGTGGCGTCAACCACCTCTGAACCTGCCCCTGCAGAGCTGACAGAACCTCTGCCCCAGTGTGGCTCCTGTCCCCCAAGCACACCAGCTCAAGCACCGCATGGCATCTTTTGGCCTGCGTACTTGCGTAGCCCCTTGAACGCCTACGGAGCACCGCTGGTTCCGAGGAAGAGGCCATGGAGGAAGAAGAAGAGGAGGGGGTGGAGGAGAGAGGTGTGTCACAATCAGCATTTTGGAGGCGTGGTGGCGGAACAACCTCCAACACTACTGCACCTTGTCCTGCATCCTTCCCAGCTGCCAGCAGAGTCACCCAATGCGCCGTGAAACTTAAGTAACGTCCCTGTCCATGCCTGCTGGACCATGAGTCAGCGGTAATATGCACCTTACCGCTGACCGCCCTGTCCAGCGAGGCATGGACATTGCCTTCCACATGCCGGTAGAGAGCCGGAATCGCCTTCCGTGAGAAAAAGTGGCGTTTGGGTACCTGCCACTGAGGAACCGCACATTTCACAAACTCACGGAAGGGGGCAGAGTCTACCAACTGAAAAGGCAGCAGTTGAAGTGCTAGCAATTTTGCCAAGCTAGCATTCAACCGCTGGGCATGTGGATGGCTGGGAGCAAACTTCTTTCGGCGGTGCAGCAGCTGGGGCAGGGAAATTTGCCTGGTACAATCTGACGTCGGTGTACCAAAAGCAGATTGCCCACAAGTACTTGGCTGTGACACACCTAATTCTACACCTTCATTCCTCTCACTGCAGGTCTCAGAGAGGACTGAAGGTCTAGTGGGGTTGGAAATCTCAGCTGATGAGGAGCAAGGAGAGATCCTCTTTGTTCTTTGGTGTGGGTCTTTTAGATATGCTTGCCAACGAACTGCATGGCAGGTCAACATATGTCTGGTCAAGCATGTGGTACCCAAGCGGGAGATGTTTTGGCCACGCGAGATACGCTTGAGACATATGTTGCAAATAGCAGCGGTGCGATCTGATGCACTCGTCTCAAAAAAGGCCCACACCAAAGAACTTTTTGAATAACGCGCAGAGACTGCAGCGCCCTGCACATGTGGAGCTTTGGGGTGTGATGCAGTCAATGTGCTGCCCTTAGGCTGGCCCCTGGAGGGCATCCTGCCTCGTTGGTGATGTGCCGCCTCCTCCTCCTCCTCCTCCTCTCTCCTATCAGGCACCCACGTTGAGTCAGTGACCTCATCATCCCCTCCCTCCTCATCACTGGAGCAAACCTGGCAGTATGCTGCAGCAGGGGGAGCATGACTGCCAGATTGCTGTCCTTCTTGGGCACCCCCTCTGTCCGTGCTCATGTTACTGCCTTCATCGAGCTCAGTATCATCATCAGAGCCCTCCAAACGCTGGGCATCCTCCTGGAGCATGTACCCAACACTGTGGTCAAACAGTTCGAGGGAATCCTCAGGAGGACATGGTGGAGCTAGGGAAGGAGTCACTGATGACATTGAGCTGAGGGAAGAGGCCGCTGCTTTGCCAGACAAAGCACCCTGGGCATGGGTGAGAGAGGATGAGGAGGATGAGGACGGCTTGGTCATCCACTCGACCAAGTCTTCCGCATGTTGCGGCTCAACACGGCCAGCTGCCGAAAAAAAGGCCAAGCGTGTCCCATGGCCACGTGCTGATGAGGATGCACCGTCTCCACGACCAGCACTAGACACAGAGCCTGCTTGCCCTCTCTTATTGGCTTGTGACTGTCTGCCTCTCCTTCTTGGCCTTCCAGACATACTAATGGCCTGTAGCTGCACTAAGCTGGGATAGAACACCTGTAATTTTCTTCAGGTAGCTTTATATACTGTAACCAGACAAGCCTGCCTGTCAGTAGGAAGATAACAGGAACGGATCTAGCTGAACACTGTGAGCAGGACGCACTGCACTAAATGTAAATAGCAGGAACGGATCTAGCTGAACACTGTGAGCAGGACGCACTGACTGCACTAAATGTAAATAGCAGGAACGGATCTAGCTGAACACTGTGAGCAGAACGCACTGACTGCACTAAATGTAAATAGCAGGAACGGATCTAGCTGAACACTGTGAGCAGGACGCACTGCACTAAATGTAAATAGCAGGAACGGATCTAGCTGAACACTGTGAGCAGGACGCACTGACTGCACTAAATGTAAATAGCAGGAACAGATCTAGCTGAACACTGTGAGCAGGACGCACTGACTGCACTAAATGTAAATAGCAGGAACGGATCTAGCTGAACACTGTGAGCAGGACGCACTGCACTAAATGTAAATAGCAGGAACGGATCTAGCTGAACACTGTGAGCAGGACGCACTGACTGCACTAAATGTAAATAGCAGGAACAGATCTAGCTGAACACTGTGAGCAGGACGCACTGACTGCACTAAATGTAAATAGCAGGAACGGATCTAGCTGAACACTGTGAGCAGGACGCACTGACTGCACTAAATGTAAATAGCAGGAACGGATCTAGCTGAACACTGTGAGCAGGACGCACTGCACTAAATGTAAATAGCAGGAACAGATCTAGCTGAACACTGTGAGCAGGACGCACTGCACTAAATGTAAATAGCAGGAACGGATCTAGCTGAACACTGTGAGCAGGACGCACTGCACTAAATGTAAATAGCAGGAACAGATCTAGCTGAACACTGTGAGCAGGACGCACTGCACTAAATGTAAATAGCAGGAACGGATCTAGATGAACACTGTGAACAGGACGCACTGACTGCACTAAATGTAAATAGCAGGAACAGATCTAGCTGAACACTGTGAGCAGGACGCACTGACTGCACTAAATGTAAATAGCAGGAACGGATCTAGCTGAACACTGTGAGCAGGACGCACTGACTGCACTAAATGTAAATAGCAGGAACGGATCTAGCTGAACACTGTGAGCAGGACGCACTGCACTAAATGTAAATAGCAGGAACAGATCTAGCTGAACACTGTGAGCAGGACGCACTGCACTAAATGTAAATAGCAGGAACGGATCTAGCTGAACACTGTGAGCAGGACGCACTGCACTAAATGTAAATAGCAGGAACAGATCTAGCTGAACACTGTGAGCAGGACGCACTGCACTAAATGTAAATAGCAGGAACAGATCTAGCTGAACACTGTGAGCAGGACGCACTGCACTAAATGTAAATAGCAGGAACGGATCTAGCTGAACACTGTGAGCAGGACGCACTGCACTAAATGTAAATAGCAGGAACAGATCTAGCTGAACACTGTGAGCAGGACGCACTGCACTAAATGTAAATAGCAGGAACAGATCTAGCTGAACACTGTGAGCAGGACGCACTGCACTAAATGTAAATAGCAGGAACGGATCTAGCTGAACACTGTGAGCAGGATGCACTGACTGCACTAAATGTAAATAGCAGGAACGGATCTAGCTGAACACTGTGAGCAGGACACACTGCACTAAATGTAAATAGCAGGAACAGATCTAGCTGAACACTGTGAGCAGGACGCACTGCACTAAATGTAAATAGCAGGAACGGATCTAGCTGAACACTGTGAGCAGGACGCACTGCACTAAATGTAAATAGCAGGAACAGATCTAGCTGAACACTGTGAGCAGGACGCACTGCACTAAATGTAAATAGCAGGAACGGATCTAGCTGAACACTGTGAGCAGGACGCACTGACTGCACTAAATGTAAATAGCAGGAATGGATCTAGCTGAACACTGTGAGCAGGACACACTGCACTAAATGTAAATAGCAGGAACAGATCTAGCCTAATCTATCTAACTCAAATCAAATGACACTGTCTGTCTCTCTCTCTATCAGCACACCGGAACACACACTACACCGGGCCGCCGTGCAGGCGGCCTTATATAGTGTGGGGCGTGTACTAAATCCCCTGAGCCATAATTGGCCAAAGCCACCCTGGCTTTGGCCAATTACAGCTCTCTCTACTGACGGCGCTGTGATTGGCCAAGCATGCGGGTCATAGTGCATGCTTGGCCAATCATCAGCCAGCAATGCACTGCGATGCCGCAGTGAATTATGGGCCGTGACGCGCCACACGAATTTGGCGCGAACGGCCCATAACGTTCGCAATTCGACGGACGGTCGAACAGCCGATGTTCGAGTCGAACATGGGTTCGACTCGAACACGAAGCTCATCCCTATTGGTGACATATATCTCTTGTTCTCTGTCACCCTGGGGGGGGGCCCAATACAGTAGGAAGGGAGCTCACTGCCGAACATGTGAAAGGGCCGTTGTGGGATCGTAGTAAAGGGGTAAAGGGCCCCAGGATAGATAGATATATCTGTCTATCTATCTATCTATATATATTTTATATATATATATTTGCATTTTATATTGCCCCCCTATTTTTGTCCCTGTCCCCCCATGTGCCCCCCCTAAATATGAAAGCTGGAGACGCCACTGACAGATAGAGCTTTCTTTCAGTGGTATTTAATCGCCAGTGGGTTTTTTATTTTTGCTGAAATTTTTTAAATAAACCAGTTTTTCTTAGTTTTTGTTAAAAAATGTTGCAAATAAATCCTCATAAATTTAGGCTAAATTGTATTCTGCTACATTTCTTTGGTAAAATAAAACCCAAATCAGTGCATATTCTTAAGCCTGATCGAAAGACATACTTACTAAGTGACTTACTAAGAAAGGAGAGTGCCAAATCTGGTGCAGCTCTGCATATAAACCAATCAGCTTCCAGGGTTTTTGTCAAAGCTTAGTTGAACAAGCTAAAGTTAGAAGCGGATTGGCTACTATGCACAGCTGCACCAGATTTTACACTCTCCAGTTTTAGTAAATAAACCATATAGCGTGTACAAACTATATTATATGTATATATATCTCTATCTCTTCACTTTATGTTGCAGCCGAATACTACAGTTGTTTAAATTAATTTGTTTTCTCATTAATATACATTCAGTATCCATAATGACAAAGTGAAAACAGAATTTTAGAAATGTCTGAATTTATTAACCACTTCCCTACCCGGCCATAGACAAATGACGTCCACAGATGGGATCTCCCATCCTGGGTGGACATCATATGACGGTCTGGGCTTCCCGGCCGCCTAGGGGGCGTGCGCGCCCCCTAGGGCGATGTCCGCCGCGCACCCGCGATTGCCCGTTAACCGGGCCGGGCCGTGGATCTGTGTGTATACATCTGTGTATGACGCTATAACTTTTGCGCAAACCAATCAATATACGCTTATTGCGATTTTTTTTTACCAAAAATATGTAGTAGAATAGGTATCGGCCGAAACTGAGGAAAAAATTTGTTTTTTTTAAAAAAAATTGGGATATTTATTATAGCAAAAAGTAAAAAATAGTGTTTTTTTTCAAAATTGTCCCTCTTCTTTTGTTTATAGCGCAAAAAATAAAAACCGCAGAGGTGATCAAATACCACCAAAAGAAAGCTCTATTTGTGGGGGAAAAAGGACGTCAGGGCCACTCTAAGACATTCAAAGTTGACCCTAAGCCACTCCTGTTTTGTCTTGACTGTGTGCTTAGGATTGTCGTCATGTTGAAAGGTGAACCTTCAACCCAGTCAGATGTCCTGAGCGCTGTGAAACAGGTTTTCATTGAAGATATATCTGTACTTTGCTCCATTCAGCTTTCCCTCAACCCTGGCCAGTCTCCCAGTCCCTGCTGCTGAAAAACACCCCCATAGCATAATGCTGCCACCAAGTGAAGATGTCTGAATAGTTTATGAATGTATAGTATATCTGAAAATTGATCAGTCCTGATGTACTGACTACCTATCTAGTTTTTTAAGGCCCTAAAATGCCAGCACAGTACAAATACCTCCCCAAATTATCTTTTTTTGGAAAGCAGACAGTCCAAGGTATTTAGCAAGAGGCAGGGTGAATTTTTTGAAGTTATTTTGTCAACATTTTTTGGAAATATATGGAATTAAATAATAAAAAATATATATATATATATAACTGTTTCTAAGCAGAAATTTTCCATAAAATTTGATCTGATCTTCGTCTAAGTTACAACAATAGACAAACACAATGTGCTTAAGTTGATTACATACAAACAAGGCTAATTTCTCGGGTCTTTATTGAATACACTGTGCTGGAGGGGAAAAAAAAGTGAACTCTTGAAGTTGATAGCTAGTCGAAACGTCTTTGTCAGCCATGACTTCATGAAAGTGCTTTCAGTAGCTCTGGATCAGGCCTGCACAATGTTTCGGAGGAACGTTGTAAAGACCATTCCTCATAACAAAACTGCTTCAGCTCAGGCACATTTGTAGCATGTCTAGTGTGAATGGCTCTCTTGAGGTCATTCCACAGCATCTCTATGGAGTTAAGGTCTTGGTGCTCAACCTAGGGCCCAAGGCTACATTCAGTCCTTTGTTATGTGATGTTCGGTCCTCGGACCCAGCAGTCTGTAGTGGGAACATTGATTAAAGTGATAGCAATGATTTCTACTAGCCTCAAGTTCCCAGCATCTTCATCAGCATATTTCCAACTAAAAATGTAGCACTTCCACACTCTCTGACCGCATTTCCATTATTAGCCATGTAGTTTTTGACAGTCCTCTTAAGCATTACATATATTGAACATTATCTGAGGCCATTTGGTGATGTCAAGGACTGCATCTGGGGAACACTTCAGCTTCTAAGTGGACAACCACTGGGTTAAGGTCTGGGCTCTGACTTGGCCACACCAAAAGGCGCATTTTTTCTAATGAGAATCAGATTACATTTTATGGCAAATTACTGCAGAAAACCAGTTAATTCCAAGGTTTCTAAAAGAAAATGTAGTAAGTTGAAAAATAATAATGAATCAAAAAAAGCAGCTGACAAACACACAAGAGAACATTTGTGTAAAAACATAAAAACAACAAAAGATTGCCGCGCTAGTGTCTAAAATAAAATTAATAAATAAATAAATAAAAAAAAAGGATAATAAATCCAAAAAAGTGTCCATATATGTGTCCAAACACTCCTCGTGATTCCTGGAATGAAGGATAACAGAGACACCCACAGTGCACCTTCCACCGTGAAGTATAAAAGATGTGCCCTTACCAGATAGCATGGATTCACACACCCCATTAAGGATCCATCCATGGAAAGCAGATGAACATGGAATTGAAATAAGCCTTGCTGGTTTTTCCTTTTCCTTTTTCTCTCATGCAAGTGATATAAAAGAAGAGAGAGATCACCACATAGTCTAAAACCGTGGTGTTTATTGAATGAGTCCACAAGTCCAGCAAAAGTAAAAAAAAAGTCCTGGGTTAAAAGATTCTGCAGATCACAAACTGGCGTGGCAAGTTGAGCATAGACTTCACTCAAAGTGGAGTCTATGCTCATCTTACCACGACAGTTTGTGATCTGCAAAATCCTTTTACTAATCAACCAATTGTGTCAAAAACAATGTATTGTAATGGTCACCTCCAGGGCTTTTTTTCTCAAACAATAGATGCTGGAACTCAACCACGACTCCCCAAAACTTCTCCACCCACACACACCCTCCAAATCACATCAAATAGTGGGTGTGGTCAGTCAAATTTCACGAACAGTAGGAGAGTCTTAAAGGGGCATTAAATACCAGGATTGCATTACATACAGAGTACATCAGGGGAGTTACACACAGATTGCAGAGCTGTCACTTGTAAACACAGAAACCGGATTGTGGTGAGCAGCCCCCCCCCCAATGGTCTGAGCCAGAGGTGGTGGAACTGAGTTCCACCAAGTTCCCCCTGAAAAAAAGCCCTGGTCACCTCTTTATGAAAGGTGTGGAAATACAGCTTAGTGTAGTGTCATCTATAGCAGTCTCTTTTTCTCTAATATAAGCAAGCCTAGCCTACTGGTACTTGGCTTTCCCAGGAATGCTATATTCACTGGCCAGTAAGTACAGGAGGCTTTAGAAAGGAAGAACAAAAAGAACCTCTGGTTTCAGGAGTGCAGTTGTCCATAGGGGATGGCTGGGACCGGTATCTTGCAGGAACCTAGTCAGTCTGACGTGCAGATAGGTCAGTTCAGACAGCAGGCAGAGATAATACTGCACTGGTGTGGCAGTGATCAGGAACACTGTTGCTTGCTGCACTGGTCTGATGAGACTAGGACTTGTATAGCAGCAATCAGGAACACTGCTGCTGACATATACTGATCTGGTGATGCTGGAAATTGTGTGGTGACAATCAGGGACATTGTTGCTAGCACACACAGGTCTGGTGACACTGGGACTGGTATGATGGTAATCAGGAAAACTGTTGCTTGCTGCTCTGGTGTGGTGGCAATCAGGAACACTGATTCTAGCTACACTGGTCTGGTGACACTCTGTCTGGTGTGGTGGAGGTTGGAGAACTGTAACTGGTTGTACTATTAGGGCTGGTTCACATCTGGTTTGGGGGTGGTAAACCCTCGAGGTTGAGCTGCAGTTTTACCATCTTACAACCACGAGCCATTTTATTTGCAGACAGGGGGCTTGTGTGGCAGTGATCGGAGATACTAGGACTGGTGTGGCAGGGATCGGAGAGACTAGGACTGGGGTGGCAGTGATCAGGGACACTGGGACTGGGTTGGCAGTGATCAGGGAGGGACACTGGGACTGGGGTGGCAGTGATCAGGGACACTGGGACTGGGTTGGCAGTGATCAGGGAGGGACACTGGGACTGGGGTGGCAGTGATCAGGGACACTGGGACTGGGGTGACAGTGATCAGGGACACTGGGACTGGGGTGGCAGTGATCAGGGACACTGGGACTGGGGTGGCAGTGATCAGGGACACTGGGACTGGGGTGGCAGTGATCAGGGACACTGGGACTGGGGTGGCAGTGATCAGGGACACAGGTGGCAGTGAGTAGGGACACTGGGACTTGGGTGGCAGTGAGTAGGGACACTGGGACTTGGGTGGCAGTGAGTAGGGACACTGGGACTTGGGTGGCAGTGAGTAGGGACACTGGGACTTGGGTGGCAGTGAGTAGGGACACTGGGACTTGGGTGGCAGTGAGTAGGGACACTGACTGGTGTGGCAATTATTATGGATACTGATTGGCAGCACTGGCTTGGTGACATTGCACTGCTGTGGCAGTGATCAGATAGAATGGCTTCCCTTAGATATGCAAGAGACTGGATCTATGTCTCTGCTACCTACCTATACCGATTTCAACCCTGATCAATGTATGATACCTCACATTAAAGTGATTGTAAGGACATAAGGTCTTTTACCCTAAAGTGGATGCAAACCCGATTCATGAGATTTGAGCTGGGCACATATCTGCAGTGTTTTGTGATCTCTCTTCAAAGCACTAGGTCCCGTGTGGTCTCCCGTGCTGTCTCCTGCTCCGTTCTTCTGTTATCAGCCTGATAACTCCTGACAAATTCTCCATCACATGATAAAAGCAGCCTGAGTTTTGTGTTGGGGAGGGTGCTATAAATAGATTAGCAAAGCCCTAAACGATTCAAGGGACAGAGCTGAAAGGCTTTACCTATGATGAGAGGGGGGGGGGGGGGTGTGCCTTTCCTCCAATCAGCTGTCTTGGCTGTATGCCCAGGCTTCACTGCAGTGCTAACCAGGAAGAGAAAATCTCCTAAAACAATATGCACTTTTTAACCACTTGACCACTGGGCACTTAAACCCCCTTCCTAACCAGACCAATTTTCATCTTTCGATGCTCTCACATTTTGAATGACAATTTTCCCATAAATAGAGCTTTCTTTTGGTGGTATTTAATCATAATAATTTTTTATTGTTTGCGCTATAAAAGAAAAAGACTGAAAATTCTGTAAAAAAAAGTGAATTTTTCTTCATTTCTGCATGTTTCTTCGCTAAAAATTTTGAAAATTAATAATTTTTCTTCATAAATTTTGGCCAAAATTTATACTGCTACATATCTTTGGTAAAAATAACCCAAATTGGTGTATATTATTTGGTTTTTGTGAAAGTTATAGAGTCCACAAGCTATGGTGCCAATCTCTGAAAATTGATCACACCTGAAGTACCGACGATCTCATTTCTTGAGACCCTAACATGCCAGGAAAGTACAAATACCCCCCAAATGACCTCTTTTTGGAAAGTAGACATTCCAAGGTATTTAGAAAGGGGCATGGTGAATTTTTTTCAAGTTGTCATTTTTTCCACAATTCTTTACAAAATCAAAAATTTTTTTTTTGTTCACAAAATTGTCATATTAGCAGGTTATTTCTCACACACAGCATATGCATACCACAAATTACACCCCAAAACACATTCTGCTATTACTCCCAAGTATGGTGATACCACATGTGTGAGACATTTACACAGTATCTAATTTCCTGACTACCTCTTACACTTTTGAAGGCCCTGGAATGGAAACGCCCCAAAAATGACCCCATTTTGGAAAGTAAACACCCCAACATATAATCTATGAGGCATGAGTCTTTTGAACATGTCATTTTTTGAAAATGTGTAAAGAAAATGAAAATGCTTTTTTTTTTTTTTTTTTAACACAAAGTTGTCCGTTTATAAAATATTTCTAACACATGGCATGAACATACCAAAAATTACACCCCAAAATAGATTCTCCTACTCCTCCTGAGTATAGCGATACCACATGTGGGAGACTTCCACAGCCTGGCCACATACAGAGGCCGAGGACAGCTGGGTATGGCTGGGTATCGCTGAGTATGGCTGAGCATGGCTGAGCATGGCTGAGCATGGCTGGGTACAGCTGGGTACGGCTGAGTATTGCCGAGTATGGCTGAGCATGGCTGGTACAGCTCGGTATGGCTGGGTACGGCTGAGTACGGCTGGGTACGGCTGGGTACGGCTGGGTACGGCTGGGTACGGCTGGGTACGGCTGAGTACGGCTGAGTACGGCTGAGTACGGCTGGGTACGGCTGAGTACGGCTGAGTACGGCTGGGTACGGCTGAGTACGGCTGGGTACGGCTGAGTACGGCTGGGTACGGCTGAGTACGGCTGGGTACGGCTGGGTACGGCTGGGTACAGCTGAGTATGGTTGCGAGTGGATAGGATGGATGAGTATTGCCGAGTATGGATGGATGAGCATGGATAGGTGGATAAGTTTGACAGAGGGATGGCTGAGCATGGATGGAGGAGTATGGATGGATGAGTATGGATGACGGGATGGCTGAGCGTGGATGGCTGAGCGTGGATGGCTGAGCGTGGATGGCTGAGCGTGGATGGCTGAGCGTGGATGGCTGAGCGTGGATGGCTGAGCGTGGATGGCTGAGCGTGGATGGCTGAGCGTGGATGGCTGAGCGTGGATGGCTGAGCGTGGATGGCGGGATGGCTGAGCGTGGATGGCGGGATGGCTGAGCGTGGATGGCGGGATGGCTGAGCGTGGATGGCGGGATGGCTGAGCGTGGATGGCGGGATGGCTGAGCGTGGATGGCGGGATGGCTGAGCGTGGATGGCGGGATGGCTGAGCGTGGATGGCGGGATGGCTGAGCGTGGATGGCTGAGCGTGGATGGCGGGATGGCTGAGCGTGGATGGCTGAGCGTGGATGGCGGGATGGCTGAGCGTGGATGGCGGGATGGCTGAGCGTGGATGGCTGAGCGTGGATGGCGGGATGGCTGAGCGTGGATGGCGGGGTGGCTGAGCGTGGATGGCGGGGTGGCTGAGCGTGGATGGCGGGGTGGCTGAGCGTGGATGGCGGGGTGGCTGAGCGTGGATGGCGGGGTGGCTGAGCGTGGATGGCGGGATGGCTGGCTGAGCGTGGATGGCTGAGCGTGGATGGCGGGATGGCTGAGCGTGGATGGCGGGATGGCTGAGCGTGGATGGCGGGATGGATGAGCGTGGATGGCGGGATGGATGAGCGTGGATGGCGGGATGGATGAGCGTGGATGGTGGGATGGATGAGCGTGGATGGCGGGATGGATGAGCGTGGATGGCGGGATGGATGAGCGTGGATGGTGGGATGGATGGCTGAGCGTGGATGGTGGGATGGCTGAGCGTGGATGGTGGGATGGCTGAGCGTGGATGGTGGGATGGCTGAGCGTGGATGGTGGGATGGCTGAGCGTGGATGGTGGGATGGCTGAGCGTGGATGGTGGGATGGCTGAGCGTGGATGGTGGGATGGCTGAGCGTGGATGGCGGGATGGCTGAGCGTGGATGGCGGGATGGCTGAGCGTGGATGGTGGGATGGCTGAGCGTGGATGGCGGGATGGATGAGCGTGGATGGCGGGATGGATGAGCGTGGATGGTGGGATGGCTGAGCATGGATGGCGGGATGGATGGCTGAATGTGGATGGTGGGATGGCTGAGCGTGGATGGTGGGATGGCTGAGCGTGGATGGTGGGATGGCTGAGCGTGGATGGTGGGATGGCTGAGCGTGGATGGTGGGATGGCTGAGCGTGGATGGCGGGATGGCTGAGCGTGGATGGCGGGATGGCTGAGCGTGGATGGCGGGATGGCTGAGCGTGGCTGAGCGTGGATGGCTGAGCGTGGATGGCGGGATGGCTGAGCGTGGATGGCGGGATGGCTGAGCGTGGATGGCGGGATGGCTGAGCGTGGATGGCGGGATGGCTGAGCGTGGATGGCGGGATGGCTGAGCGTGGATGGCGGGATGGCTGAGCGTGGATGGTGGGATGGCTGAGCGTGGATGGTGGGATGGCTGAGCGTGGATGGTGGGATGGCTGAGCGTGGATGGCTTATAAAGAGGGATGGATGGCTGGATTTGTCACTGAGCATCGCTGTGGGCACTACACATCCAGCCCACAGCGCTGCTCACACTGTACGGAAAGGGGAGAGAGAAACCGGATATCACGTCGGTTTGTTTACATGTGATCGCTCCGTCATTTGACGGAGCAATCACGTGGTAAACGGCCGCTGTCAGCGCCATTTACCGTGATCTGTGATGCGCCGGGGTCACGGATGCTCCCGTGTGCGCGCCCCAGGGAGCACACGGGAGCGCAATTCTAGAAGGACATCATAGTACGGCTATGGCCCGGTTGTTAAGTGGTTAAACAGTATATAAAGATGAAGACATCAGATATGTATGTAAAACTTATGTAGGGAGATTTGTTTGATCCCTGTGTATCATCTGAGGATGCTCACTTCACTGGGTATATGTGAGGGTTTTCATCCACTTTAATGCACTTTTACCTCCAGAAATAATCTTGAATACTTTCACATATACCACCTGGTTTACTTACAAAACATGTACCGTTTTAACTGCCAACAAAAAAAAACCCTGCCTTTTCTGAGTCTATAGAAATACCTGATCTTTAACAAGGTAATCCGATTAGACCTCCGACAAGCACCACCACAACAAACCCTTATCTTTGAACTCAGCAATGGAGAAGTTTACTGTGTTTTGTGGGTGGATTCACTTTTTATCCCACAACATGCTGGTTCTCCTGAAAATGAACACTTACTTTGCAAAGTTAAAAAAAAAAGAAAATGGTCTCAAAGAAGCTGGACAAACCAGCTAGATTCCCTCTTGCAATATTCCAACACAGAAAAACTTGTCATCTCCTGTCTTTATGCCTCCTACAGACAACTCCTAGAACATTCTTTAACAACAAGACTCAATAAATGGGCTCGAAAACATCCCCCCATCTGTCCACAGACCTCCTCCTCAACTTCTAACCTGGAGAACGATCAAAGCCACAACATATGCGAGGAGATTATCAGATTCTACCATTATCTCCAGTCTACCCATCTAACCCCCAAACAGGGACTACATGTCTTAAAAGGCATAAAAAATGGTTATAGAATTTCCAAGGGCTGCAAGCAGCTTCTCACCATTACCTTCTTAGTAGGGGTGCACCGAATGGAAAATTTGGTGCCGAAACCGAAAATGACAGTTTTAAAAAAATATTAACATTCTGATATATCAAATTGTATTATATTCGTTATTCGACAACCCCTTTCATTTAAAACGTTATCACTGAAACTACACAATAGTGCAATGCTTTTGATACACTTAATGGTATCGAACCAGACTAATGGCAAAACATCCTCCAATCAGTCTTCCATATAGGACAAAACACCTAATATCCAAAATGTGTGAGGCTTGTACCCCTTTGTGTGGAGTTATATACAGGATTGATTGCCACCCCCTTTAGTTGTCAAATACTGACCCAGCAACCAAACTATACAATTTTCTTCATCTTTTGCTTCTACCTTTCTTGTGTTATGTACATGACCTGTTTAACCACTTCAGCTCCAGGCCATTTTTTGCAATACGGCACTGCGTCGATTTAACTGACGATTGCACGGTCATGCAACACTGTGCACAAACAAAATTGATGTCCTTTTTTTCCCACAAATAGATCTTTCTTTTGGTGGTATTTGTTCACCTCTGCGGCTTTTATTTTTTGTGCTATAAACAAAAGAAGAGCGACAATTTTGAAAAAAAAAAAACACAATATCTTTTACTTTTTGATATAATAAATATCCCACATTTTTTTTTCAAAAAAAAAACAAATTTTTTCCTCAGTTTAGGCCGATATGTATTCTTTTACATGTTTTTGGCAAAAAAAAAAAAAAAAAAAAATCGCAATAAGCTTATATTGATTGGTTTGCGCAAAAGTTATAGTGTCTACAAACTAGGGGGTAGATTTATGGCATTTTTATTATAATTTTTTTTTTTACTAGTGATAGCGGCGAGCTGCGATTTTTATCGGGACTGCGATACTGCGGCGGACAAATTGGACACTTTTGACACATTTTTGGGACCATTGACAATTATACAGCGATCAGTGCTATAAAAATGCACTGATTACTGTATAAATGTCACTGGCAGGGGAAGGATTAATACTAGGGGGCGATCAAGGGGTTAGCTGTGTTCTATTGGAGGATCGGGACTGTCTAGAAGGAGAGAGAGATCGGTGTTCATACTTAGTATTAACACATGATCTGCCTACTCCCCTGAAAGAACCAGGATTATTGTGTTTACACACACACACAGATCCTGGTTCTAGCTCTGTCACGAGCGATTGCGGGTGCCCGGCGGTCATCGCGCCTGCCAGGTACTCGCTGCGGGGGTACGTGAGCGCCCCTAGTGGCCAAAAGGGAAAGCGACGTAAGGCAACGTCGATTTGCCCAGCCGACCCAACCGGCTGCCGGTCCGTAAGTGGTTAAGGGCCATTTGCTGTGGTCCTCCTTTTACTTACTCTATTCTTTATTAAAATAAAATAAAAAATAAAAAAGTGTTGATTATTTTAGGCTAGATTAAAATATGGGGGCCTATAATTATATGTGTCTTTCTGAGTGTGCATACCAGTCAGGCTGTAGATCCACTATTCATGACACAGATACGTCTAGATTTAGTTAAGCAAATGTACAGTTTGCATGGTTAAACTTTTACTTGGTTGTAGAGGTTGAGAAGCAACATGATCCCTTTCTTTCTGTTAAAAATGTTATATATCATTGCAAGTTAATGGGCACGTTTATTGAAGTTGAAAAGCGTTTACCTAGCTGAAGATTAACTGAACTTTCAACTAAACTACTTTGAAACAAGTACAAGTCTACTTGCCAGCTGCATTTAAGGCAACAGTTTAATTATTTTCTGAAGCATCCAATCAAACCACAAAAATAGTTAGATGAAAAGATATCCAAAGGGCTATAGTTATCATAAAGACATGTAGAGGCCAATACTTATGGTTTATGTCAGGCATTACTCAAATTTCCCCCCCAAACTTTCCTCCACCCTTCTGTGTTCTGTCAAAACACTTTACAAGCGGGGTATAAAGTGACCCAAGAATGTTATACACATACCTAAGATTTTATTAAGAAACTGTTAATGGGAGCCTTTGGTTCCCTTTATTGTGCGGTTCCTAATCCAGAAATAAGCTTTAATGTCTTTGGAAAAAACATTCACAGTAAGGGCTTTCCAATACAGACATCTGACATCCAATTATGGAACACAAACAACTGTTCTGGTGGCCTAGTGTTGCTACCAGAAGGCAGGTTGGCCATCAGAAGTGAGTGCACCTACAAAACAGAGAAAGGAATGAGGACTACATAAAACACACAACAATGGGGTTGATTTTCCAAAACTGGAGAGTGCAAAATCTGGTGCAGCTCTGTATAGAAACCAATCAGCTTCCAGTTTTTTTTTGTAAAGGCTTAATTAAACAAGCTGAAGTTAGAAGCTGATTGGCTACCATGCGCAGCTGCACCAGAGTTTGCGCTCCCAGTTTTAATAATTCAACCCCATTGTGTAGACAAAGAAGCATGTGTGTTATCTTCATTCCCTGTAGGTTTTCCAATGAATGAACTAAAAAGTCATGGCATCTTAACGCAACAAGTGTGTGCCAGGTCCCTTAATTGGTCATTAAAAATAGTGGTGTTACGTGAACTAGGAAAAGTGTGCCTGCTAGGGTAAAAGAGTAGATTTGTACAGAGGCACAAGTGTGGCCAAATCCTCAGAAAGACCTCTCCCAAAAGAGAAAAAAAAAATCACTCATAGAAATAAGGGAAGGAGGGTGAACAAATGGATGTAGACCATAGGACAGGGTAGCAGCATTCACAAGTGTATCAATATGATCCGGAAGCAACTCTAAACCAAATTACTTTTTCTATAATGCCTAGGTGTAACAGTATTATGCATACTGATAATAGACGGCTTATGTCTTAGAGGTTATGAACAAGTTAAACTGTCCAAAAACAATAGAGGGAAACAAATACTCAAACAGCCCACGATTTTACAGGACTGCTGAAAATCCCAGACAGTTTCACAGCTATTTTGTGGTTCACGTGTTTCAGCCAAAAATTCTGAAATCAGTCATCTTGCTACAGACACATCATAAAATGCTTTAGTAGGAAGAGTGAAGGATCCAGGTATCATCAAAAAAAGAAAAGAAACTGCTTGCAATAAAACATCTGGAAACTATTGCTTCACAAAGACTATACTATTAACTGCAAGAAGAACCATGTTGCCACACCCTTAGAAAGGCAAACAGCATGCCTTGTAGTGCTTCCAATTACAACCAAATTGTGCAGTCATTCTCTATGCAATTTAAAAGGTTGATTCGCCTGTTTGCAAACTTCAATTGCAATCTATATATTAATAATCAATTGCAATTATAATTTGAAACACATAGGGGTTTATTTACTAAAGGCAAATCCACTGTACACTACAAATGCACTTGGAAGTGCAGTCGCTAGAGATCTGCGGGGAACATGCTAGGACAGTAAAAAACAGCATTTTTGCTTGCACATGATTGGATGATAGAAATCAAAATCAGCAAAGCTTCCCCTCATTTCAGATCTTCCCCTCAGATCTACAGCGACTGCACTTCCAGTCCACTTCCAAGTGCACCTGTAGTGCACAGTGGATTTGCCTTTAGTAAATCAACTCCATAGTGCAAATACAGATGTGCAAGTGAAAATGAATTATGAATGGTGCCAATAATATGTAACAAATCACAACGTGCAAATATATTCAGTGTGCACAAACACAATGTCAATCAAACATACACTTAAAGCAGTAGTAAACCGCCAAAAAAAAAAAAAAGGGACCCCTGCAGGACAATGGCATAATGTGCTAGCTTCCATTGCATACTAGCCCTTTATGAAAGACCTACCTTAGAATGAAGCCCTCCAGCGGTGCACTGTCACCGCTGACAGGGCTTCCATCTTCACTCGGTCTTCCTTCCGGGTTTGCGGGCTCTGGCCATTTGAATAGACAAGCCGTGATGATGTAACTCCTGCTTATGCGTGTGGGAGTCATGGCTGCATCACAGCTCACTCAATGGATGGCATACCACTCTTATGCCCCGTACACACGGTCGGACATTGATCAGCCATTCCGACAACAAAATCCATGGATTTTTTTCCGACGGATGTTGGCTCAAACTTGTCTTGCATACACACGGTCACACAAAGTTGTCGGAAAATCTGATCATTCTGAACGCGGTGACGTAAAACACGTACGTCGGGACTATAAACGGGGCAGTAGCCAATAGCTTTCATCTCTTTTTTTATTCTGAGCATGCGTGGCACTTTGTGCGTCGGATTTGTGTACACACGATCGGAAATTCCGACAACAGATTTTGTTGTCGGAAAATTTTATAGCCTGCTCTCAAACTTTGTGTGTCGGAAAATCTGATGGAAAATGTGTGATGGAGCCTATACACGGTCGGAATTTCCAACAACAAGGTCCTATCACACATTTTCCGTCGGAAAATCCGACCGTGTGTACGGGGCATTAGAGGTGGTATTCCCAGTAGGAAGATCTGTGTATCCCAGGGGCCTTCAGCAGTGAACAAACAGCCAACAAAAACTGCTTACCAGATTGCTATGACCCTGCATAAAGAGTAAAACATAAGAAAAGTTCAGCGCTGCACTTTTTTGTCTTATTTATTTCACAAGGTTTGTATTGTCACTTTTAGGGCCAGCTGCCCACACCTCTGAGCGCTTACTTGTTCTCTTTTAAATATTTTCTGCATGAAGAGTGGTCAATAACGCTTGTGGGATTAATCCCAAATGCCCAGGATGGACTGCCCTCCTCTTAGAACATGCTCACAAAGAGATAAAGATAAAGCACAAACATTTCACATAGCGTAGTATGTTAAAAGAAACCACATTAATACAAATTAGTACACTCACATTTTGCAAGGATATCAGTATCGCTCATCAGCATGAAAATCCAGATAGCCAGACAAGCTAAAGACCGGAGATTAGGTCTGGATTTTCATGTTGATGAGTGATACTGATATCCTTGGATTATGTGAGTATACTAATCTGTATTTTAAAAAAGTGTATGCTTTTAGCATACTACACTATGTGGAATGTTTTGTGTGCCATCTTTATCTTTGTGAGCATGTTCCCATTCTAAAGTAGGCCATAAATTATTAATTTTTTTCAATCAACCAGCAGTTTGGAAAACAAAAAAAAGAGCCGAATGTGTGGATGGGGGAATCCTTCCTGCTGTGCTATTGTATTTTGCTGAAGTGAAGCCACCCCCACTATAGCCGGCAGCACTGATAGTTTTTTTGATCATATGGCTGGCTTTAGAGGAGTTTATCATGCGCAATTGGGAATAATCCCACAAGTGCTTATGAGCACGCATTTAAACAGGTTCATAGCAATCAGGTAAGCAGTATTTGTTGGTTGGTTGGTTGTTTACTGCTGTATGTCCCTGGGATACATGGATCATATTATTGGGCTTACCACCTCTAAGAGTGTTTAGTTTGTATCAAGTGGACTTTCTTGCACATTGATATTGGTCACAAACTATTATGTATATGCTCAACGGACAATTTGATATTACAGGTACCTGTATAGCGCCGTCAGTTTACGCAACGCTTTACATATATATTGTACATTTAAAATAGTCCCTGCCCTCAAGGAGCTTACATTCTAAGGTCCCAAACTAACATTCAAACTAGGGCCAATTTAGACAGGAGCTAATTAACCTGCCAGTATATCTTTGGAGTGTGGGAGGAAACAGGAGTACCTGGAGGAAAGGTACCCAGCAGGCACAGGGAGAACATGCAAACTATGTGCAGGTAGTGCCATATTTGAGATTCAAACAGACGGCCCTAGTGCTGCTAGGCCGATATCTTCATGATACACAGATCTTTCTATTGGGAGTATCACAGTGAATTTTTATACACACAGAGATAGGTCACAGATTGTTAGGTGTATGGTTGATTGACATTGTTTTGGTGTACATGGAATATATTTGCACACTGTGATTTGTCACAGATTATTAGCACCATTTATAATTAATTTTAATTTGCACGTGATATATTGTGTTTAGAATTATTATAATTGTGACTCATTATTAATAAAGAGAAGTTTAGTGCTGCACTTATTTTGTGTTTTTCATATGTATTTGGTACCAGAATGTATGTGCTAGTTGCTTTACATTATAGATTTACTACAGATTTAAAGCGTATGTTAACCCAAAAAAAAAAATAAAAAAATAAAAAAAATGGATCCTGCTTTTTTAAAGCATGTTATATGATAGTGCTTGTCCTGTGTCATTTAGCTGCCTGTAACACCTAAAAAACCTGGCTTATCCTGCCAGTTTCTCCCCTCCCCTCTGTAAACTGACCACGGTAATGATGGCTGCTGAGCCCTGACACCGTGGTCAGTTTGCGTGCCTCTGTCATCCGCACCCCTGCTGTCTCTCCTCTCCCTCCCTGCGTGTCGGCTACTGTGTTAGGGTCTGCCCCCCGCCCCCCCTGCTGCTGCTGTAATAACATCATGTACTTTATATAATCCGCTCTGCCTTATAATGATATGTCCCCCTGTGTGTGTGTTGTATATATGTGTGTATATATATATATATATATAAAAACATAAATATAAAAGCCGTATATACCTAATCTGTGAGCGCTGATCAGCGGTCACGTGATGCGTCAGATCTCTCCTCCTCCCCTCCAGACTGACATCAGTGGGGGAATCTCAGCCCCTCCTGCTGCATCTGTGAGACAGGGAGAGGAGAGATGTGGCGCGTCATGTGACCGCTGGTCAGCACTCACAGATAAGGTATATACAGGGTTTTTTTATACAACACACACAGAGGGAAATATCATTATAATGCAGAGTGGATTATAGGTACATATAAGTACATGATGGGGGTAACAAACCCTTTAAACACAGATTCACTTTTTAGATATTTGATCTAAAAATGTTGTAACTAAAACGGCAGAAAAACGAAACATAGTAGGTTTTACTTCAACCGTATCAAGGTTAGAATTGTCACAGGGTAAATATAACAATTATATCTGTAACCTGACCCTGGATGGTCTCTTATTTATTGCAAATCTAATAAAAAAACGTCCAGAATTCACATTAGATGTGAAAATTCTAACTTAATTTATTGACAGAAATGTTTTTCACATACCTCATGTAGTGAGAATTATCAAGTTTGCATATTTGTTTAGACTGCCATGTGCTTAAAGCGGTGGTTTACACAAAAATGGAACCTCCGCTTTTCCGAACCCTCCCCCATTCCGGTGTCACATTTGGCACAGGGGGGAGGGGGGTGCATGTATACAGGTATCTGCACCCACTTTTGGGCATACGCCTACGCCTCTCCCCCCCCCCCCCGCGCTGTCTGCTGGGAAACACACAGATTCCAGAGACAGCAGGGACCATCCGGATTGCGCAGCGCGACTCGCACATGTGCAGTAGGGAACCAGGCAGTGAAGCCGCAAGGCTTCACTTCCTGATTCCCTTATCGAAGATGGCGGCGGCGGCAGCATCCGAGGACCGAGGGACGGTTCAGCCCCGGGTTCAGAAATCACGGGCGCCCTGGACAGGTAAGTGTCCTTGTTTTAAAAGTCAGCAGCTGCAGTATTTGAAGCTGCTGACTTTTAAAAAAAAATTTTTTGCGGGACTTCTGCTTTAACATCTATTCAATATGACCTTACAGATGCTTCTTTTACATGGAAAATGTTTACACTTGATAGTGACCTAGTTAAAGTGAACCTGTGCTCCAATTTCCTTTTTTAACCCTTTCGCTGCCAGGCTCTGTGCTCCATTTTTACACTCAGACGGCATAACCATTTTTTGCAATTTTTTCCTTTGCTTTCTTATTTTTCAATTATAGCTTTCGTAGTTTGTAAAAGACTCGTAAACCATATATTTTCCGAAAGCACATGACCAGTGGAATAAAAACAAGGTGCTACCGATTTTTAAGGTCCCACAATATTTGCGCAAATGTTTATCAAAACAATATTTTTGCTAAAAATCCACTAAAATCATGATTAGCAGATAAATATACAGCAAATTTTACAAAATGCCCACTAAATATAAAAGCTTAACCTGTATTGAGTTAATAAATAAATATTTGTTATTTTTACATTGCACCTTTTTGGTGAAAATCGAACGTACGCAAAAACGTAAATATCCAAAATTCTCTAAAAATCTGAAGGTTTTCATTTTTCCCTTACAGCTTTCAGAATTTGTGAAAGACCCCAAAACCATATATTTTCTTAAAGCATATGAACTCTAGAATAAAAAGAAGGTGTTACTGATTTTTTTGGACCCTGCGGTATTTGCGCAAATGTTTATCAAACCAATATATTCGCAAAAAATACACTAAAACCATTATTAGGACATAAAAACACAGCTAATTTTACAAAATTCCTGCTAAATCCCTACTAAATATAAAAGCTTAACCTGTATTGAGTTAATAAATAACACAAAAAAAAAATTATATTGCGCCTTTTTGCAAAATGATGAAAGTCGAACGTATGCAAAAATGTAAATATCCAAATTTCTCTAAAAATCTGAAAGTTTTCATTTTTCCCTTACATCTTTCAGAATTTGTGAAAGACCCCCAAACCATATATTTTCTGAAAGTATATGACCTCTAGAATAAAAACAAGGTGCTACTGATTTCTCAGGCCCCGCAGTATTTGCGCAAATGTTTATCAAAACAATAGTGTCGCTAAAAATACACTAAAACCATTATTAGCAGATAAAAACACACAATTTTACAAAATTCCTGCTAAATATAAAAGCTTATCCTGTGTTGAGTTAATAAATAACAAACATTTGTAAATTTAAAATTGCGCCTTTTTGCAAAATGGTGAAAATCAAACGTACCCACTGAACGCATATGACCTCTGGAATTAAAAAAAAAAAAGGTCCTACTGATTTTTTAGGCCCCGCGGTAATTGTGCAAATGTTTATCAAAACAATATTTTCGCTAAAAATACACTAAAATCATTAATAGTGGATCCATACATGTACAAAATTCCTGCTAAATTCCTAGCAAATATAAAAGTTAAAACTGTATGGAGTTAATAAATAACAAAATATTTGTACGTTTTAAAAAGGTACGCAAAACTGTAAATAAAAACAATTTACTCTAAAAAGCCGGAGGTTACCATTTTTCACTTACAGCTTTCAGAATTTGAAAAGACCCCTCAAACTAGACATTTTCTGAAAGCACGACCCGTAGAATAAAAAAAAGCGCTACTGATTTTTTGGGCCCGCAAAAATTGCGCAAATGTTCATCATATTGCTATTTTCACAAAAAATACACAAAAATGAATATTAGTGCACATAAACACAACTTACAAAATTCCTGCTAAATTGCTACTAAAGCATCGCTCACATGTGGCAAATTAAAGTGTATGCCCATGGAGGGCCATGTTTACTCGCACAGGGATGCACAGGTGTTCTGTGCATCCCCATACAAGCAGTTTCATTTATGTAAATTGGGATGCAATGGCTGCACAGGCATAGCTGCTGTTCCCAACCTGACATCCGTGTGGGTGTGAGTACATGATCCTGAATGCACAGTGTGAGCTAAGGGACATGCATGCGGACCTACATGGATGTAAAATTGGGAGCAACGGCTCTGTTCGTGCAGTTGCTACATCCCAAATGACATCAATGGGACTGCCTTCACAGGGATGCACGGAAAACCGGTGCATCCCTGTAAAGGTACGCTGTGTATGCCCTGTGTGAACAAGGCCTTAGGCCCCTACAACCAACCGGGTCTGCCTGTCCGTTTTTCATGCGGGTCCAATCAGACCACCCATTGTTCTCCATGGAGAGGCTGATGGAAATATGTCCATTTACACCCACCTTCATCCGATCCAGTCCAGTCTGCTAAAAACAGACAGATGGGGATTCCATTCCCCATCCATCTAGCAGGTCAGATCAGATGGAAATGGACAGGCGGTCCGTTTTCATCCTAATGCCCCATTAGAGAACAGCGGAGTGGACGCGGACCTGTCATCCGCCTGCTCAGCAGGGATCAGTAGACTGATCTCCTGCTGAGCAGGCAGATCTGCTTGACAGAGTCCACTCCATGTAAAAGGGGTCTTACCAGGAGCGGCTGGTCCATTAGGGGAGCTGCCCCTCTGCAGGGTGCCGGACTCATACGTTTTTATGAGTTTTTTATTGGAGGGGTGAATGCGGAGGGGGGGGGGGGGCGACCATCACCATGGAGGGGTGAGTACGGGCGGACCTAGGAGGTCTAGGTTTTTTTTTATTTCATTTTTTTACTTTTTACATTTTTTAAAAAATTTTTTTGAGGGGGGTCTTTGGTGAGATATCAGAGGTCTAAACAGACCTCCATATCTGTTTTTTTGAGACAGAGAAAGGGACTGAAGATAGTCTCTTTTCTCTGCAGCACTTTACTTGAATGAATGAGGAATCTGTATAGAGATTTCTCATTCATTCATAAAATGACAGCCTGATAAACTGGTAAACTGCGAGTGTTACTATGCATCAGCTGTCAGTGGATATAGGAGCAATCACTGCCTATATCCACTGTACAGTAGGAGGGGGGGGCTTGGTAAACACATGTATTCCAAGCCCCAACTTCCCCCTCACCGCTCCCCCGCCGCACTCCCCAGCCTGACAGATCACCAGAGATCAGTGCAGGGAGAAGCTGCAGGAAGCGGGAGGGAAGAAGAAATGCCGCTTGGAGCAGGCATGGATCGGGGGGATGGCGATCTAAGTAATGGGGGGGGGGGGGAGACACATATGGACCTCCCCCTAGCCCCATGCAGCACCTGAAGCTGACAGGAGTGGGTGGGAGGGATGTCTGCTAACAATGGTAGCTGTGGGGTTGGGGTTTGCGGGGGGTTGGTGGGTTGATTGGATCTAGTACAGACCTGGCAGTGAAAGGGTTAAAAGCCTAAAGTGCTTATGAGCAGATACTTTAAATGCCTGCCATTATCTCTTTTTGCAACCAAAAAAACATTGTTGGTGCCACTGTCCGGTTTAGTTTACTTCGTTTGGTGTATAGTATACGTTACCTGAAGGTAACATCCTTCAACATAAATTGCTGTAAAAGCCCATTTGTCCCTACTGCTCCAACAGTAATGCTGCCAGGATCTGCCCTGGTCTATAGCTTTTTAATTAGTCAGCTCCATAGAAGTCAAAGGATTTTCTAGCTTCCAAACTTCTGCAGTGCAGACAGGGACAGCAGTGCCTAAACTAGGACCTTGGCATATTGAAAGTACTGAAAACGGCTTTGAATTACTTGCGATGCCATTTATATTTTAAAGGCTATAGGAGATTTTAAAGAATGTTTTACATGTACGTTATTGGTAACTGTAATATCTCTTGTAAACGCTATGGCTATGATTAACTAAGAAGCATTTTATTCCTTGGTACTTACTCTTTTGGCTGCTTCCTTGGTGCTCTGGGCTTACGAGGAGTAGTGAGCTCAGAGAGCTCTGGCAGGGCATCCACCAGTGGCTGCATATCTCCAACTACAGGTGTAGCTTTTCTCTTGGCCTGAGCCTTTTGAGCCTGCTGAGCCAGTTTCAATGCCTCAATTTCTAAAATATGAGAATAATATATTGATTAATGTTATTCTTTTTTTCAAATCACAGACGCTAAATAGTTCATACACACATCAATTACTGGCAATATCAAGCAATTTCTACCAGTTATTAAATTGCAAAAAAGACTGAAGGATCAAGACAACCTACCAAACACAATTTTGATTGTTTTATGGTTTAGCAAGGGGTGGCTGGGAGCAGGTTGTCTAGATTAGTTTGTTATTGTTGAAAAGTGACCGTTGTAATTTTTATAAAATTGCATAATGTATGGCCAGCATATGAGCTCGGTTGGTCATATGTACTGTGTGGGATGACAACCAAAGATCAAATCTGATGTGTAGCTTTCAGTGCTTCCAAACAGTACCAATAAGTATCTAATTCAGGTTTCCATTTAACTGGCATCAATTCAGCTAGGCTACGTTCACACTAAGGCGGTGAGAGCATCGGTGGTAAAGCGCTGCTAGTTTTAGCGTCGTTTTAGCGGTGCTTTTCGGCCACTAGCGGGGCGCTTTTAACCCCGGCTACCAGCCCAAGGGGTAGAGCCGCTGCCGAAGCGCTTTGCAGGCGATTCGGCAGCACTGCCCATTCATTTCAATGGGCAGGGGCGGTGGAGGAGTGGTGTATACACCGCTCCTCCACCGCCCCAAAGATGTTGCTTGCAGGTCTTTTTCTAGCATCCTGCAAGCACACCGCTCCAGTGTGAAAGCACTCGGGCTTTCACACTGGAGTGACAGGAGAGGCGCTATTTTTAACAATAAAACGCCTGTAAAGCGTCTCAATGTGAAAGTGGCCTTAGTTATATATTTTTTTTCATTGTGACTGCACACAGCATGAGCTTGGCAGAGGATTTCAGCCAATGATTTTGAATGAAACCTGCTGATCCGCTGTGTCCAAACACACACAGAAAAAACACAGAATTCTGTGTACAGGGAACAGCAATCTGACAGTTTTCTTTTTAAAAAACAAAAGAGGGGGGAAAAAGCAGTCAGATCAGAAAGTAAAAGCAGCATACCTTACACATTGTTAGGCACACAGTTAACCCCTTGGTTGCCCCAGATGTTAACCTCTTCCCAGCTAGTGTCATCAGTACAGTATTAATACTGACCACTGTATCAGTGTCACTAGCGAAGTCAGTGTCAGTTAGTGATGCTCCCAGCCAGTGTCTGTTAGCGCCAGATTGCCTACTACCCTATCACAGTCCCACTAAGTCAGTGATCACTGCCATTACAGTATAGCGTCTATAGCTACGTAAATTTCAGTATATATACAATAGTTTGTAGATGCATAAACCAATATACAGGGGGTCCCCGGGTTACGAACAGGATAGGGACTGTAGGTTTGTTCTTAAGTCGAATTTGTTTGTAAGTCGGAACAGTACCTTTTTTAAGTGCAAATCTAGTCTCAGAGACAGGATGTAAACCCAAATCAACAGAGAAAGGCAACCGGATGGCAGGGGCGGCATGGTTAGTTCAAATATGTTTTGTTTCTTTTATTTTTTTACTTTTTAATCACTTTTTTTTATTTGTATTTATTTGTAGCTTGTCGTTTACTTTTTTTTTTTTTTTTGTATAATTTTCTTATTTTTAATATTATTTTTCTTATTCTTTACATTTTTTAATTATTTTTTTTATTTTATTAATTTAATTATTACTGTATTTCTTATTTTTATTTTTTTTATCAATTTTTTTTTCACTTAACTTTATTGCTATCACACAGGTGGAAACAATTCCCTGTGTGATAGCAATTGGAGGTGACAGGTTCTCTTTATTGACCCTGTCACTTCCAAAACAGGAGTCCAGGATCGCAGCTGAGCACAGCTCTCCCCTCTCACTATTTTCATGGCAGCAGCAACAGGAGACAGCAGAGAGGTACACTGTATGGCACAGCAGGGAGATGGATGGTGAAAGCAGCCATCAGAGGCCAGGCAGGCGGGCGGCCGGCCGCGGTGCACCATCGCGGGGCAGCGGCGTAGGAAAGACCGGGGATCGTGGAGGCTTCTTGGGCCGCACAAGGCCTCGGCCACGACGGGCAGTTTCAGCGGCCTGGCAAGCCACCGGACCATACCAGGCCTGTGGATGGGCAGGCAGGAGGACGAAGGGGACCCGCAGCCAAGCCAGGAACGGAGGAAAGGCTCAGGAGAGGAAGATTCGGCCAGCAGTGACGTCATTCGGGCCCCGTTCGTAAGTAGGGGTCGTTCGGAAGTCGGATGTTCGTAAGTCGGGGACCCCCTGTACACTTATTGGGATTTTTTTTTATTAATTAAAAACCTAGCGGTGACAACAAAAGAAAGCTCCATTTGTGTGGAATAAAATAATATAAATTTAATTTGCGTACAGTGTTTCATGACTGCACAATTGCCAGTTAAATTAGCACAGTGCTGAATAGGGAAAAATGCCCTGGTCATGAAGGGCACAAAAACTTTCGGAGATCAAGCGGTTGAACAAAAAATATTCTCAGCAAAACACACACTTAGATTAAAAATATATATATATATATATATATATATATATATATATATATATATATATATATATATATATATACATACACACACACACACACACACACATACATACACAGTTGTGCTCATAAGTTTACACACCCTGACAGAATTTATGATTTCTTGGCCATTTTTGAGGGAATATGAATGATAACAAAAAACATTTCTTTCACTCATGGTTAGTGTTTGGCTGAAGCCATTTATTATCAATCAACTGTGTTTACTCTTTTTAAATCCTAATCACAACAGAAACTACCCAAATGACCCTGATCAAAAGTTTACATACCCCAGTTCTTAATACAGTTTATTGCCCCCTTTAATATCAATGACAGCTTGATGTCTTTTGTGGTATTTGTGGATGAGGCTCTTTATCTTCTCAGATGGTAAAGCTACCCATTTCTCTTGGCAAAAAGCCTCTAGTTCCTGGAAATTCTTGGGCCTTCTTGCATGAACTACATGTTTGAGATCTCCCCAGAGTGGCTCAATGATATTGAGGTCAGAAGACTGAGATGGCCACTCCAGAACCTTCACTTTATTCTGGTGTAGCCAATGACAGGTCGACTTGGCCTCGAGTTTTGGATCATTGTCATGTTGGAATGTCCAAGTATGTCCCATGCGCAGCTTTCTGGTTGATGAATGCAAATGTTCCTCCAGTATTTTTTGATAACATACTGCATTCATCTTGCCATCAATTTTGACCACATTTTCTGTGCCTTTGTAGCTCACACATCCCCAAAACATCAGCGATCCACTTCCGTGTTTCACAGTAGGAAAGGTGTACCTTTCATCATAGGCCTTGCTGACTCCTCTCCAAATAAAGCGTTTATGGATGTAGCCAAAAAGCTAAATTTTGGTATCATCACTCCAAATGACTTTGTGCCAGAAGGTTTGGGGCTTGTCTCTGTGCTGTTTGACATATTGTAAGCGGGATACTTTGTAGTATTTGCATAGTAATGGCTTTCTTCTGGCGACTCGACCATGCCTTCTTATTCTTCATCTTGAAACACCCACACCATGTTTTCAGAGAGTCCTGTATTATACCTGAAGTTATTTGTGGGCTTTTCTTTGCATCCCGAACAATTTTCCTGGCAGTTGTGGCTAAAATTTTAGTTGGTCTACCTGACCGTGGTTTGGTTTCAACAGAACACCTCATTTTCCACTTCTTGATTAGAGTTTGAACACTGCTGATTGGCATTCTCAATTCCTTGGATATCTTTTTATATCCCTTTCCTGATCCTTTGACAATTCTTTTGCTTTCCCCATGACTCAGAATCCAGAAACGTCAGCACTGGATGAAAGATGCAAGGGTCTGTCAGGAGTCCAGAAACTCATTGACCTTTTATAAACACACACACACTAATTACAAGCAAACAGATCACAGGTGAGGATGGTTACCTTTAATAGCCATTCAAACCCCTTTGTGTCAACTTGTGCACATGTTACCAGGCCAAAATCACCAGCAAACTTTTGATCAGGGTCATTTGGGTAGTTTCTGTTGTGATTAAGGTTTAAAAAGAGTAAACACAATTGATTGATAATAAATGGCTTCAGCCAAACACTAACCATGAGTAAAAGAAATGTTTTTGTTTTATCATTCATATTCTCTGAAAAATCAAAAATCATAAATTCTGCCAGGGTATGTAAACTTATGAGAACAACTGTATGTATGTATGTATATATATTTATATTCTCTCTCATAGGCATGCAATTATTATTTATTTGAGGTAAATTAGATATTAAAATTTTTGCAAGCTTTTATTTCTCATAATTCAATATTTTTTCCACAAGATTCCTAATTTTCTAACCACCTGCCCCCTGGATTCTGCTCCCTCGCAAATGCTACGCTCACCCTCTGACTCTATTCTACACTCTCTAACTCACATCTTCAACCTCTCCCTCTCTTCCGGCATCTTCCCAAACGCTCTAAAACATGCGCTAGTCACCCCCATCCTTAAAAAGGCCTCACTGGACCCCACCCATACTAACAACCTACGCCCTATCTCCTTACTCCCCCCTTCTCCTCCAAACTCCTTGAACGACTGGTCAACAACCGACTGCGTGACCATTTGACTAAAAAACATATTGATCCCCTTCAGTATGGAGTTCGCCCTCAACACTCCACAGAAACTGCTCTCCTTAAACTCACAAATGACCTACTAACTACTGACCTCTCTGCTGCCTTTGACACAGTGAACCACCCCTTCCCCCTCAAAAAACTCCACTCCTTTTGTCTAACTCTACTTCCTTCTCCTTTCTCCATCGTGGTCCCCCAAGGTTCTGTTTTTGGACCTTTCCTTTTCTCAATCTATACCTCCTTTCTGGGTCAGTTGATTGCCTCTACCGCCCATGGCTTTCAATACCATTTCTACATGGATGACACCCAAATCTATCTCTCTACCCACCCAGCTCACTCAATCAGTCTCCTCACGCATCACCAACTTACTAACCGGCATATCAGCCTGGATGTCACATCGTGTCCTCAAAATAAACCTATCCAAAACCGAGCTTATGATATTTCCTCCCCCATGTGCCTCCTCCCCTGATTTCCCTGTCAAAATCAATGGCTCAACTATCAACCCCCCCCTCCCCAAGGTCCTAGGTGTATTCCTGGACTCTGAAGTATCCTTTCAGCCCCACATCCAATCGCTGTCCAAAGCTTGCCGCCTCAACCTCCGCAACATCTCTAAGATATGCTCCTTCCTAACCAATGACACCACAAAGTTTCTAATCCACTCCCTGGCCATCTCCCGCCTCAACTACTGCAACTCCCTCCTCATTGGCTTATCTTTAAAGAGGCTATCACCGCAAACGTTAGAGCAAGAGCAATAATTCTAGCCCAAGACCTCCTCTGTAACTCTAAACAGGTAACCTGTAAAAAATGTTAAAGCGTCGCCTATGGAGATTTTTAAGCACTGAAGTTTAGCACCATTCCACGAGTGTGCGCAATTTTAAAGCGTGAAATGTGAGGCATCTATCTACTCGGTGTAACAACATCTGTCACATTATACAAAAAATTTGGGCTAACTTCACTATTTTTTTCCCAAAAAAAAAAATCGGTTTTGAAAAATTGCTGCACAAATACCGTGTGACATAAAAAGTTATGGTGGAAACAACCTGCGCTAATGAGCAATACGTGATAGAAAAATAAACATAATATTCACAAAGTGCAGCTGCAAAAAAAAACTCCAAATATCCATGAAGTGATAAACATATAAATAAACTTAAGTGCGCTGGCAGTAATATAATTAGATAAAGAGTGCCTAGGAGACACAATATATATGTGAATCCCAGCAAAAATAATAACAACAGCAAGTGCATAAAATCATTACCCAAAAATCCAACAAATATTGATATATGCTGAAAATAAGTAATCACACATCAAGACAACTCATAATCAGTCCATGACTGGGTTCAAAAGAATAGGTAGAAAGAAAAAGTCCACTTAGTATGTCTCATCACTGAACCATGAGAACTGATGAGCTGAAGAGACTCTTATCGAATGTACATTGATTGCAGAAAAAGGAGTAATAGATGTGCGCTTACCCCAATTGTTGGACCTCCTCTATGGCAAGGTCGTATGGGCTTACAGATATAACCCTCTGCAGGGACAGAATGTTGATATCCGGGTCTTGACAGCATGTACCACCGACTCCAGTATGGTCCGGACAGTCCAACTGCTCCAACATCAGAGGGGGGACACTACACGTCCAGGTGGAAGGCCCAAAACCGGGGACTCAGGTTACTCCAGCCCGGGACTGTCTCGTCCTCTTCCTCGCACCCACACGTCGTTCTCCGCTCCCAGCACCAGACGCCTCCGCTCACTACTCAAAGCTTTACCGCGTCCAATGGGAGATTCAGTGCAAACTTATGCTAAAAGGTAACCATCATATCCATCCCAGAAATGGGGATAAGGTCGCAATAAAGGGATCCTTCACATGTCAATCCTCTTACGTGATCTATATTCTTACTAGCCCTTGCAAACTATTATATGTTAGTGAAACTACCCAGAAGATAAAAAGGACAGAATCGCACATCGCAGCACCATAAGAATAAAACAGCCAGTTTTTCCTGTATCCAGGTATTTTGTGGAAAAAGGACATCAGGACTCAGACCTAAGATTCATGGTGCTCGAGGAGGTTCCCCAAGACAAAGGAGGGGGTGATAGGATACTAAGACTTAGACAGAGAGAAGTTTGGTGGATTAACAGGTTACAATCCCTATATCTGGAAGGAATCAATAGGGTTTATGATTTGTATTTTTATGAATGATTTGGTCAGCGATTATATTGCATATTTTTTTATCCCAGATAGAATCGCATCTTGATGTATGGGAGATATGGGACACATTATGGAATGATGCATGAAAATGGGATGAAGTCACGACCAGATTTTTTGATTATTCCATGATCTAAATTTGTTGTTAGGCAAACATGAAAAATTACTGTGTACATTTATTGATACATAATTTTGATATGAAGAGTCAGAAACTGTACTTATTCTCTTTTAGTCTTTTCGCTTTTGAAAGCATTCTCGTTTTTATATGACCCCATTTGATATATTGTTACATTTTGACAAACAATTAATTGGATTTATTGTGTCAGAGGCAGCCTAGGGGTAATAGGTAGGAAATCTATTGTGAACCGGTATGGGGTTCATTTAGTCCATGTGTTTTCAATTTTGGAAGCATGGGACACACCTGTGGGGCAACACCCACCTGTGTTGGGATTTAAAAGAGGGAGGTGTTTGTAGAATGTTACACAAAACCAGAAAGCCTGAGGAAGAGTAGGGATTCTCGCAACTGTATACAGTCGCTGCTGCTGATTTACATGACTTGACATGATGATTTGAAGATACAGTAAAGTAATTGCAAATTGGAGAACGTGTCCCTTTGTCGTGTCTTAATGGATATTGGTGGAAGACGGGAGTCCACCTTGACACTGTTCTAGCTGAAACCAGGATAAAGAAAAGGCAGTAACCCACCCGAAGTTTTGAGATATATATATATATATATATATATATATATATATATATATATATATATATATATATATATATATATATATATATATATAATATTTGGGGGTTCTGAGTAATTTTCTAGCAAAAAAATTATGATCTTTACATGTAGGAGAGGAATTCCTGCTGTATGGAAAATGGTTTAACATCTATATAATTTCATTGGTTATCAAGCTACTTTTACAAAATAAAGTAAAAGTAGCTTGATAAACACACTTATGGGTTTGGCGGATTATTTTTGTATTTTTTCTTCATAGTACATGTCAGCTTGGGATGCCCCAGGGAAGTGTCCTTTGCCTACATATTTTGTGCTTCCTCTTTCTCATCTCATAATTTGGATAAAATTATTTCACTACTTCATTAGAAATAAACATCCCTTCAACAATAGGGCATCCCTGTAGCTCTTCATAGCTCCACTCAAGCAACATAGCATTACATTAACCTGAGAAGTGCTGCCAAGTAGGAAGGCAAGCCGAAATCCCTTTGGGTGTTCGGCAGATAGCTTCTCCATGAAAAGTTGCTCAACTATGATTTAGGGGGCTCCACTACATCTGAGTGTTAATATACCATAGATGCATGCAAAATGCATGCATATGTACACTTAATAGGAATAATTGTGTGTCTTTGCTAACTCTATATCAAAGTTTGTTGGAGATTCCTACCCATGAAGAAAAAACACACAAATTCCTTACCAGGCCAATTCCTAAATGGGAGGGTCTGGTTCATTATAACCACTCATTGCACACTTCGTGTGCGGAAAAGGAAAGATGAAGGATCTGGATCATTTTAAAAGTAATGAGCCCTCTTAGTGTTTCTCACAAAAAATGCTATTGCAGGGGATGCTTAAAATGTGCATCATTCTGCAGATGTGTAAGGAAATCAGTAAGACAATCACACATATAGGAAATTACATTGCTGGGGACATTCTGTACACTAACAGCGTACAGGATGTCGCCGGGTTGACATATTGCATCAACATTTTTTTAAAGGATTTTAGAAAATTACAGCAGCTACAGAATAAAGTTAAAATGTAAATTGTAATAACATGAGGGGCCTTGTTCACACCAGAATGCGCATTTCTGTGCACGTTTCCTGCACCGCATAGTAACGCACTTGGCCTTGCTAGATGTGCGCAGGTGCCATTATTAGTTAATTACACCCCAAATGCATCTAGCAAACGTGGCGGTACGATGCGGTTTGGTGTGATGAGATGAGTAAAAGTCATGCTTGCCCTACTTTTTGCATGTTCCCATGCATTTGGCAGCCCAATGAAATGAATGGGTGTTCCGGTGTGAACTGACCCTAAATTAGAAAGGCTTATTTAACAATTTTACATGCTATATTCTCCTTTAATGTGCTAGGGAAAAAAATATACACTGACATTTACAGCCTAGATATAAATAGTTTGAGCACTTCGGCTCTAACGTTTTTTTTAACACATAATACGTAAACTAAATTGGAAAGGATAGGATTTGTGACAAGTGAAATTTTAGTGCATCATAATGGTTCAGATCTGTCTGACACGTGTGAGATAAGGTGCAGTCACAGGGGTTTACGTGTGTACAGGACAGCCAGGATGAATATGTAATTCATCTGCCTGATGTACTTATTTATTTTATTTATTTATTTCAGGTACTTATATAGCGCCGTCAATTTACACAGCGCTTTACATATATATTGTACATTTACATCAGTCCCTACCCTCAAGGAGCTTACAATCTAAGGTCCCTAACTCACATTCATACATACTAGGGGCAATTTAGACAGGATCCAGTTAACCTACCAGCATGTCTTTGGAGTGTGGGAGGAAACCGGAGTACCCGGAGGAAACCCACACAGGCACAGGGAGAACATGCAAACTCCAGGCAGGTAGTGTCGTGGTTGGGATTCGAACCAGCGACCCTTCTTACTGCTAGGCGAAAGTGCTACCCACTACACCACTGTGCCGCCACTTATGATACAAATATTTAACACTGAATTCTAGGCAGATATAAAGGACACTAATAAATGTAGTTTTGCAATAACACATCAATATACACTCACCGGCCACTTTATTAGGTACTCCTTGCTAGTACCGGGTTGGACCCCCTTCTGCCTTCAGAACTTCCTAAATTATTTGTGGCATAGATTCAACAGGGTGTTGGAAACATTCCTCAGAGATTTTGGTCCATATTGACGTGAAAGCATCACTCTGTTGCTGCAGATTTGTCGGCAGCACATCCATGATGCAAATCTCTCATTCCAACACATCCCAAAGGTGCTCTATTGGATTGAGATCTGGTGAGTGTGAAGGCCATTGGAGTACAGTGACCTCATTGTCATGTTCAAAAAACCGGTTTGAGATGATCTGAGCATTGTGACATGGCACATTATCCTGTTGGAAGAAGCAATCAGAAGATGGGTGCACTGTAGTCATAAAGGGATGGACATGGTCAGCAACAATACTAAGGTAGGCCGTGGCGTTTAAACAATGCTCAATTGGTACGAAGGAGCCCAAAGTGTGCCAATAATATACCCCCCACACCATTATACCATCACCAGCCTGAACAGTTGATACAAGGCAGGATAGATCCATGCTTTCATGTTGTTTACGTCAAATTCTGACCCTATCAACTGAATGTTGCAGCTGAACTCGAGACTCATCAGACCAGGCAATGTCTCTCCAATCTTCTATTGTCCAATTTTGGTGAGCCTGTGCGAATTGTAGCCTCAGTTTCCTGTTCTTAGCTGACAGGAGTGGCACCCGGTGGGGTCTTCTGCTGCTGTAGTCCATCTGCTTCAAGGTTCAAGGTGTTGCACGTTCAGAGATGGTATTCTGCATACCTTGGTTGTAACGAGTGGTTATTTGAGTTACTGTTGCCTTTTTATCATCTCAAACCAGTCTGACCATTCTCCTCCGACATCAACAAGGCATTTTTGTCCACACAACTGTCGCTCTCTGGATTTTTTCTCTTTTTTGGACCCTTTTCTGTAAACCCTAGAGATGGTTGTGCGTGAAAATCCCAGTAGATCAGCGATTTTTGAAATACTTAGACCAGCCCGTCTGGCACCAACAACCATGCCACGTTCAAAGTCACTTAAATCTCCTTTCTTCTCATTCTGATGCTCGGTTTTAACTTCAACAAGTAGTCTTCACCACGTCTAGATGCCTAAATACATTGGATTTGCTGCCTTGTGATTGGCTGATTAGCAATTTGTGTTACCAAGCAATTGAACAGATGTACCTAATAAAGTGGCTGGTGAGTGTATTTCCATTTACTTTGTAAATGCAAGCAGCTTAACAATTTTATACAGGGGCATTTTTAATTTGTTGTATACATATTAAAATCTGCATTGTGCATCTGAAAATGACTTGACCCCCCCCCTCCCCCAATTATTTCCTGAAAGCAGAGGCCCTGTAGAGTAAATTGGAGGCAGTTGCATTTTTTTTATGGTGCACAATATTTGAACAACTGTCAGACAACAGTGTATCTTTATAAAACGGTGCTACAGAAGAAGAGAGACAACTATCCTCAATTTCTGTGACCTTCAAGGCATGATCACTAAATATTTTGGCGTAGACACTTTATATACCTGTGCTCCACTTGACTTGGTCTCCTGTTCGTACACAGGTTTTTTTGCACTGGAGTTGAAGTTGTTAAATGAATATCAAATTGCATTAGGCACTGACACATGGCACCCAAGTACAGGATAGGCTCTTTGACCTTAAGTTTTGTGTAAGCAATGTTGTCATATTTCCAGCTGTGCAAAACGGAATTTGATAAAGACATGGTTCAAATGTCTCCTGTGTACTTTCCTTCACCCCATTTCCATAAAGAAACAGGAAAATCCTTTCACTGTGTACACATTCATAAATAAAAATTGGGAAACATTTGGAGTGGGTCCAGCTTCTTTACAAAGAAATGGAACGCTGAATTCTCTGTCCCCATGTTTTACCTGTCCTTTACATACAGCACAGTTGAAACCAACAATGAGCTTACGCAGTGGTTAACTGCTCTTAAAAAAACAAAAACAAATTTTTTTTTTCATAGTTTATTTGGAGAATGGTAAGCTTGAAATGAAGTGGAGGAAAGCCAGGCACTAAGAGCAATTGAAGACAGATGTTGAGGTGTAATAGAAACATGGTGCTGACACACAGTAAATCATCCATCCCAACATCAATGTGTGTTAAAACAGCTGCCATGGCTCGCTTCCATGATATCATTTTATGTGCATGCTTAACATGGTCTCTGATGCTGGACTGGGCAACTTTAAAACAAGCACAATTCTAAAAATTAAACCTTTCTGCAGCTCAGTAGGATCTTTGGCTCTATCTAGTCAACTTTACAAAATAAGTGTGTGAAGATCTGCTTAACTACTTTATTGCCAACGTTAAAAAAATAGCATTTTTGCATACTAAAAATCGGAGAATATCTGCTAAACATAGCTGGGAATGAAAATTATTATTATTTAAGGTACTTGTATAGCGCAGTCAATTTACACAGCGCTTTACATATACATTGTACATTCACATCGGTCCCTACCCTCAAGGAGCTTACAATCTAAGGTCCCTAACTCACATTCATACATACTAGGGACAATTTAGACAGAAGCCAATTAACCTACCAGCTTATCTTTGGAGTGTGGGAGGAAACCGGAGTAACCGGAGGAAACCCACGCAGACACAGGGAGAACATGCAAACTCCAGAAATGGCCATTAATGGAATAAAACACCAATTATTCAAAACATCCAAAGAGAATAACAGATTATCAAATTCTGTAGCATCATTTAGCAGAAAGCAATACTGAGCATGCTATAAAATCTGTTATAAACCTTAGCTATTAAGGGCCCTTTCACACTGCTCTGTAGCGAAATCACGGTAATCTGCAATTTTGCTGTGTTTCAGATGCGTTTCCTGTGCATTTTTAGGTTGCCTGCACCTGTGAAAAATGGACATGCTACTCAAAAATGCACCAAAAACGCAATTATGGTGCATTTGTAATGCAATTTTCATTTCAATAGGAAGCTGTGTTTTTGGTGCGGTTTTCAAAACAGGACCAAAGATGCAGCATGCAGATCTTTTCAAAATGCACCGCACCTGTAATGAAGTGGTGTGAAGAGTCCCATAGAATTTTAAAGGTAAACATTTTTCTCGTACAAGATTGCGCTGCGCTAGAGTAGATCACACTGTCATATAAACTTATCAACGTGACTAAAATACCAGAAAGAAAATGTATATAACTAAAAAATCATAAAAAGTGCTTTCACAAAATCGCATAGAAGTGCGATGTGCACATAAAACTAAGTATGAGTCTTCCAACATATAATCATGGAATCATATACAGGTGCATTGTGCAAATACATATAAATACATGAATGTATACATAGATTCATAAAAAACGTGTGCTAATTATATCAAATCCTAATAAAGTGCAACATGCATATACGATTATATAAGTAAAGGACAAAAGATTATTATAAATGAGTAAAAATACACAAAAGTGCCCAGTGAACCACATATAAATTAACCACTTCAATACCAGGCACTTAGACACCTTCCCGCCCAGGCCAAATTTCAGCTTTCAGCGCTATCGCAATTTGAATGACAATTGCGCGGTCATGCAACGCTGTACCCAAACAAATTTTTTTATCATTTTGTTCTCACAAATAGAACTTTCTTTTGGTGGTATTTGATCACCTCTGCGTTTTTTATTTTTTGCGCAACAAATAAAAAAAGACCGAAAATCTTGAAAAAAAACAAGTTTTTCTTTGTTTCTGTTAAAATTTTTTGTAAATAAGTACGTTTTCTTCTTCAATGACGGGCACTGATATGGCTGCACTGACAGGCACTGATACGGCGGCACTGATGGGCACCGATGAGGTGGCACTGATAGGCGGCACTGATGGGCACTCATAGGTGGCACGGATGGGCACTCGTAGGTGGCATTGATGGGCACTCATAGGTGGCATTGATGGGTATTTATGGGTGGCACTGATAGTTGGCACAGATGGGCACTGACAGGTGGCACCGATGGACACTGATGGGTGGCACTGATGACACTGATTGGTTGCACTGATGCCCCTAAGGGTGGCATTGCTGGGCATCACTGCAACATAATGGTGCCAATCAGTGCCAATTTGTGGGCACTGATTGGGTACACTGGGCACATGTGGATGGCCATTGGGTACATACCTGGCCATCCACATGTTGCCCCTTCCCTGGTGGTCCTAGTGGCAATCCCTGGTGGTCCAATGTGGTGATCTGAGAGGGGGCTGCGCTGATAAACAATCAGCTCAGACCCCCCCTGCCAGGAGAGCCACCGATCGGCTCTCCTCTACTCGCGTCTGTCAGACGCGAGTGAGGAAAAGCCGATCAACAGCTCTTTCTATTGACATCGTGATCAGCCGTGATTGGACACGGCTGATCACGTGGTAAAGAGCCTCCGCCGGAGGCTCTTTACCAAGATCGGTGGAGCGGTGTGTCAGACTGACACACCGCTCCACCGATCGCCGCGATGCGCGTCCCCGCGGGCGCGTGGCCGCATGTTATCCTGCTGGACGTCATATGACGCCCAGTCAGGATAACTGAACCACCGCCCGGCCGTCATCTGCTATGGGCCGGGCGGGAAGTGGTTAAATAGGCATGTAAAAAAGTATCTGTGGGAAAATCGCCCAAAAAGTGCATATATCAGTGTCCAAAGATTGCATTTAAAATATCCAAAAAAATGCATATATCAGTGTCCAAAAATTGCATTTAAAATATCCAAATTAAGTGTCATCCAGCATGCTTAATTCAAATGCTGCAAAACTATGCTCCGGTGTGCCTCGGTGACCGCCCCACAGTGGTTGCGCTCACCTTAGAGCGTGTGACACAGTGACTAGCTGTGTCAAAACACGCTGTGGAGCCACTCCCGGGCTCTATATAGCTAGTTAGATGCGGTCTCCAACCTGGATCAATGCAGCTCCATGCCATAAATAAAAAGAGACTATATAGTGTAATACTGTAAACAATATATTTTTTAAAGCATAAACCCACTCCCCGCAAGGGGGTACTCACATTTCCCTGGTGCGTGAGTGCACCGTTCTATACAAGATTCATAAAAGCCGCCGGTCGGCGTGTAGTATATGTAGGGGGGGATCCAAAAGCAGATGCTGCTTTTAGGGCCCATTCACACCAGGATGTGTTTTGGTAAAACATGTGGCACAACATGCTTTATTGTGGGTTGGTATGCTATGTTACCACAACCCAATAAATTTAAATCAGTGGGTCCCCAACTTAAGAAAAAATGCTTCTGCTGTACTATTGTCAAAATGAATGGCACTGCAAGGCATTGTACTGGGTTGTTGCATTACTATTCTTTGTGGTAATGTGAGGATATGAAAAAATGCATGTAATAAAAAAATTATTTTAAAAATCAGTAAATCTGGAAATACAAGCACTGGCAGCTGCAAGAAAACCTTGACTTTCCTTGCAAATATCAAGTTTTAACTTGCCCCTTCTAGCACACTTTAGACCAGGGGTCTCCAAACTTTCAAAGCAAAGGGCCAGTTTACTGGAAGCAGAAAATGCCCCAACATCAGTGGCCCATCGTTGGTTTTAATGGGAAGAATAGTGCCCCATAGATGGTGTCAGTTTGTGGAATAGTGCCCGATAAAGGCAAGCAAAAGGCCACATTTGGCCCCTGGGCCGCAGTTTGGACACCAGTGCTTTAGACCTATAGGTACTTTAAAGTGGATCTAAAACCTTAAGGTTTTTTACCTTCTGTGCTGCATCTCCCCCTCCACCCCCACCCCCTTTTCTTACTTGAGCCGATCCAGTAATGTGCAAAAGTGCAGGGGCTCCCGCCGCCCTCATTGGGCAGATTGATAGCAGTGGGAGCGGTCAATCAAATGCTGTGACACAGGAGTGGGGGGGGGGGGGGCAGGGCCAAGTCCCCTTGTCTGTGTCAATGAACACAGCAGCGGGGCTCAGGAGCGAGCACGCATGTGTGCCCCCATGGAAAGTAGCTTTCCGTGGGGGTACCCACCAAAGAGGAGTGGCCTGGAGCGCCAGTGGGGGAACGGTTGTTAGCGTTTTTGTTTCAATCTAATTTTATTGAAGTTTTCATATAAATTTACACAACGAGAGATACTGTCCACATACCACAATCAATCAGAAACCCATATTATAAAAATGTACATAACATAAAACATGTTACACATAGACATATATAGACACCCTAAAAAAACCCTTAGGCTGGGTTTACACTATTGCGAATTTGATGCGGGATCTTATATAGTATAATGAAAAATAAAATAATACACTGGGTTACTTAGGGTTATTCTTGCTAGGGGTCCAGCAATCTATCAGATCTTCTTCAACCCAACAAGGTTGTAGTCTTCGGTTTACTACTCCCTTCAACTCTTCAACTCCCACAAGGGTGTAGGACACATCACACAAAACAAGACCAAACAAAAACAGAGAGAAGAAAAAAGAAAAAAAAAAAAAGGTGGAAATAATGCAGCCAGGAGTAGGCACTTGGACAGACATCACCTCGCTCAACCTGACTCTAGACCAGGTTCAAATCTTACGGCCGACCCGTATATATATTTTGCTTTTCAGAGGGTTCCTTGAGTAACTTCCAAGGGCGCCATATTTGGCAGCATTGTTCATATGTGTCCAATTTACGTGACAGGAGTGTCTCCACCATCTCTATATGGTCCATCTCTGTAACCCACTCACTCAAAGGTGGAGCCTGTGCCGATCGCCAATGGTGTGGTATAACTGCTCTTGCTGCCATCAGCCAATGCCTAAGAAGGCCTTTTTAAATGCTTTTAAAGAGCCGGGTAAGATAGATAGAGTAATTTGTGGTGTATTGGGGACAGTCATCCCAGTTGCACGGGTATGGAGCTGGAGAATCGCACCCCAGAAATCACAGACAGATGGACATTCCCACCAGATATGCAATAGCGAGCCCTTAGTGGAATGACAACACCAACATAAATCTGAAACATTTGGATATATCTGCTGAAACAACATCGGACATCTACAGTCAGGTCCATAAATATTGGACCATCGACACAATTCTAATCTTTTTGGCTCTATACACCACCACAATGGATTTGAAACGAAACAAACAAGATGTGATTTAACTGCAGACTTTAAGATTCAATTTGAGGGTATTTACATCCAAATCAGGTGAACGGTGTAGGAATTACAACAGTTTGTATATGTGCCTCCCACTTTTTAAGGGACCAAAACCAATGGGACAGATTAACAATCATCCATCAAACTTTCACTTTTTAATACTTGGTTGCAAATCCTTTGCAGTCAATTACAGCCTGAAGTCTGGAACGCATAGACATCACCAGACGCTGGGTTTCATCCCTGGTGATGTCTGCCAGGCCTCTACTGCAACTGTCTTCAGTTCCTGCTTGTTCTTGGGGCATGCTCAATCAGATTCAGGTCTGGTGATCGAGTTGACCATTGCATAACATTCCACTTCTTTCCCTTAAAAAACTCTTTGGTTGTTTTCGCAGTATGCTTCGGGTTATTGTCCATCTGCACTGTGAAGCGCCGTCCAATGAGTTCTGAAGCATTTTTCTGAATATGAGTAGATAATATTGCCCGAAACACTTCAGAATTCATCCTGCTGCATTTGTCAGCAGTCACATATTCAATAAATACAAGAGAACCAGTTCCATTGGCAGCCATACATGCCCACGCCATGACACTACCACCACCATGCTTCACTGATGAGGTGGTATGCTTTGGATCATGAGCAGTTCCTTTCCTTCTCCATACTCTTCTCTTCCCATCACTCTGGTACAAGTTGATCTTGGTCTCATCTGTCCATAGGATGTTGTTCCAGAACTGTGAAGGCTTTTTTAGATGTTGTTTGGCAAACTCTAATCTGGCCTTCCTGTTTTTGAGGCTCACCAATGGTTTACATCTTGTGGTGAACCCTCTGTATTCACTCTGGTGAAGTCTTCTCTTGATTGTTGACTTTGACACACAAACACCTACCTCCTGGAGTGTGTTCTTGATCTGGCCAACTGTTGTGAAGGGCGTTTTCTTCACCAGGGAAAGAATTCTTCGGTCATACCCCACAGTTGTTTTCCGTGGTCTTTCGGGTCTTTTGGTGTTGCTGAGCTCACCGGTGTATTCTTTCTTTTTAAGGATGTTCCAAACAGTTGATTTGGCCACACCTAATGCTTTTACTATCTCTCTGATAGGTTTGTTTTGTTTTTCAGCCTGATGGCTTGCTTCACTGATAGTGACAGCTCTTTGGATCTCATATTGAGAGTTGACAGCACCAGATTCCAAATGCAAATAAATGGATTTTTAAAACAGCTTACCTGTAAAATCCTTTTCTTGGAGTACATCACGGGACACAGAGCACCATAGTAATGACTGTGTGGGTTATACGCTTACCTTTAGGCGATTGGACACTGGCAACCAATAGTAAGACGGTTCCTCCCATATAACCCCTCCTACACAGGAAGTGCCTCAGTTTTGTAGCAAGCAATGACGATCCCAGAAAAAGAGGGGAGGGACCTCTGTGTCCCGTGATGTACTCCAAGAAAAGGATTTTACAGGTAAGCTGTTTTAAAAATCCATTTTTCTTTATCGTACATCACGGGACACAGAGCACGATAATAAGGACTATGCGGGATGTCCTAAAGCAATGCATCTGAGGCGGGGGAACACATCATTCCTAGACCCAATGGATCTGAGATTATAAAGCAGCCTGCAACACGCTGTGGCCAAAAACAGTCTCATTTTGAGATCTCACATCCACCTGGTAAAACCTGCTGAATGTATGAACTGAAGACCAAACGGCAAACCTGAGCCATAGACACCTGCTGGCGTACTGCCCATGATGCACTAACTCCTCTAGTGGAGTGTGCTTTTAAATCCCGGGGTGGAACCCTGCGCTTTAATCCATATGCCTGGACAATAGTCTGGCGAACCTACCTGGATATAGATGAACTTGTTGCCGGCTGTCCTCTTTTAGGACCCTCAGGCAAGACAAAAAGACAGTCAGTTTTCTGAAAGGGAGCTAACATTTCCAAGTAAACCTTTATCGCTCTCACCACATCCAGTGAGTGAAGCGACCTTTCCTCCCTAGTTTTAGGGTTTGGAAAAAAGGAAGGTAAAATGATATCCTGATTCAAATGAAATTTGGAAACTACCTTTGGTAGGAAATCCGGACGAGGTCCCATGACCACTCTGTCCTGATGAAGAATCATAAATGGTTCCTTGCAAGAAAGGGCGGCTAATTCTGATACCCTTCTAGCCGATGTAATAGCCACTAGGAAAGCTCATTTCCTGGTCAATAGGACAAAAGAAATATGCCTAATAGGTTCAAAAGGCTGACTCTGTAAGGCTGACAGTACCAAATTTAGGTCCCAAGGACATAAAGGTGGTTTAAGCGGTGGCCTCAGGTGTGTTACTCCCTTGACAAAGGTTCGCACCAAGGAATGGGATGCAATTGGTCTTTGGAAAAAAAAACGATAAGGCCGAAATCTGTCCCTTAATTGTCCTTAAAGCGAGCTGCAAGTCTACTCCTGTTTGGAGAAAGGCGAGAACTCTTCCAATCGTATACCTAGGAGGGTTCCATTTCCTTTTCTCACACCAAGAAATGTATGACTTTCATACTCTATAATAGATAGCTCTAGAAACTGACTTTCTAGCGTTTATCAAAGTGGACAAGACTGAACCCATAATACCACGGTCTTTCAATAGTCTGGTCTCTATAGCCAGGCCATCAAATTCAGTAACCGTAAAGAAGGATGGAATATGGGCCCTTGAGACAACAGGTCTGGGCGACAAGGAAGAACCAACGGATATCCTACTGCCAACTTCACAATCTCTGAGTACCATGATCTCCTGGGCCACGCTGGGGCCACTAAGATCACCGGCTTCCGTTCCTCCTGTATTCTGCGTAGTAAGTGCGGCAGAATTTGGATTGGAGGGAAGGCATATATCAGAGAATACTTATCCCAAGGAACCACTAATGCATCTATCCCTACAGCAAGTGGATCCTTGGTCCTGGACACAAACCTGTCCAGTTTGGCATTGAATCTGGATGCCAGCAGATCCACATCTGGGGTCCCCCAGTATTGGCAGATCTGTAGAAAAACCTCGGGATGCAGGGACCATTCCCCTGGTAACAATTTCTGGCGACTCAGGAAATCCGCCTGACAATTGTCCACCCAGGGATAAACACTGCCGACAGAAATGGCACATGTTTTTCTGCCCAGGTTAGTATATGACTTACTTCTCTTTGGGCTGCCCGACTCCTGGTACCTCCCTCGTGGTTAATATACGCCACTACTGTGGAGTTGTCGGACTGAACTCTGACCGGAAAACCCCGCAATCTGGACGTCCAGAATCGCAGGGCCAGACGGGCTGCCCGAATCTCTAGTAGATTGATGGGCAGAGTCTTTTCTGTCTGGGACCATACTCCCTGGACAGACGCTTCCTCTAGGACTACTCCCCAGCCGAGAAGACTGGCGACGGTGGTCACCACTCTCCAGGTTACTGGTGGGAAAGACTTCCCTCTTTTTAAGTTGCTGGTTTTTAACCACCAGGAGAGGTTCCATAGAAACTGTGGAGATAGAACCATTGGTTGATCCAAGGTTCGAGCAGACTTGTCCCAGGCTTTCAGGATACGGTTCTGGAACACTCTGGAGTGGAACTCTGCATAGGGCACTGTGCTGAAAGATGACACCATCTTGCCCAATAACCTCATGCACAGCCGAACAGAAGGTGTTGGTTCTTATCTCGTCTTCTGTACAAGTTCCACTATGGAGGCGACCTTTAAGGGCGGAAGAAACACTTTTTCTTGGACAAAGAGCTGACTTGTCCAAATTTAGTACCCAACTTAGGCGTTGTAAGACCCGCACTGTACTTGACACGTTTAGAACTAGTGTAGGGCGAGAGCATTCCCTTAGAAGTAGATCGTCCAGGTATCCTATTATGGAGACTCCTTGAGATCTTAGGGAAGCCAATACTGGGGCCAGAACCTTTGTGAAGACCCTGGGGGCCACGGCTAGACCGAAAGGCAGTGCCACAAACTGGAAATGACTGCCCTCTACAGCGAAACGTAAGAACCTTTGGTGTGGACCGAAGATCAGCACATGAAGGTACGCATCCTTGATATCTATGGATGCCAAATAGTATCCCTTTCTCAGGGACCTTATTACTGAACGAACCGACTCCATGCGGAAAGATCGGACGTCTACAAAGAAGTTGAGAGATTGAGGTCCAAAATGGGCCTTACTTCCCCCATTTGGTTTTGGCGCGGTAAATAGGTTTGAGTAAAACCCCTTGAATCTTTCCTCGTGCGGGACCTTTACAATTACTCCCTGCATCAGCAGATGGTGTAAAGCTAGGAGTAGGCAACTTCTTTTCTCTGGATCCGCCAGGACCCTTGAGTGTAGAAAGCGGTTCGGGGGAACCTCCCGGAACTCTTTTCTGTAACCGTTCTTTACAGTGGAAATGACCCATCTGTCTTGAACCGGTTCTTCCCAGGCCTCCCCGAACAGCCGAAGCCTGCCCCCCACGCGTGAGAGCAGGGGCGCCCCTTCACAAGGTAGACTTGGAGTTGGGCTTGGGTGGCTTTTGGGTCCAGGGTTTTTTCTGACCCTGTGGTCTTTTAAACCCAGGCGGCTGAGGCCGTCGAGGATTAGGAATTTTATAAGAGGGCTGCTTCCCCTTCTTTTTAATAGGAAGCAGAGCGCTCTTTCCTCCAGAGATCTTTTGGATATATTTATCCAAAACAGGCACTCTCCATGAAACGGAAAGGCAGCAAGTAGCCTTTTACATGGCGTCTCAGCAGACCAGTTCTTTAGCCACAATACTCGGCGCATATGAACTGATAGTAACGCAAAACGAGACATCTGTTGGATAGAGTATTTTCAAGCATCTACCGAAAAACACAAGGCATGAGGGATCTCTGATAGTTCCTCAGCAGATTCCTCCAGGCCAGGTATGTTCTTTACTATCCACTTAAAGCGATCCTTTAGAGATTGACAAATCACAATGGCTGCAATAGCAGGCTGAACTGCTGCACTGGCAACCGAGAAGGAGGCCTTCAATAAGGACTCTAGCTTTTTATCAACAGGATCCTTGAAAACCTGGGCATTATCCACTGGACAGGTTAAGTTTTTATTCACGGAAGATATGGCAGCGTCTACCAAAGGTGTGCTCCATTTCTTCCTAAACTTCTCCATAGGGTATAAAACAGAAAACCTTTTGGGAGGTAAGAATATCCTGTCAGGATGCTCCCAGTCCGCATAAATCACCTCCTCCAGTAACGGATGCAAGGGAAAGGCTTGGGAAATTTGTTTATGTCGCAAAGATCCCAGAGTGGAACAAGAGAGTGCAGTTTCCTGAACCGGGGGTAACTTAAACCCAATTCGTACCATCTCCATTAGAGATTGGATAAACAATTTCTGGCAATGGGAGGCTGAAATTGGCTCCTCAGAACCAGAGTCCTCAGCCGAGGAATCTTCAGCCTCTCCTACCTCCTGGTCCTTCATGACCACCTCCTCTGGATCCTCTGCCCATTCTGGTTCCAGGTTACCTGGAGCCATCTGGCTATAAGAGTCCTGGGGCTCTAGTGACTCACCACTTGGCCCAGGCCTGGGGGAGGGAGATCTATTACGCTTCCTTCCCCCCTGTGTTACAGAGGCAATCATGCCAGCTATTTTGCCTTCAAGACCCACTAAGGCAGATGCCAAATCATCCTTTGTAACATAAGCCGAGGCAGGTACATTGGTAGTGGCTACTATGCCTGACAAGTGCAATGGCTCAGCCAGGTCAGAAGCCGCAGGTCCTTCAGGAGAAACTGAAGCTGCATCAGCATGGGGTTGGTCTCCTGTCTTTTGTGGAGGGACTCTTACCCCTGTGCTTGCCCTGTTCCTCGTTTTTTGGAAGACATTGCTTACACACGAAGAAACTAAAAAGGAAACTAAAAAGGAGTACTCCCCACAAACTACAACTAGTTTTAAACCTGTCACCGCTGTGTCCAAGACCACCAGGCTCACGTGCCCACCATTCGCTCTGCTTCCTCCATGCGAACGCCAGGAGCTCCATGCTTATAAGCACTAGCAAGAGAGCGAGCGCGTGCATCAGCGATCGGCGATCCGCCTACCGCATGGCGTATGCGCCGTCCTGATGCTCGCGGCGCACCAGTGACGCGGATGGCGGCGGCGCATTTGCATGCCGGTGACGCGCATGCGCACTCGCACGCAAAAAATTTAAAAATGTGCGCCAAACCGGCCTCTGTAATCCTGGCACAGGCTCAAGGTTTACACTAGCAGTTTTACAAGGGGAAATGTATATATATATATATATATGTATATATATATATATATATATATATATATATATATATATATATATATATAAATAAGCCCCAAAGGGAGTACTCACCATCCCAAGTAGCAGGGCCTGTCTTGCCAGGCCCAATCTTCCCCCATCACGGCGGGTAGCGCCTCTAAGGACCTTCAGGGACCGGGTCCCCCATATTGGGGTCCACACCCCTGGACCTGTAAAGCACCCTTTATGGTATCCTTGTGCAAGATTGACCAGGAATACCAACTTTAACAAGGGTCCAGCGCCTATAAAGGACACATTACAAGCAACACCTCGTTCTTGAACCGAGGTTCGGGTACCATCCACTTTAGCTTAGTAAGCCATCCGAATGGATCCGATTATAACGTCCTCAGTGGGACATTTCTTTGAAGAAACTGAAGAGCTTCAACAGCCATGACCATCACCTTCAAGACACTGGCGAAAAAACTGAGGCACTTCCTGTGTAGGAGGGGTTATATGGGAGTAACCGTCTTACTATTGGTTGCCAGTGTCCAATCGCCTAAAGATAAGTGTATAACCCACATAGTCATTATTATGGTGCTCTGTGTCCCGTGATGTACGATAAAGAAAGCACACTTGAAATGAACTCTGGACCTTTTATCTGCTCCTTGTAAATGAGATAATGAGGGAATAACACACACCTGGCCATGGAACAGCTGAGCAGCCAATTGTCCCATTACTTTTGGTCCCTTAAAAAGTGGGAGGCACATATACAAACTGTTGTAATTCCTACACCGTTCACCTGATTTGGATGTAAATACCCTCAGATTAAAGCTAAAAGTCTGCAGCTAAAGCACATCTTGTTCGTTTCATTTCAAATACATCGTGGTGGTGTATTGAGCAAAAAAGATTAGAATTGTGTCGCTGTCCCAATATTTATGGACCTGACTGTATATCATTGAGAAAGAAGCTTAAAATGTGTCTCATGTGCCTTAGTTGCTAATGACATACAGTGAGGTAGGTTAAAATGCTTTCTCCCATTCTTCTGGTCTAATTTGAACATTCAAATCTTGAGTCCACGTATTTGTAAATTCCGGGAGGTGCGGATGGAGTTTCAAAATAAGAGTCTTAGATACTGCAGAAATAATATGATCTGGTATAGTATCCTGTCAAAGAAGAGACTCAAAGGTATCCGGTTCTCTAGTAAATACATCCCTTGAAGAAAATGATGATTAAAAAAAAAAAAAAGACGATAGTTGCCGTGTAATTGATTGCTGCTGTATAGGAATCAGACTTGACAATAGTGGGAGAGTTCCCTGCCAAAGACTGAGATATTTGGTGGCTTGTCTCCTCACTCCATGACAGGAAACGACTCCGTACCACTGCCGGAGGAAACCGTGGGCTACCAAATAAGGGAGTCATTGGTCCCATTTTGGGAGAAAGTCCCAATTGGATTTGCATATTATCCCAAACACGCACGAAATGTGCTGTAAGGAAGGATAAGGAAGAAAGTGGGCCACAGACAGAAGTGTCTAACCAGGGAAGCGCCTGGAGATCGAAAGGGGCAATCGACTGCACTATATGAACCCATTGTTTAAGATGAGAGTGATGGAACCAATTCACTAGCCTAGTTAAAACCGCTGCAGCGTGGTAATAATATAAGTCTGGTGCCATCATTTGCTGTAGGAAGGCATAGAGTTCTCCTTTGTAATCTAGGATTATTGCATCCCCAAATAAACTTTGTAAAAGCAGATGGTAGAATAACAAAAAAAGAATAGGAGATCACAATGGGTATAGTTTGAAAGAGATAAAGGAAATGCGGTACTATGTCCATTTTTAAGATGTTGATCCTCCCAAACCTTGTGGGCTGTAGGGCTCGGTCGTACGTCTTGAGATCTTGTATTGTACGCTGCATAAGGGGGTCCTATTTTTCCATATACAGATTGGTGAGATCTGAGGGAATTCTAATACCCAGATATTTAAGCGTTGAGGAGCAAATTTTAAATGGGAAATTGTTCCCAAGAGCCTGAACTTGATGTGATAAAGGAGACACATTAAGAATTTCCGATTTGTATATATTTATTTTAAAATTACTCATGGCCCCAAAACGCTGAAATTCATACAGAATAGAAGGCATGGACACATGTGGGTTGGAAACATAGAGAAGCAGATCATCAGCAAATGCTGCCAACTTCACCTCCTGTCCATCTATTGGTATACCTGTGACAGAAGAATTTTGTCTAAAGGCCGTTGCCAAATGTTCCATTACTAAGACGAACAGGAGGGGAGACAGCGTGCATCCCTGTCAAGTACCATTTTGAATAGAAAAACTTGAAGACAAAGACTGATTAATCCGTATTTTGGAACTTGGTTTGGTATAAAGTACCATAATTTTTTTGTAACATACCTGGCCCCAGTCCTATTTGCGCTAAAGTTTGTTCCAAAAAGGGCCAGCCAACAGGATCAAAAGCCTTCTCTGCATCAGAGAGAAGGCAAGCTGGTATTTTTGCTGATCGGGCATAAATAAATGAGCAATAAGGATTTAAGTGTGTTATCACAAGCTTCTCTCCCCTGAACTAAACTTGGTCTGAATGTACCAGACTTGGAATAGAGGTTAAAGGCGTGAGACAATTAATTCAGGAATACATTTTTACATCTACCCCAATCAAAGATATAGGACGGTAGCTAAAACAAAGCATTAAATCTTTATCCGGTTTAGGAAGTACTGTTATATGTGTCTGAGGTGGGAACCCAATGGTAGCAGATAAATTATTGAACACCCGGAGAAAGAACAGTGTTATAGGTTTCTTATAAGTCTTACAGAATTTCAATGAGAATCCATCAGGGCCAGGACTTTTACCCGACGGTGAATTAGTAATCGCTTCCAATAGTTCCTCCAGTAAGAATGGAGAATCCAAAGAATTCCCACTATCCTTGTCTAGTTTTGGAATGGAAGTTTCATGTACATACTCCTGTATTCGACAGCTAAGAGAGTCTATATCGGAAGATGGAGGAGCAAGATTGTACAAAGCTGTAAAATAATCGCAAAAGGCCTGTTGGAGGGAATGTGGGTCTGAAATGATTTCCCGATGGCAACGTAATATGTAATACAACGTAATACGATGGCAATGACAAAATGACAAAAGCATGAATGTATTCCGGGTTCCCTGTCGCATCTTTAAGCTCCATATGGAGAGAGAGAATGAGGGGAACCCCAACAGCATGTAATATGAGGCAAGTGGGGACCGGGAAGCTAAGCAGGGGATCTAAGCTGTAATCCAGATCTGCCCCTGCCCCCACAGTACTCCATATATAATAAAATAGCTCATATAGCATGGTTTACAGGTCATTCAAAACGAAGTCAAGGAGAAGAGGGATAAACCATTGAAAAGGAGAGAAATTAAGAAAAAGAGAGAACGAGAACGTAAAGAAAAATGTGCACTCCTAACGTTCTTAAAATAACGAAGTGCTGATACCTCATAAGGCTTCGGACAGTTATTTTAATTTTAATTAGGCTGTTTATTTTATCCTATTATTGGCTGGAGGCCCATTTTGAGAGTAATATATATCTATAAACTTGGAAGGACAGTGAACCCTACATTAATTTTATTCTGAAACACAGCCCAGTAGAAAATGGATGGCAAAGAGTAAAGCCATCTTGGCTTAATGCATATCACCCCCTATTCTTGCCTATGTGACCAATAGAGTACTAATATTTATGCAGCGAAATTCCTGTGAACTCCATGTATTAGTTAGACCCCTTTAACACTGAGGCAGTTTTCAGGGGTTTTAACGCTAGAAATAGCACCCGTAAACTGCCTCCCATGCCGCCCGAATGTGAAAGCCTGAGTGCTTTCACACTGGAAAAACGTTAGACCTTAGAAAAAGTCCTGCAAGCAACATCTTTTGGGCAGTTTTGGAGCGACATCACAACCATCTGACAGGCCATAAACAACAAGTTGAAACAAATGTTCAAAAAGTGTTTTTTGGTAATAGGAAGAATAATCTTTAAAGCAATAATTTGCCATAGTCAGAGCAGAATTCAGTCACTGGCATAACACACATTCTTGCACAGTCCATACTTGCATTACAATGAATAGTTAAGCTCTCCACTGACAGCACAATAACCAGCAAAGTGCACTGTAAAATCCTCATGTACATACACCACTTTCCCACCAATTACCAAAGGGAATGAATTATTGTCCTCCTGTGTCAACATCATGAATAATACACACTTATCCACGCCCGAAGCTGAGCTCATGGAACATTTATTAGGGAATTAATAACTCGAGGCGCACAAGATGATGGAGAGAAAAGAAAAAAAAAAACTGAATAGGCCAATAAAGCAATAAAAACCGAGTGGCAGATGCCTAAATATTTAAATATTTTCTTGATTTGTTTTATTGCAAATTCAGGACTTGTATTATCCAAAAACGGAATAATCGAAAAGAATCCAGATACAGCTAAGGCTGAAAAGCAATATAATGGTCCTGTCACACATACCTCATATGAAAGGCTAGCTATGAAATTGTCAGACTGTGTGCTGGAATGTCCTCTGTGCTGGTTCTTTTCTGGTGCAGTTTAACAAAGACAAATACATTTCGTAATACTTAACAACGCATTTCTAAATGGCCACAGTGTACTTCGTAATCAAATAGTGCTGTTTTACCACTAGTTAGTTACCTTGCTACCCACACATCACTGCATTTATAAACAGACAGAAAAGAGCTGCTACGCTTGCCGTGGATTGTGGAAATTTTCAGATGTCAAGGCCTTTATTTCGTAAACAGTTGGTTCACGCCACAAAAACACACTCCATATCCGTTCTGGATGCATTTCTGCATGCACGTTTTTAGCACGTTTTTAACACATTTTTTGACGCGTTCCAGTGCGCTTTTGGATGCATTCCAGATGCTTTGTGTTTGGGTTTTTCACTGTACTGGAGTGGTGCATTTTTCATGCGTTCCAGTGCGTTTTTCATGCGTTTTACCATGTTCCAGTTCAGTCCAGGAAAAATGCAGCATGTTCTACTTTTTTTCCTGGAATTGGTGGCACTGGTGTGAACTATGCCATTAAAAACTAAATAACCTACTTTTCCATGTGTTTTTGATGCAGAAAAAAAACGCACCGGACTGAATGTCGTGTGAACTGGCCCTTAAAGTGCACCTACAAAGACTTTTCAAGTGAACTTGCACTCAGGCCCCGTTCACACCTGAGCGATTTTCTACTTGAAGCTTGTACAGTGGACATAAGTCTACACACCCCTGTTAAAATGTCAGGTTTCTGCAATGTAAAAAATGAAACAAAAACAATTTCAGAACTTTTTCCACCTTTAACGTGACCTATAAACTGTACAACTCAGTTGAACAACAATGGTAAAAAAGCAGGAGTAGTATGGCGCTGCCCTTATGGAGACAAAAAGATATTTTTCTTCTTGGTAGTAAATGTGTTACCTAGTGACCTTATTCCTAAAGAATTGCTTCTAAAACCTGTATGTGTCAAAAGGTTGAATAAAAACTGAGACTGGTGACGGATTTTTTCTATTAAAAGTGAAAAATGCAACATATGGTGCTCCAATTATTCAGCAAAGGTGCATTGTGCGCTTTAAATTAGGTAATGAATTAGGTAGATAGTTGTGGATATGGATAAAAAACCACCTAAGTGGAAAGTATAAAAAGGAAAAAAAAAAGAAAACAGGAGGAGTAGTATGGCGCTGCCCTTATGGAGACAAAATGACTTTTCCTTTAAAATAAACAATAGCTCTATAATTCCTAAAGTATAGCTTCTAAGCCTGTGTGCGCCAAATAATTAAATAAAATCTGTGACTGGTGCTGAGTACTTACTGTTAAAGGTACAATTGCAACATAGGGTGCTTCAATTATTCAACAAAAGTGCATGGTGCAACATCACTAAAGTGACCAGTGTTAAACCATAAAAATCCATACAAAATTGTGCAAATTATGCATCATATATAGTGACTGATGTGCTGTGACCAGTATTAGTTGGATAGGAAAAGTTCAGTTTATGAAAAAACAAGTTCTTTTTAAAATGTTTTGAAGTGTTCAATCTCTGAGGGTCAAATATCTGTAGGAAAGCTTCTTATCCAGGTGCTGGTTTCTTTAATTAGTGCCTTGTCTGCATGCTCTGACAATGCTTGCACTCACCGGATTTTTCTTTCCCCTGCAGGGGTATGCGCGGTCACAGTGTCTGCCACTGTGCAGCAATCAAGGATATCCCCCAAACTTTACTTGCATATTGTGGTGTAGCGGGCTACGGACGTCTTGCAGCACCTCTAACAAAGGGAATTAGTTAATTTTTTCTATGCTTGATTTTTTCATTTGAAATGTGAGTACATATATTTTATTAAGCTTTAATAAAAGTTCTCTTATGGTTTTACGCGATGGGCATACCTTCTTTCCTTTACATGTAATTACTACACCACAATATACAAGTAAAGTTTGGGGGATATCCTTGATTGCTACACAGTGGCAGACACTGTGACCGCGCATACCCCTGCAGGGGAAAGAAAAATCTGGTGAGTGCAAGCATTGTCAGAGCATGCAGACAAGGCACTAATTAAAGAAACCAGCACCTGGATAAGAAGTTTTCCTACAGATATTTGACCCTCAGAGATTGAACACTTCAAAACATTTTAAAAAGAACTTGTTTTTTCATAAAGGGAACTTTTCCTATCCAACTAATACTGGTCACAGCACATCAGTCACTATATATGATGGATAATTTGCACAATTTTGTATGGATTTTTATGGTTTAACACTGGTCACTTTAGTGATGTTGCACCATGCACTTTTGTTGAATAATTGAAGCACCCTATGTTGCAATTGTACCTTTAACAGTAAGTACTCAGCACCAGTCACAGATTTTATTGAATTATTTGGCGCACACAGGCTTAGAAGCTATACTTTAGGAATTATAGAGCTAGTGCTTTTGTCTCCATAAGGGCAGCACCATACTACTCCTGTTTTCTTTTTTTTTTTTTTTCCTTTTTATACTTTTCACTTAGGTGGTCTTGTATCCATATCCACAACTATCTACCTAATTTATTACCTAATTTAAAGCGCACAATGCACCTTTGCTGAATAATTGGAGCACCATATGTTGCATTTTTCACTTTTAATAGAAAAAATCCGTCATTAGTCACAGTTTTTATTCAACCTTTTGACACATACAGGTTTTAGAAGCAATTCTTTAGGAATAAGGTCACTAGGTAACACATTTACTACCAAGAAGAAAAATATCTTTTTGTCTCCATAAGGGCAGCGCCATACTACTCCTGCTTTTTTACCATTTTCTAATACTGTCCGCTTAGGTGGTATTGTATGTGTAGAGGCAGCAGCCATATCCACAACTAAAATACCCCATTCATTGCGCGGATTTACCCCATACACCTACAGTTGAACAACAAACTGAAATCTTTTAGGTGGAGGGAAGTAAAAATAAACTAAAATATTAAGGTTAAAGGATGGAAATATGCAGCGCTAAAAGCATGAAATTATGAAGTACAAGTAAGAGTCCATTGTGTTGAAACAAAGTCCTTGTTCAGGGAAAAAGACTGGAACCACCCACGGTGTAAACAGAGACACAATAGGGTGAATATGAGATAAATATCCTCCACCGAACACCAACACACCGGGCCTCTTTCCAAAGAGAACGGACCACGGAATTACAGATGGTCACACAGGAATAATACATCCATAACACCACTTCACTTGGATAGTAGCTGGATCTTGTAGTCTCAACACATGGTAAATCCAAAGGTACATGCATAGAATACAAGAAGGCAACTTCTCATGGTGTAGCATGTAAAAACAGGGTGTATTTATTTCATATAAAACATCCAGAATACTCACATTTCATTAAATAAAAGCAGGCATGTCAGAAGTCACAGTCTGTCATAGGTATCAAATGTTTCCAACCACAAAGATGGTCGCGTACAGCGGCATGATGTCAGAGCTCCACCCTACGTGGTGTTTCGTCCAATAGGAACGTCGTCAGGGGCACCCCTGACGATGTTCCTATTTTTTTTACATCACAGAAATCTGACATTTTAACAGGTATGTGTAGACTTTTTATATCCACTGTAGCACTAATAAGCTCAACAAACAAAATCCCATTCATTTCAATGGCCCCTGTTCCCCTGAGTGTTTTTTGGCCTGTAGCAAAGCCCTTGCCTCTCAAAAATTACATGAGTTTCTTTTAGGCAGGTTGGAGGCAAATAACCCCAATAGACTTCAATGGGAACGCCTGAAAAACGCTCAACATGAGCGTTTTACAAGCATTATATCATGTTTTCTGGCAAAACTCCCTAGTGCTGTCAATTGGCTAAAATAAAAACACCTGAAGCTTGAATACAAATGTAAAATGCTTGTAAAATGCTTGCAAAACTCTAAAATAAAAACGCCTGAAAATCGCTCTGCTCAGGTGTGAACCAGGCCTCAGGCAATTATAATCTTCAAACAGTGGAGTAAAAGTCAGTTGTGAATGATATAGGATTTACACCAGGCATCTACGGCAAGGACTGATAACAGTAAGGGTCCTTTCACATGGGACGGATCCGAGATGATCCGCCCCGTGAACATCGGCTTGCTCAGCGGGGATCGCTCCGTGGATCCCCGTTGAGCAGGCAGATGACAGGTTCGTCACTGCACACTGTGCAGCGACGGACCTGTCACAGTGCCGCTCTCCCCTATGGGGGATCGGATGACGATGGACCGTAGAGTCCGCCGTCACCCGATCCGATCACGGATGGAAAAGTAGGTTTTTCCTCCGTTACACTTTTTCGGATCGGAGCGGGTCGGATGTCAGCGGACATGTCACCGATGACATCCGACGCACCATAGAGGTCTATGGAGGGTCCGCTCAGGTCCGCCTAAAAAACTGACAGGCGGACCTGAACGGATCGTTCATGTGAAAGAGGCCTAAATAAAAATTTGGAAAGCTTTTCCCAATGAACTACAAAAAATACAACAAATAACTGGAACTTGTAATGTTTGACCTGTTACTCAATGCGTTATGCTTCTTGAATTGAGGCAGATGTTTAAAGAACAGTGATTAAAACACTACTATACTACTACTATAACCAAAAAAATAAATTTAACAATTTTTTTTTTTGTAAAAAAAAAAATTATAATGCACAGCACTACCTACATGGAACTGGCCCATTCTCCTGGTGCCTGCGTAGATTTTCCCGGAGAACTCTGGGTTTCCCAAACTCCAAAGACAAGCTGTTGGTTAATTGGCTGCTGTCTAAATTGGCCCTAGTATGTGTATGTATGAATGGAATATGAGCTAGGGACCTTGGATTGTAACCTCCTTGAGGGCAGGGACTTATGTGAATGTACAATATATGTGTAAAGCGCTGCTTAAATGGTCAGTGCTACATAAATACTGGTAAGATATAATAAGTAAATGCATACAAAAATAGAAAAATACATAAAAACAGGTTCAACTTTTAAAACAATGTGGAGGCCTGTTCATTAACCACAATAAGAAAACTATTGATTTAAATTTTTGGCTCACACAGAAACAGTAGGGTACAACTACAGTTACGTATACAGTATGTTCACTATCTCAATTTCTTGACATACACATATATATACTTTAGTAGCATTTCCCTCACAAGATCAAATAAAATAAACACAATGCATTTTTTTCTCTTGGGGTAGAACGGTCCTTGAACAGAAAAAGATGGTGAATAGGCTTATCTTAACTGGTTCAACTATTTCATACCTTTTTCCAGAAGTCCACCTGCACACTAGAATCTGCTGGTCACCAATAATTATTGTGAAGTGAACTTTTGCATTCCCAATTCTGATAGCAAAGTTTTCACTCCTTGAGACAAAAAATGAATATTGGAAGTCCCCATGCCATGTCAATATAAAGGTATTGATTTGTTCTTATTCTATATATTCTTAAATTAAGGCCTCACGCACATGGACTTCTTAAAATACTCCTATCTACGCTGGATCTTTCAGCCAGGAACTGGAAGAAAAATCCTATGTAATAAAATACTCTTTGGCACATAATACTTGTGTGTATAGGTGTATGGTGTTTAGAAGTGTGTGAAAAGAGCTGCATTCAAAAGCAAAAAAAAAAAAAAAAAAAAAAAAAAGCTACTTAACCACTTCAATACTAGGCACTTTCACCCCCTTCCTGCCCATGTCAATTTTCAGCTTTCGGTGCTGTCGCATTTTGAATAACCATTGCGCGGTCATGTAACACTGCACTTTTATAATTTTGCCCCCCAAATGACCCTCAATTGGGTTGAGATCAGGTGATCGCCCATTGCAGAATATTCCACTTCTTTTCCTTTAAAAGATCCTGGGTTGCTTTTGCAGTGTGTTTTGGATCATTGTCCATCTGTACCGTTATGTGCCGTCCAATCAACTTTGCTGCATTTGGCCGAATCTGGGCTGACAGTATATCTTTAAACACTGCAGAATTCCTCCAGCTGCTTCTGTCACATCATCAATAAAAAAAAACAATGACTCAGTGCCACTGGAAGCCATGCATGCCCATGCCATCACACTGCCTCCACCATGTTTTGCAGATGACCTTGTTTGCTTTGGATCATGAGCTGTTCCAAGCCTTCTCCACAGTTTTTCTTCCCGTCATTCTTGTACAGATTAATCTTTGTTTCATCCATCCGAAGAATGCTTTTCCTGAACTGGTCTGGCTTTTTTTGGCAAAGTCTAATCTGGCTTTCTGACCTCCTGGAGAGTGTCCTTCACTTGTTTGGATGTTGTGAATGGGTTTTTCTTTACCATAGAGAGGATTCTGCAATCATCCACCACTGTTCTCTTCCGTAGATGTCCAGGCCTTTTTATATTTTTCACCAGTGCGTTCTTCTTTACTCAAAATGTACCAAACTGTTGATTTGGCCACTCCTAATGTTGCTGCTATCTCTCTGATGGATTTGTTTCTTTGAAGCCCTACAATGGCCTGTTTCACTTGCATGGGCATCTCCTTTGAACGCATGATGTAGGTTCACAGCAATAGATTCCAAATGCAAATACCACACTTGGAATCAACTCCAGACATTTTACCTGCTTAAAAGCGGAAGTAACCCCATCAATTTGATAGTTTCAAAAACCAGTTAACATTCCTGGCATGCCAGAAATGCTAGCTGTCAAATCATCCAGTGGCTGGGGTCATGACTGATAACATCATGGCAGTTGCAGATTAAACAGAGGACAAGATGTCAACTTTCATGACTGAAAATGATAGCAGGGTTTACTTTCACTTTAATTGATGAAGAAAGAATGAAGGGGTAGCCCACACCTAGCCATAAAACAGCTTTTGATTAATTTGTCCAATTACTTTTGGTCCCTTGAAAAAAGGGGGGTGGCTACTCTTAAGAGCTGTAATTCCTAAACCCTTCCTCCTATTTGGATGTACATACCCTCAAATTAAACCTGAGAGTGCGCACTTTCAGCCCATATCTATTATATAATTATAGCTTGAATATGTTTTGGTAAATACCTGATAAAAACTAAAATTGTACCCGTGTCCAAATCTACATGGACCTAAGTGTATACATAGCTATAGAGAGAGAAAAAATTAAATATGCTCACTCTGCAACCATTGTTCCCGTCTTTGTTTGGCTTTTTCCTTCTTGGGCTGTTGAATTTTCTCCTCTGAAAAAAACAAATTTAAAACATAATTATTTTACACATAGGACAGAAATATAGCTTTCAAAACATTCTACAAAGAAAGTTATATCGACATATTAATTTCAAAGTGACAATCCCCAGCTATCCTACTATATACTTGATATGCCAACACCTGCTGTAACTCTGGTAGTAGTATTATGCTGCGTACACCCGAGCGGAATGTCCGATAGTTAAAGTCCGACGGAGTCTTTTCATCGTATAATCCGCTCGTGTGTAGGCCTCATCGGACCTCCTCTTTGGAAAATTCTGACGGACCTAGAAACAGAACATGTTCTAAATCTTTCAGCCGGAACCAGTTCCTATCGTGAAAACCGCTCATCTGTATGCTGTTCCGATGGACCAAAAACGACGCATGCTCCGAAGCAAGTAAGAGACATAAGCTATTGGCTACCTTTTTCTAGTCCCGTTGTACGTGCTGTACGTCACCGCGTTCTGGATGGTCGGACATTAGTTTGACCGTGTGTAGGCAAGACCGCTTGAATGGAATTCCCTCGGGGTTCCGTCGGAGAAACCTTCGGAGTTTAGTCCGACGGCAAAACCGGTCATGTGTACAGGGCATTACTCTACAATTTTATACAGACTCTTTATAATCCAAACTCTAGATTCAACAGCCAGGATCCTGACACTGGTTATCTTTTGGCACAGTTATGGTTGGTTTTCATCCGAGAATCCGAGGCTCAGGAGAGGCAAGTATGCAATTGCTACATTTATAGTAGAAGGGCTTCTGTTTGGGTTGGGATGAGGGTTTCAGGAAAGGTTCGTGTGAGAGGGCATAAAGCATCGTTCTTTCTGACAAAATCTACCAGCGCTCAAGGGTACTTGTCCCCCCTTCCACTCCTCAAAACCATAACTTTCATTAACCGATATAAAATACTTTTGCTGTAGTAATCACTCCTTCACAAAGTATAGGCACGTTGAAAACAATGGTTTTCTTTTAGATCAGGGAAAAACGCCTGTATGCCTAAAAATGTTGAGTTTTTAAGAGCAGTGTACAAGAGGCCTAATCATTGAACTAATGAATTTTACGCTCTGCTTAACCACTTAAGCCCTGGACCATTTGGCTGGCAAAAGACCAGAGCACTTTTTGTGATTCTGCACTGCGACGCTTTAATTGACAATTGCGCGGTCGTGTGGCATGGCTCCCAAACAAAATTGACATCCTTTTTTCCCCACAAATAGAGCTTTCTTTTGGTGGTATTTGATCACCTCTGCGATTTTTATTTTTTGCACTATAAACAAAAAAATAGCGACAATTTTGAAAAGAAACGCATTATTTTTTACTTTTTGCTATAATAAATACCCCCCCTCCCAAAAAACTATATATATATATATATATATATATATATATTTTTTCCCCCAGTTTAGGCCAATACGTATTCTTCTACATATTTTTGGTAAAAAAAAACAAAAAACGCAATAAGCATTTATTGATTGGTTTGCGCAAAAGTTATAGCGTCTACAAAATAGGGGATAGTTTTATGGCATTTTTACTACTCTTTTTTTTTTTGTTACTAGTAATGGCGGTGATTTTTATCGTGACTGCGACATTATGGTGGACAGATCGGACACTTTTGGCGCTATTTTGAGACCATTCACATTTATACAGCGATCAGTACGATTAAATATGCATTGATTACTGTGTAAATGTGACTGGCAGTGAAGGGGTTAACCACTAGGGGGCAGTGAAGGGGTTAAGTGTGTCCTAGGGAGTGATTCTAACTGTGGAGGGCTAGGCTATGTGTGACACGACACTGATCGCCTCTCCCAATTACAGGGAACTGTGATCAGTGTCACTAGGCAGAACGGTGAAATGCTTGTTTACATCAGCATCTCCCCGTTCTTCCTCTCCGTGAGATGGCACGCGATCACACTCACGGAGGTTGCGGCGGGCGGGCACGCGCCCGCAAACCGCTTCTCAAAGGGCAATGTACAGGTACGTTAATATGGCTGTATGTGCCCTTCTGCCGATGTATATCGGCGTGAGCCGGTCGGCAAGCGGTTAACAATGTCAGCTGTTTAAGACCTCCAGGAAAGGTGTGCGAGTTCACCACAGTATTTTTACATACAGCTCAAGTCAGAAATAGCAGTAGGTACATGCTAGCTACTATGAACATGTACAATGGATATAAAAAGACTACACACTCCTGTAAATAAAATTAAAAAAAAAGACAAAGATAAATCATTTCAGAACTTTTTCCACCTTTAATGTGACCTATAAACTGTACAATTGAAAAACAAATCTTTTAGTGGGGGGGAGGAGTAAAAAGAAAAAAGCTAAAATAATGTGTGCACACCCTCTTATAACTGGGGATGTAGCTGTGTTCAGAATGAAGTAAATCACATCCAAACTTCTGGCTTCACCAGAATTAGATTAAGAGCCCATTCACATAGGGGCAACACGACTTGCAGGTCGCCTCAGCGAGGCGACCTGCAAACGACTTCCGCGGCGACTTGCAAAACGACTTCTGTATAGAAGTCTATGCAAGTCGCCCCCAAAGTCGTACAGGAACCTTTTTCTAAGTCGGAGCGACTTGCGTCGCTCCGATTAGAACGGTTCCATTGTACAGAACGGGAGGCGACTTGTCAGGCGACTAGGTCGCCTGACAAGTCGTCCCTGTGTGAATGGGCTCTAAAGATTTGAAATGGCCCAGCCAGAGCCCAGGCCTGAATCCGATTGAAAATCTGTGGGGTGATCTGCAGAGGGCTGTGCACAGGAGATGCCCTCACAATCTCACAGATTTTAAGTATTTATGTAAAGAAGAGTGGGCAAGTATTGCCAGGTCAAGATGTGCCATGCACATACCCAAAAAGACTGAGTGCTGTAATAAAATCAAAAGGTGCTTCAACAAAGTATTGGTTTAAGGGTGTGCACACTTATGCAACTATATTATTTTATTTTTACTTCCCTCCACCTAAAGGATTTCAGTTTGTTGTTCAACTGAGTTGTACAGTTTATAGGTCACATTAAAGGCGGAAAAAGTTCTGAAATGATTTCTATTTGTCTCAATTTTTTACATCACAGGAACCTGACATTTTAACAGGGGTGTGTAGACTTTTTATATCTACTGTATAAATGTATTAACCAGACACAGAAAAGGAAGGCATGCAATTTAAATACAGACAAACCATTTTGTTTTCATAGTGACATGTAACAATAGTACATCAATAGTTCTACTGTTTCAAAATATGACACCAAAAAAAAAAAAAAGTTAACAATAAAAGCTGCCAAAAGAAATGCTGCTTCTTCCAAGAAATGCTGCTTAATAAAGTATAAAATACAAATTACCTGACAAAGCTTTTAAGAGCCCTGCTGGAACCTAGCATCAATTTGAAACTATATAAACAAACTTAAGAGGATGATTCTTCAAGGTCATAGCTCAAGGCTGATATGTTTGCTGCAAAACAGCCTTGCAATACATTCCTCATCTTTGGGTTTTAGGTATCGCGTGCAAATAAAATATTTTATGTAAACAAGCAGTTTGCGGAGACTAGCATTAGAACACTGCAAACTTCCATGTCACAGCTATACAAGCGCATAAACCTATTCTATGTAATAGAACCAAAAAGATAAATGAAGTTGAGAAAATATTGAAAGCTCAGTCTGATTTAAAAAACAGGCAGTCCCAAGGTTACAAAGAAGATTCTGTGGATTTGTTCTTAAAGGTGTTGTAAGCTTCAATCTTTGACTTGTACATATAAGTAAGCCTATAATAAGGCTTATCAACAGGTACTGTAAATTTCTTCTAAATGTGCACTGTTTAGGAGATATTTACTATATATGCAGCCGATAATGTCATTAGCACATGCGCTCTGAAGGAACGGCCACCCGGGCCGTTCCTTCAGAATCATGTGCCATAAACGGCAGCTCACCCACGCATGCTTGGGAGTGAAATCATCAGCGCACCAGGAAGGAAGATGGGTGAAGATGGTAGCGGCCTCCAGCGATGACAGCGCATGACTGGAATGCTTCGTTTTCAGGTAAATTTCACGTAATGTGCTAGTATGTGATGCATACTAGCACATTATGGCTTTACTTTGCAGGTCAGAAAAAAAAAGGCACCCAGCGGTTTACTACTGCTTTAAGTTGAATTTGTATGCAAGTTGGAACAGGTATATTTTGTAAGTGTAACTCTAGCCAAAAAAATATTTTAAAGCTTTGGATAGCATAGGGAAGGGTTAACTGGCCATGCAGTGATGTGGGATTGCTGACAAAGGTGGCAGCGTGCGGTGTGCAGCAAGATGGCCACCCAGAGGTTTCTGGGACAAGCGTGAAGTCATGCTGCCTCCGTTCTTAAGTGCAGGCTGTAAGTCAGATGTTTGTAACTCTGGGATTGCCTGTACATATATTTTACACATTATTTATATAAGTCATGACCATAAAAAAAGAAAGAAAATATGCACAGCTGGGGACATCTGTCCCAATCCCAACAGACTGAGGGAACTTTACAGAACTTTGGAGGGGTTTCCTGTTAGTCTGCAAAAGACAGGGCACAGATGGCAACAACAACAAAAAAAATATCTGGCTCTATCCAAAATTAAATTAAAATTTGTTTTGGCTCAAAGCAGTCCAGTGTGTGGTGCTCCACACCAGCCACTTACATTTTCAGGCCGGTCAGCTTCCAGATACCTATCTTCGGCCATTTTCATTGGCCAGGCTGAGATGACATCACTCAAGAGCATGCCGGGGTTCATTCATCTCGGCATTGGTGAAATTGTACACTGAGCTGCATGTACCTAAAGGTAAAGAACCTTAATGCAGGAGATATTATATGTCTGCATTAAAAATCTTGTCTGAGCGCCAATTGTATTTTTTTTCCCCTAAAGTTCCACTTTGAGATAAGGAGCCCCCATAACAGGGTAGCAGTTCACACCGACTTTTACAAAAGGATACAAATTTTAGTAAAGTTTAGAGTGTCCTAGAAAAATAGAAATATGCAGTTGATTAAAGAGGAGTAACAGAAACATGCGGTCCTATCAGTTTTAGCCTTGAAGTCAGCATTTTTCTGTAGATAATTACATTACAAACTGCCCTTGAAAATCTCAAATATTTGGGACCCACCAATGATTTGTGCGTCATTATGACATTGAAGAAAGATAGAGGTAAACATCTGAAATTCTCTGAGATTTGTGCTTATCACTGCTGTGATAAAATGAAGCAGAAGACATTCTTTCTCAATGTTCATGTCCACTTCATTCTGTTCCTGCAGTGCACCTGGACTGGAGTAGCAAGATTTTTTTTTTTTTTACTTATTCAGACCTACCTAGCTACAACAAAGTGAGGTGTGAGACTGGCCATTCAAAAGAGATAAGATTTAAAGGAGAAGTATAGCTTAAGCTATTTCGGCTATATTGTACTTCTCCTGGGGATCACAGGAGTGCAGTTTCTGCTAAAGTCCATTGTTGGCTGACGTCACTCAGCGAGCCAGGCTCAGAAAAGATCTCAACTTTACAGTCGGGATCCACCCACATGCCTGGATAGGCAACTGGCTCAACCTCTCAGCAACTCGCTGAAAGCCTGAGCCAGCTGCTCCCGCACCCACCACAGCCCAGAGCTCCACTGAGCACTGGAGAGGCAGAGCAAAGATTTTCCACAAACATACATGTATGCAGAATACTTTTATATTCTACAGAAGCAAATCTACATGAAAAAAGTAAAGTACATGAGCTTACAGGAAACCATACAAGAGTAATGACAGAAAAAGGCCAAGGGGTCCAATGAGCCCGCCTCCCCTCTTTTTTTTTTTTTTTTTTTCTTTCTTAAAATAAATTGTCAATGATGTCACTGGGCGGACTCTGTCACCTTTGTTTATTTAAGCGGTGAGGGGAAGTGAAACCGTCACCCAGCGGCATCAAGTGTAGTCAGGTGTCGGAGGGTTTTCATTTTTCCAGCAGGTCGATGCCCGTCGTTCAATGGGATTGGCGTGGACATCAGGTGAAATTTTTGTTAAACATTTTGTTAAGGATGTGTCAAAAGTTTTTGTGTGTTTATTTCTTTTTTTATTTTGGTAAATTAGTAAAAATACTCATTCAAATGGGGGGGGGAGCTGGGATCTCCCTTATTGTGGAGATAAGGCCCACGTCCTGATCAACATGGGGACAAGGTGCTTTGCCAGGGAAAGTCCTCCCCCTGGCAAAGCACACCCCTCCCAGGTTAAAGGCATGTGGCTAGTATGGTTCAGGTGGTGGGGAGGTGCACGCTCATCCCCCCCCCCCCCTTTCCTGGCCTGTGAGGGGACCTCCATGTCTTTTTATTATTATTATTTAATTTTTACTGACAGGCTTGTTTATTTACATTGTTATGTCAGCTGGGAATCCCCTGGCTGACAGCAGAGAGGAGTCACTGGTTGTTAGGACAGCAGTGGGTGCCAGCTCTTTAACCAATGAGTCACCTCCACTGGCTGAAATCAGGAAGTCAAAATGCAGCAGAATGAAAAAAACACAACCAAATTGCACTACATAATCGCATTGAAAACTGGATCAAATCGCAGCGAAACTAGTGTGAATCTACCATTACAGACCTCTCCATATGAATATGTTTCTATGACTGTCATGACCAGTGTTGTAAATGGCTTCTGACTTTTCTCTGGTGTTCTTAATCTGCATACTTGTTCAATATCAGAAACCCAGCAAGATTTAAAGTCAGTAGATCACCAAAACTAGCATTTTCACAGTGAGGTCAGCAATAACAGATCCCGTATGTTTCTCATGTCAGCTTTACATTAAAAATACATCTAGGAGAAAAAAATGTAGCTCTTTGTACAGTTATAAACGTGAAGACTTCTAAAGTCAACTCAGCATGCATGACAAATGAACATGCTGAAGAAATAAATACTGCCAGTAGCTAGTTGCATGTCACCTGCTGATAGGGTAATAAGGCAGGACATATTACTAGCTCTGAGAAACTCCAGTGCTCACACAAATACATTGACCTAAGGAAAACCGCAAGCTTCTAGGAACTTTCAGCAATAATCATACATTCCCTGTATGGTCCTTCCTCATAGATGGGCAATGCATGCTTGATGAGATAGGAGAAACCGCGGATAGTTTTCTTTATGAAGCGAACACAGTTGATGTAAGCTGGGAAATATGAAGGGTAGACTTGGGAGTGTTTCTGAGCAGAGATATAGCCTGTTGGCTGTGTATGTAGAGCAGTTATGGGAGGGAGGAAAACCACAAGATAACTCAGGGGCTGCAAAAAAGCTTTGTGCTTTATTTTAACTTTAGGCAGCAGAAATTATTGAAATGGCTATGACTATCTACAGTAGAGAGTGTTTATACTATGTGAGTATATAAATTCACAGGTAAACTGAAAACGAACGTGAGGATTATGATCAGACTGATAAAATGATTAGAGTACAGATCTAAAAAAAAAAAAAAATCACATTTTTGTAAATGGCCTGTTTTGAGTGGAACCTGTCCCGTTAAACTACTGTATGGTCTTGGCCTCCATGCTGCAGCTCAGTTTCAGGGTCTTGGCAATCTTCTTATAGGTCATCTTTATGTAGAGCAACAATTCTTTTTTTCAGATCCTAAGAGAGTTCTTTGCCATGAGGTGCCATGTTGAACTTCCAGTGACCAGTATGAGAGAGTGAGAGCGATAACACCAAATTTAACACACCTGCTCCCCATTCACACCTGAGACCCTGTAACACTAACTAGTGACATGACACCGGGGAGGGTAAATGGCTAATTGGGCCCAATTTGGACATTTTCACTTAGGTGTGTACTCACTTTTGCTGCCAGCGGTTTAGACATTAACCACTTCAATACCGGGCACTTTTACCCCCTTACTGCCCAGGCTAATTTTCAGCTTTACACCGATCCTAAAGCGCCCCTGCCCATTGAAATCAATGGGCAGCGCCGCCGACCCGCCGGCAAAGCACTGCAGTAGCGGCGTTTTGCAGACGGTTTTAACCCTTTTTCGTCCGAATAGCGCTGCTAAAACTACGGTAAAGCACCGCTAGAAATAGTGGCGCTTTACCGCCGAAGGGTGCTTTCAGTGTGAAAGGGCTCTAATGGTAGGTTTATTTTAACAGTGAAAGACAGAATAACAAATCCAGTAAAACGAATTTCAAAAAACGTATACCGTATATACTCGAGTATAAGTCGAATTTTTCAGCACATTTTTTTGTGCTGAAAGTGCCCCCCTCGACTTATACTCGAGTTAAAGTGGAGTTCCACCCAAAAGTGGAACTTCCACTAATCAGATTCCTCCCCCCCTCCGGTGACACAGTTGGCACCTTTCAGGGGGGAGGGGCGTACAGATACCTGTATATTACAGGTATCTGTACCCACTTCCGGCATAAATAGCCGCAGAATCTGCGGTTATTTACGCCACTTCCTGCTCCCGCCCGCTGCCTGCTGGGAAACACACACGGGTCCCAGAGGCAGCAGGGAGCATTCGTATTGCACGGCGCGACTCGCGCATGCGCAGTAGGGAACCGGGAAGTGAAGCCGCACGGCTTCATTTCCTGATTCCCTTACCGAAGATGGAGGCGGCAGCACCCGAGGGCGGAGAGACGCTTCGGCCTCGGGTGCCGACATCGCGGGCGCCCTGGACAGGTAAGTGTCCATGTTTTAAAAGTCAGCAGCTGCAGTATTTGTAGCTGCTGACTTTTAAAAAATTTTCTTTCGGCGGCGCCCCGCTTTAAGCACTTTTCTGCAGCAAAAAATTTCATTTTCCGAACCGACTTTGGGGCCCCGTATCTCAGGGCCACTTAGTGCTAGGAACCCCAAATTTGGTTTGCAAACCCAGTGGAACTGGTACCACAACATATCCGAAGCTGAAGTTCCTAGCACTAAGTGGCCCCGAGATACGGGGCCCCAAAATCGGTTCGGAAAATGTCATTCTCTGCTGCAGAAAAGTGCTTGACATTTTCTGAACTGATTTTTGGGGCCCTGTATCTCGGGGCTACTTGGTGCTAGAAACCCCAACTTTGGAAATGTTTTGGTGCTAGATCCACTGGGTTTGCATACCAAATTTGAGGTTCCTAGCACTAAGTGGCCCCGAGATATGGGGCCCCAAATTTGGTCAACTGTGTCCATCTGCAGCAATGTCATTTCGGGACCCTTTGGGTTCAGAGACCCCAAATTTTGGCTGCAGCTAGGGTGCATCTAGGAACCCTTAACTACCGAGTTTGAAGTTCAGGGGACCTATGGCTGCAAATGGGCACAGTGAGGCTGCAAATGGGCATTGTTGACCCTCTTTTCCACTTACAGTAGCTGTGCATTTCTCACCCTCGTCAATGAGTTTTTCCCATTTTTTTTGTGGTAAATTAGGGCCCCGACTTATACTCGGAACGACTTATACTCGAGTATATACGGTAAATTGATTTGCATTTTAATGAGTGAAATAATTATTTGATCCCTTATCAATCAGCAAGATTTCTGGCTCCCAGGTGTCTTCTTTACAGGTAACGAGCTGAGATTAGGAGCACTCTCTTAAAGGGAGTGCTCCTCATCTCAGTTTGTTACCTGTATAAACTACATCTGTCCACAGAAGCAATCAGATTCCAATCTCTCCACCATTGCCAAGACCAAAGAGCTGTCCAAGGATGTCAGGGACAAGATTGTAGACCTACACAAGGCTGGAATGGGCTACAAGACCATCGCCAAGCAGTTTGGTGAGAGGGTGACAACAGGTGGTGCAATTATTCGCAAATGGAAGAAACACAAAATAACTGTCAATCTCCCTCGGTCTGGGGCTCCATGGAGGATCTCACGTTGTTAAGTTTCAATGATCATGAGAACGGTGAGCAATCTACATAGGAGAATCTTGTCAATGATCTCAAGAAAGCTGGTACCATAATCACAAAGAAAACAATTGGTAACACACTATGCCGTGAAGGCCTGCAAGATCCCCCAGCTCAAGAAAGCACATGTACAGGCCCGTCTGAAGTTTGCTAATGAACATCTGAATGATTCAGATGAGAACTAGGTGAAAGTGTTGTGGTCAGATGAGACCAAAGTCGAGCTCTTTGGCATTAACTCAACTCGCCGTGTTTGGAGGAGGAAGAATGCTGCCTATGACCCCAAGAACACCATCCCCACTGTCAAACATGGAGGTGGAAACATTATGCTTAGAGGGTGACCTCAGACTGGGCTGAAGGTTTACCTTCCAACAAGACAATGACCCTAAGCACACAGCTAAAATAACGAAGGAGTGGCTTCACAACAACTCTGTGACTGTTCTTGAATGGCCCAGCCAGAGCCCTGACTTAAACCCAATTGAGCATCTCTGGAGAGACCTAAAAATGGCTGTCCACCAACGTTTACCATCCAACCTGACAGAACTGGAGAGGATCTGCAAGGAGGAAAGGCAGAGGATCCCCAAATCCAGCCCCCTACTTCTGTCTATTGGGGGGGGGGGGGGAGCATATAACTTGCTCTCCTTCCTCCCCTGTTAAAGTGTTGGTGCTCAGTAATCAGTTGCTCTGGCATTCAGTGCCGTCAGATGAGGGTGGGGAAAGCATTCATTCCTGTCTCCAAGTTGCTCTCTTTGCTCCTGGCAGTTGAACGGAGCAGAAGAATAGCAAACAGGTGTTAGTATGCGGTGCTGAGGAGGCCTCTCCGTTACATGAACTTGTTATTCCATACAGGTGGAGAACACAGGTTTACTTTAATGCTTTTCCAGATCATTATTGTATAACCTCCAGGTGTCACTGTTGATGCCGTTATGTAAATATATGTACACAAACCACTTTTTCCTGCCACAACATCATGATAGGAAATAACGAAAACTGTACTACCATCATATACAGCAAATGTTGATAAAATATTTCAAATACAGTTTAGGTCTAAGAAATGTCGCTTTCCAGGCAGTGAATAAACAATTACAAGAAAATTGAACGTTTGCAATCACTCATCACTGTATCACTGGTCTCCTCAAACATATAAAAGGAAGAAGCTGAATGAGGCAATCAAGTAGGCGTGCTGTTATTGTCTTCACAAGGGAGCAAACTTCATAAGCCAAGCCTACCATAAAGCTTTTTCTTTAAACAGAATTCAGAAATGAGCAAAGGGTTCCACAGAAAAAATAAGACATAATACTACAAAATTGTACCCTTCAATAACTTCATTTTAATGTCTATGAATTGGAGTTAACTCTCCAAGCTGCACATAATAACCTCAGATGCCAGTCTTTTCATTACAAAGCACAGGCAATAATGACAAACATTGTATGATAAACTGATCAGTATAGAGGAGGAATGTTAAAAGTGCAACAAAACCTGTCAGCATGATGGATCAATACAGGTTTAGTTAGAATAATTGTACTTTGAAATTATTCAGTGTTCTTGCACAGCACTTACTGTTATCTCACATATATACCGTATTTATCGGCGTATAACACGCGCCGGCGTATAACACACACCCCAAGTTTAGGAGGGAATTTTTAGGAAAAAAACTTTTAGGAGGGAAGTTTAAGGAAAAAAAACTTACATTTAAATGCCCATCAATGCAGCGTTATCGTGTCCATCTGCAGCCTTGTCAGTGCAGCTTTGCCCCAGTGCAGAATTGACAGTGCAGCTTTGCCCCAGTGCAGCCTTGCCCCAGTGCAGCCTTGCCCCAGTGGTCAGTGCAGCCTTGTCGCCGCCGACATACACAAGTTTAGTTTGTATTTTTAAATATGGCGCCGCGGAGTTCGGAGGGACTCGGCGGCGCTCGTTCAGCTGAACGAGCGCCGCCGAGGACACAGTGACTGGGCGGAGCCGAGATACACATAGCCAAGGGTTCTCGGCTCTTCTCGGCGCCGTTCACAGTCACGCCCAGTCCCTATGATGGACATAACAGAGGTCCAATGGCGGGACTGGGCGTGACTGTGAACGGCGCCGAGAACCCTCGGCTATGTGTATCTCGGCTCCGCCCAGTCACTGTGTCCTCGGCGGCGCTCGTTCAGCTGAACGAGCGCCGCCGAGTCCCTCCGAAGTCCGCGGCGCCATATTTAAAAATACACGCTATGTGAATGTCGGCGGCGATCGCTCTGACAAATCACAAAATAGCGGGGATCGGCGTATAACACGCACCCACGATTTTCCCCTGATTTTAAGGGGAAAAGAGTGCGTGTTATACGCCGATAAATACGGTATTCTTATTATAGCCAAATTTACCACCCTAACTCCTCCCACAGCTTTTACACTACATAGACAGTAATATACCGAAACGTGCGGATTGTTCCCGATTGGTGTGCTATTTCTTTGTGGAACGTTTTGCCGAATGGTTCATGAAATATTGTCGTTTTTGCGGCGAAACTGGTCCCATAGGAATGACGAAATGTCTAAAACTAGAGTGGGAGGTGACAAAAGCTGACAACCCCATGATCAGCCAAAACATTATGACCCCCCATGACCAGCCGAAACATTATGACCACCCCATGACCAGCCAAAACATTATGACCCCCCATGACCAGCCAAAACATTATGACCCCCCATGATCAGACAAAACATTATGACCCCCCATGACCAGCCAAAACATTATGACCCCCCATGATCAGACAAAACATTATGACCCCCGATGACCAGCCAAAACATTATGATCCCCCATGACCAGCCAAAACATTATGATCCCCCATGACCAGTCAAAACATTATGACCCCCCATGATCAGCCAAATAATTTATGACCCCCCATGATCAGCCAAATAATTTATGACCCCCCATGATCAGCCAATTTATGAACCCCCATGATCAGCCAATTTATGAACCCCCATGATCAGCCAAATAATTTATGACACCCCATGATCAGCCAAAACATTATGACCCCCCCATGATCAGCCAAATAATTTATGACCACTACATTTAAAAAAAAAAAAAAAAAAAGATTTTTTTTTAAAAAAAAAAGGATTTTCAAAAATGATTTTTTTTTTTTCAAAAATGATTTTCAAAAAAAAAAAAAAATCATTTTTGAAACAAAAAAAAAATCATTTTTGAAACAAAATGTTCATCTCTTTCAGCTAATGATGGAACTTCTTAAACTCTTTACTACTATTTATACTTTTTAAAATATTAAGCTTTTTAACACTTTTCACAGTTACTCCAGCCACTTCAACCACACAACTGTTACTCAAGCCACTCCACCCAGTTACTCCATCCACTCCAGTTGTAGACTACTGTAGGTGGAGGCAAGAACACTTCACACAATTTCCCCAGAAATTGTAGCTTTTCTAGTTTTATAGTTGCTTTCTTAAAGTGGCTCCAAAAGGATAAAGGTTTTTTTTTTTACACCTCAATGCATTCTCTGAATTACCTTCTGAGTGCACCTCCCCCCCACCCCCCCCCTTTTGAGCCAGATCCAGCGATGTGCACAAGAGCAGCAGCTCGCTCCCTCCTAAGCACAGAGCCTTTGGCTCCCACTGCTGTCAATCTTTGTACAGAGTAGGTAAAGATAACATGTTTGTTATTAAAAACAATAATAATAAGGGTTAACAAGAGATTTGCATACATATGCGATCTTGCAAATTTAAATCTTCATTCAGATGAAAAAAACTTCCTTAACAAGTCCCTGTTAGCCTGCTCCTATTTCCAGTATTGAAAAGCTGAAATAGTTTTACCTATGGGCCCGTTGACACTAGAATGCCGCGGGCGGGGGGGGGGGGGGGGGGGTACTCACGTTCAATACCAGTTTCCCGCAATGCATTCCAATCGCACTGCCCTTGAAATCTGCAGTGGTTGCCAGTGTAAAGATAATGACACCCCAAACGCAGGTTGCAAACAGTGCGTTTCTAAAAGTAGTGCATGCACTACTTTTGGTGCAATGCGGTGCAATTTCAGCCCATTCAAATTGAATGGGCCGAAATAACACTACACAGAACTGTATGTGAATCGCACAGGAACTACACAGCATTCCTGTGTGATTCACATGCAGTTCCTAGTGTGAATGGGCCCAAACTGCTTGCAAACATATGTAAAAATTCTTTAATAAATGCCCCCTCAGCACAACCAGTCTACTGGTTTATGTCACAGACAAAGCAATACATGAACATTTAGTATACCAAATGTTTCGAACTGCAAGCTCTTTATTTGTGCAAGTTATGAGACAACAGTTTCTCCAGAGATTCTAGCATTCTAAAAAGAATGATGGGACAAACATGTGACTATGACCACTTCAGGCAGTTGAATTTATTTGCAGTAGATTATCTAAGGCCGGCCATACACGTTTCAAATCTCGGGTGGTTTAGCAGGACTTGGCTGACATTCGAACCATTAATGGTTAGGCTGATCGATCGATCAAGTTGGGTACAACCAGCCTTCTCTTGCGATTATCGCTAGTAGATGCTATAGCAGCTAGAGATAATCGCTGTCTTCTCCCAGCAGGGACGGCTTCCCCCACCCTCCCGCTGGGAGCAGACAATGGCCCAGCAGGAGGAATTCCTGCATCAACACTGTCTGTGTTGATGGGGGAATCAAGCTAATTTATTTCCGTGGTTGCAGGAAAGAAAGTCACTCTGTGTATGGCCGGACCTTAGTTACGTTTCTCCCCCCTTTTAGGCTGGGTTAACACTTATGCAAATTGGATGTGGGGGTTTCCTCGCATCCAGTTCGCATTACAGGAGATTGTGACCGGCTCACAATGGAGCCAGTTCCCACACCTCCGGGGCGGCCACGTTCCACACTGGAAAAGGGTCTTGTGCGTCTTTGGCTCCGTTTCAGGTTTCAAATTCAGGCAAAAATTCGGACCTGATTTGCCCCTGAAACGGAGAACAGGGACGCAACGGACCCCCTGCTGCGAGCCCTGGCTGCAGCTAGAGTGAACCCAGCCTTAATCATCAGTGATTATTTTAATGACGCATGCTACAATTAATGCACTTATCAGTGATGTGTTGTGAGCTGGCCACAAATATAAAATGCAGGCACCAAATACCTTTACAAGTCTTCTAAGGAACGTAGAACTTTTGAAATTTTAGAAGAATTATTTGTAAATTTCAACATCTCCTAGCTGTGTCAAGAGCTGGCCTGCAATCTACAACCTGCTACACAAACTGGACAACCACTATGATGGGTGGCCTTATTGGTCAATAAGAAGGTGCAGCAGAGAGTGGGCCAGTGCTGAAAAGCACAGATAATTGAATATTGGAGGGGCCTGTGAATCAAGGTTCCTGGAAGGTTTAAATAGGATTCTAATGGTAGTTACAGGTTCTGCTATGTTCCTGCAATTTACAGTAAATCCAATTTTGACAAGCGTACCAAAAAAAAAAAAAGTATTGCCTACAATTATTTTAGTTAATGTAAACTTGAGCAACCTTTTGCCAGAAGGCACAAACTTCTGACTATCATGGAATAGAACAAGCAGGGCAAAGCAAAGTGCATTCACAGAATCCCAATGTTTGTCATTCAGCACACGGCACACTCCATGGCAGGAAGAATTTACTGGCCTGTCAATCACATGTTCTTCATATCATAGCTGCAGGAAACCAACCATGAAAATTCTAAAATCAGTTTCAAATTTAACTGAATTAAATCTGATATTTGTGTAAGCGTTATTTTGTGACTTCAAGGCTTAAGGAGATTCTTGGTGAGCAACTATAAAAGAAGCCTTCCTACTAATCTAAAGTTAGGGAAAAAGTTATTATTGCTCAGTAAAAAATAATAATTAACCTTTTGGCCCCGTCAGAACAAAAAGTCAGATGGGATCATTCAAAACTTAAAGTAGAACTTTTTTCCCCCATTTTGAATGGAGTAAGGAAGGGTTATAATCTTGGTCAGATTTTTGCGATATGGGGAGATTTCCCTTCACTTCCTGCCCATAGCCAAAACAGGAAGTGAGAGGAACTCTCTAAAGTGGGGGAATACTTATCAACACATGAGCACTAGTGACCTTATGACAGTGGGTGTGGCCGCTGGGGCAGTGTCGGCTGCGGCCATTCACTTTAACAAGCCCCGGGCGGGTTGAGCGGCATCCTACCCTCGTCATGCTGACACTTCTGGATTACTGATCTTGGATGGTCCCTCCCATGTTCTGAGCACCGACGGGGAGTCATTAACGTCTCTGTGAGCTTTTAGAGGTCACAAGAACTAGTGTTCCGGTTGAAAGATTTCCCTTCTATTTCTGTTCTGGGGATAACCCAAAATTTGGGAATTTCTTTCACTTTAACTCTTGGTGATAATGGTAATCAGGGAAAACAGAGAGGGTTCCAACAAGAAGAAAACCTAGCTGGTGTTCTAATCACTCTCCACTCTATCCATTAAGTTATACTTTTTTGTAATTGCCAAAAACCTCACCTGAGTTAATATTGAAATTAAAATGCGACAGTACTGACAAACAGCTGCTAGCAAAAGATACCACCTGGAACAGCCTCACACATGGTCCATTAGAGATTAAACACGCACCCCCACCCTCATACAAAATGGGCATTGCCCCTGACAAAATAAAGGGAAGGCTACTAAAGCAGTTCACCAAAACCATTGGCCAGACTCTTCCTTGAAATCCATGCTCGTGTGCCCATTTTAGGACATCCCCTCTTACTTGACAAATCTCTCTCCTTCATCCAGTGTAGGAAATACAGTGGGAATAGAAAAGAATCACCCCTTTAAAATAATCACATTATGTTGCTTTACAGCCTGAAAGGAAGACGCACAGTTTTTATTTTATCCAGCTGTATTTACTCAGTGCAACTAATAACATCCAAGTGAAAGATAACACCATGTCAGAAAAAAATAAATAAATAAATAAAAACAGTAGTTGGAAAAAGGATCACCCCCTCCTAAAAATGACTTGTAAACTCAATCAGGTGTAGCTAATAATCTTCTCAATGGCACAGAAAGCCATTTGACTTTCAACTGTGATCAGCCATGGTCATTTTGATTAGCTCGGCATGAAAAGAGCTTTGCTGGAGCATTTCAGGCCCTGATAGTGCAACTGACGCAAACAATCAACTATGGGTGAAAATACACGTTCAGAAGATCCCGGCATACAGTTATGCTGCCTGGAATTTGGTTTTAGGAGTCTTTTTTTTTTTTTTTTAATCAAAATAAATTCTGCTATCAAGAAAAATAATTCAATAGTATTTCTATTTATAAACAAATTATTTGTACCGATGTATTCATTTGTGCAAGCTGAAAATTATACTTGTTTATTTGTTAACATATGAAAACTTGAGGCGTTTAGCTAATAAGGATAACAGCCTAAAAGTAAAGCAAGCATGCAAATGGCTATGCTCCAAATTAAAGTTAATATTCAGGTAGGTTTTTTAGAATTTGCAGAAGGTCAGTTGCTGAGGTCTCTGGCCTAGTTACAGCAATGAATTACAATACATTCCCTGAGACTATCTCTCTGGAAAGGATAAAAGCAACCGCATAAAAGTGTCAATTCTATAAGATTTTTTTTTTTTTTAAAGTGTATATAAAACTCCATTCACCAAAATTAAGATGGGAAATAGTACTGAGAAAAATGCCAATATAATGAAAGTGGACAAATTCTTTTCATTGTGCATTTCTTCAAGGTGTTTTTTTTTTAAGATATAATTGCGAACGTAAACCACTAAATGTAATTCTTTTTTTTTCCCAGTTTGTGTCAAGACTCACTTTGACCATTTAGTGCAAAGCAATAGCTTCTCTGTACTGCCTACTGTACCTCTTGTGCAACTAAATACTGGTGCTCCTACTCACCATTAAAGACTATGAGTTGGCCAACTATATTCTGCTAGATAGTGTATCTTACCTCAACAGTTGTCAAGAAACATGGTAGAGTGATGATCAATTCAGTGTTTTCTCACCTCCTCTCTAGAAGGTAACCTACAAATCTCATATTTTGGGGGCTTGGCAACTGGCCACACTGAGCAATGCATTTCATAGCTAGGCAACAAATGTACTAGTTATGTCATTTGCAGGTAATAAACTTTTTGGGAGGGGTAAATGCTTTTTTTTTTAACAAAAAATAAATAAAAAAGCCAAACTCCAAAAAAAAAAAAAAAAAAGCCATATGTTTTAACAGCAGAGCTCAGTGTGATTTTGCTATCTGTAACCACCCACTTATAACATTAGGAACGCGTAGGGGCCATGTGGTTGAAGTGCTGCTACTTCGATCACATATACATTCAGGAGGGTGTGTGGCTTCACCACTCCTAATATTTTAATTATTCAAATTATATCGATTGGAAAGCTCGGGACCACATGAACAGCAATGGGCAAGTCCATGCACAACTAATATTTTCATTTTTAGTGTATACTCGAAAATTAAATGACCAATCAGAGGCTGACTTAGGCCGGCCAAACACGGTTCGAATCATTAATGGGCAGGCTGAATGTACCAAGTTGATACAACCAGCCTGCCAGATTCTCTGCTATAGCTGCTAGCAATAATCACTGTCTTCTCCCAGTGTGGACAGCTTCCCCCGCCGGGAGCAGACAATGGCTCAGCAGGAGGGATTCCCCTGTCAGCACTGTCTGTGTTGATAGGGGAATTGTGCAAATTTCTTTCCTGATAAAAGAAAAATACATTTGCATAGTGTATGGCCAACCTAACTAACGGCAAATAGGCTGTTCAGTTTGCAAAGTCATTTTTACCTCACTTAGTAAATGTGTGAAAAATGAACTTTGCAAACAATACCCAATTACTGTAAGGAAAATAGAAAAACAATATTTTTGCTTGCACCTGATTGGATGATGAAAGTCAACAGAGCTTCACCTCATTCACTAAGCTATGAGAAAAAGTGCAAAGTGCAGCCATTTACCTTTAGTAAATCAACCACACTGACTCTTTTCAGAGCAGGTAGTTGAAGGATCACAGACATGTATTTGGAAAGACACTATCCTCTATTGCCTTCTCCTGATGAGTCCACTTTGCAAGTGTAGTAATTATTAGAGTCTCAATCTCCTTACTGGATTTATAATTGATATTGTCTAAGGCAACAAAAATGATTTTAACATCCTTGCTGTAGCTGAAGAAGCAAGACCCAAAATAACAACTACAATGGGGAAATCTTTTTACTGGAGCTCCTAATGCAGCCCATACACGCTACAATAAAGTGGTCATCAATCATAGCTTTGACACAAGTACATAAACTTCCGTGGGGCAGAATCACAAGGTTTTTTTTTTTCTTTTTTTAAAGAATTGAAAAATTGATGGGCTGGCATGCACCTCAATTGCCTAGAATTTGTGCCCACACTCTTTTTTTTGGCAGCATACATTAGTTGGTGAGGTGTATTGGGGGGCCATCAAAATGAATGGTTTGACCTTGTGCCACTGCGAGTAGCGTACACTGCCTCAGACTGCAGTAATGCGCACACATCAAACGCACCTAAAAACCTGTATTTGTCACAGTGAGGGGAAAAAAGTATTTGATCCCCTGCTGATAGGTTGATTTTAAACAGTAAGAGACAGAACAATAAAAAAAATCCAGAAAAACGCATTTCAAAAAAATTATAAATTGATTTGAATTTTAATTAGTGAAATAAGTATTTTACCCCTTTGCAAAACACAACTTCATACTTGTTGGCAAAACCCTTGTTGGCAATCACAGAGGTCAGATGTTTGTTTGTTGCCCCCCAGGTTTGCACACATCTGAGGAGGGATTTTGTCCCACTCCTCTTTGCAGATCCAGTCCAAGTCACTAAGGTTTCAAGGCTGACGTTTGCTAACTTGAAAGTTCAGCTCCCTCCACATATTTTCTATGGGTTTAAGGTCTGGAGACTGGCTAAGCCACTCCAGGACCTTAATGACAAGCCTTTGTTGCCTTGGCCGTGTGTTTTGGGTCAATCTAATGCTGGAACACCCATCCATGACCAATTTTCAATGCCCTGAGGGAAGGCGATTCTCACCCAAGATTTGACAGTATATGGCCCCGTCCATTGTCCCTTTGATCCAATGAAGTTGCCCTGTTCCCCCAACAGAAAAACACCCCATGTTTGAAGGTGAGGATGTGTTCTTGGGGTCATAGGCAGCATTCCTCCTCTTCCAAACAGGGCGAGTTGATTTGATGCCAAGGAGCTTGATTTTTATCCCATCTGACCACAACACTTTCACCCACTTCTCCTCTGAATCATTCAGATGTTCATTAGCAAACTTCAAACGGGCCTGTACATGTGCTTTTCTTGAGCAGGGAGACCTTGCGGGCGCTGCAGGATTTCAGTGCTTCACAGGATAGTGTGTTGCCAATTGTTTTGATGACTATGGTCCCAGCTGCCTTGAGATCATTGACAACATTCTCCCATTGTTTCACATAATCATTGTTCACCATTGTTCACATGATCATTGAAACTCCATGAGGTGAGATCTTGCATGGAGCCCCAGACCGAGAGAGGCTGACAGTTATTTTGTGTTTCTTACATTTGTAAATAATCGCACCAACTGTTGTCACCCTTTCACCAAGCTGCTTGGCGAGGGTCTTCTAGCCCATTCCAGCCTTGTGTAGGTCTACAATCTTGTCCCAGACATCCTTGGACAGCTCTTTGCCATGGTGGAGAGTTTGGAATCCGATTGATGGATTGCTTCTGTGGACAGGTGTCTTATATACAGGTAACAAGCTGAGATTAAGAGCACTCTCTTTAATCTCTTTCATTACTTATTTCACTCATTAAAATGCAAGTCAATTTATAACTTTTTTGAAATGCGGTTTTCTGGATATTTTTGTTTTGTTATTCTGTCGCTTACTGTTAAAATAAACCTACCATTAAAAATTTTAGACCGATCATTTCCTTATCAGTGGGCAAATGTACAAAATCAGCAGGGGATCAAACACTTTTTTTCCTCAGTGCGTGTGTGTGTATGTATATTTATCGATTAAATTTTTTTTGCCCTATTTGCTACTATAACATAGAGCCGGTAATAATACTACAATAGAGAGTGTCCATGTGGCCATACTTTTACTTTGCATATCAGAGTAAGGCAGTGCTCAGGTGCGCTGGTATAGCTGCTAGCAATAATCACTGTATTCTCCCGGTGGGGACGGCTTCTCCAGCCGGGAGAAGCCAATGGCTCATTGGGAAGGATTTTCTATCAAAAGCAATGGGAATGCATCAAACAAAAACACAAAAGGAGGGAATCCAGCCTATATGTTTTGAATCACTGCTTTTTTGGAATATTTATCTTTTTTTAATTTCCATTTTTTCACTGACTGTGGGATGGTAATCTCCAGGAATTGTTGATTCCAAGAATCCATTGTTCCCTCTACCAGCACAATGTTTCCTGCTGCCACACAAACTAAAAGCATAATAGATCCACCCCCATGCTTAACAGCTGGCAAAACGTTATTTTCTTAAAAACACGTTTTTTGTTTTCACCTTAGACATTAGCAATCTGAGAGCTCAACTTTTGTTTTATCAAACAGTACTTTGTTCCAAAATGCCTATGGCTTATTCAAAGTTTAGTTGTATTGCATGCTCCAGGTTATCCTTTGTGATGAGATCACAAGAAAAGATTTCCTTCGGATAACCTACAGATACTTGTGCAAGAAATAGTACACAGTGGACAGGGGTAAGACACCTGCAAAGCATAAACCATCTTTCAGGCCCTTTGTGGTGATATGGGTGTGGGGAGTTTGTCTAATACAGTGTCTACAGTCTCCAAACTGTGGCTTTGGGGCCGGATATGGCCCTTTAGTTGTCTTTATCTGCCTCTTGGGGCACTATTCCACCAACTGAGACCAATGAAAGAGCACCATTGCCTCTAATGACATCAATGGTGCACCATTCTTCTCATTAATATCAACAATGGGGCAATATTTCTTCGATTAAAGCCAATTATGGGGCACTGATGCCAGAGCATTTTCTATTCCTACTGGCCACAGTCCGACCTCTAAAGCCTTAAGGACAGTATGCTGGCTCTTTGCTTAGAAAGGTCTAATATAGTTCAGAAAACTACAAGTAATTCTGGCAGATTTTTCTTGGTCTTCCATGCTTTCCCTTCAGCACTTACCTCAAACTTACTTTTCTACAGCTGGCCATACACCAGAAGAATTTTGTGTGAAAATATTAAATTTAGGAACATTCAATATGACTTGTTAGTTGGGTCACAGACGTTTATTTTCGATTGCAGTGTCGAGGAAATTTAAAGGAACAGAATGGAAATTTTTTCCCAAATGAACAGGTTTCTAACTGCGAATGTGGCGTTCATCTGGGAAAGGCTATTCACTCCAAGATTGAACATTAAAAGCAAAAATTGCTTTCTTTTAGCTACTTTCAAACGATTTTTGTCATGTCATCAAATGTACTGATTATAACTTTCGTACAAATGTTCATATGAACACTCTATCTCTTGTAGAAAACATACTCAAATTGCGTTACTTTAGGAAAGATCAATCTGCATGCAGTTTCCATTCAAGTCCATGAACTAAAAATCAGATCGCACTAAATGCTTGCAGGACCCCCTTTTTCCTTTTGGAAACAACCAATTAACAATAACCTTCTGCTTTAGAAGGATACTTATGCCAACCGTGGCTGCCCAAAAAAAAATTATGAAGTGTGGTCCAAGTGGCTAGCAGACCGTTCCATTGCCTCCTTATATGACACGGCTTATGGTACTGGTATCCACTAGAGTTTCATCTTTAACATCTTTTTTTGTGTGTTTTCTGTATTGGTTGATGATGTATGAGTAGCACTCGCTCTCCTCCTCTTAATATGTTGCTTTAAGGCTGTATAATTCCACCTGGCTGTTGAACCAACTTTTTCGCTTATGTGAAATGTACTATTATGTCATTTATTATACACCTCTGCATGGGTAACACATCAAGGATTTATTGTTTTCAGTTGTATGCTTGTACTGTTGTACTTTGAAATTCAATAAACATATTTATAAAAAGAAAAAAAAAAGAAAAAAAAAAAAAAAAAAAAAAACTCACAGGACCCTTTGTAAAATTGCATCAGATTCGCACTGCAGGTATGTCAGCAACCTCCACAGAAAGTAATGTGATTTCACTTGTCATGCGATTCCATGCATTCTGGAATGCATCAGAAATCCCATCAGTGTGAACTGGGGCTCATGCCTAACTATTCACGTTAAGAGTTATAAAGAAGAAGAAAAACTCTTACAACATATATATTTTGCAAATACTGAGTTTTACAATTTGTACACACATGCAAGATTTATGCAAGCAAAAGGAAATCACAGGAAATCTACAAAATGACCCACAAAAAAATGTAAAGGAAGTCCTAAAGGTTGCACATCACAGCAAAATCCCTGTATGGTGGTATATGACCACCTCGAACTGGGCTTCAATCAGGTCACCCCCAACGCGTTTCACTTTGCCCCATGATTAAACTTCGGGGCTGCATGAAACATGTTGGAGTGGCCTGAATGGAGCCCGGGCTGAGGCTGTCATACACCTCCCTACAGAGTTTTGCTGTGATGTGCAACTTTTAGGACTTACTTTCCCTACTAGATGTTTGGAGCTGGGACAGGCTCTGTCCTTGTCGGCACTCCTAGTGGTTTTGTCATGCAAGAGGACCCTGCAGAGCCTTTGAGCAGCACCTGTGATTTTTATGGTGGTTTACAAAAAAAATTCTGACACGAAGTGTCAAAAACCTTGCACACATTTGCAGAAGTAAAAGATTTGTCAAATTTGCAGGGGCCTCTTTTTTTTATAAACAATCGTAGATTTATTGGTCTCATAAAAAACATAGTAAACTAATCGAATTTTAAACATATTTTGAATGCCTTGACAAACATTTAAGTAATGTGCTTTCAGGGAGTTAGCTGGCCAGGGAATTTGAACTATGGGCTTGAAGGAATGTAAAGAGATAAAACAGAAAAAAAACAAAATCAAAACAAATGTCTGGTATTAAAAAAAACAGTTTAAAACAGTTTAAAACATTTCAGTCCCCCATACTTGTAAAAATGTCTAGGAGCGTTACCATCTTGGAATGTAGGATTGTTAAAGTGACACTAAATGACATCCTTGGTTTTAAGAAATAATCCATACACATCCACTACATAACTACTTTCATTTTTCAGGAAATCTTTTTACGGTATTTTTCTGCCAGCTTGCAATGTGCTCCGTAAACTTCCAAACCTCTCTTTTTCCTCTAACTTCCATTTGTCAAGCAGTGCACATTAGTAATGGTCATCCACTCGTCTATGTACTCAACACATCCCATAGTTCACAGATCCGTGTTCATCTCGATAGTGTGCAAGACAGGGTGGCTACCTTCCTATTTACAGTGGGAACATGCAGAACAAATGTAGCCACCCTCTCACAAGAAAACAGAGCACAGCAGCAAAAAAAGATAAAAAGAAAAAGGAATTTGAAGATCTGAAGAAGGCTGACAACAGAAGGTATTTTTTGAGTTAAAAATACATACCTAAAGTGGTTCTAAAGGCTGGGTGTCTTTTACCTTAACCACTTGCTTACTGGGCACATATACGCCCCTTCCTGCCCAGGCCAATTTTATGCTTTCAGCGCTGTCACACTTTAAATGACAATTACGCAGTCATGCTACACTGTACCCATATGACATTTTTATAATTTTTTTCACACAAATAGAGCTCTATTTTTGTGGTATTTAATCACCGCTGGTTTTGAAAATTATGTAAAAAAAAGTTTTTATAGTTTTGTTATTAAATTTTCCAAACAGGTAATTTTTCTCCTTCATTGATGTGCTCTGAAGAAGCTGCACGGATGGGCACGGATAAAAAGGCCCTGGTGGGCACTGATCAGGAGGCACTGATTAGGCTACACTGATGGGCACCAATAAGTGGCACTGATTAGAAGTACTGATGGGCACTGGTAGTTTGCACATGTTAGCAGAACTGGTGGGCATAGTGTGGGACCGATGTCCTTCTTACAGAAGCCAGTAATCGGCTTTATTTATTCTTTTTTCTTCACGCTGTCAGCATCATCATTGGATGACAGCTGATCACTTGGTAAAAGGGCCGTGATCACAGAGCACGCTGACGTCCATGCACTCCCTTTTTTTTCTCTCTTCTCACAGGGTTGCGGGCAGGAGCTATTGGTTCCTGCTGCTGTCAATCAAATGCTGTGACGGGGCGATCAAAAGGTTAAGTGAGTGCTTTTACTAGTGGATGGCATAAATCAGTGTTCCTGCTTTACAGGAACACACAATCCATGCCTTCTGTACTGACAGAAAGGCAATCTGCCTTGTTTGCATAGGCAGACTGTCGTTCTGCCTGCGTACAGAACGATCTGCGGGTGCTGACGGACATCGGGTCCACGGGACCCGCTGATCAACTCTCACTGTGTAGAATAACCCGATACACCTGGTAGTGCAGGATCACAGAAAATGTGCTATGGGGCACTCAGCAAGTGGATAAAACGTGTGTAAAAATTGCTCTGGCAGCGAAACGGTTAAAAGGATAGGTTCACCTTCGGGAACATGTTACATGTCCTACCCATAAGCTTTGTTAATTAAAAAAAAATGGCTCCTAACTTTATCTGGCTCCTAGATTCAAAGCAAATTTGTCAAGCCCTAACCAAGCTACATTATGTTCACATAAATCATAGTAGATATGTAGATATTCTCTGGACCGGTGGTTTGCTACGGTAAATGCTCCTCATTTAGATACATATAATAGAGAAAGCCTCATTGCGCAGTACCGTCAATAAAGAACTATTTATTCCAAAAAATGCATAGAGGTTGAATCACGTTATCGTGACGGACTTCCGCCCACACGTCCAAACCTGGAAATCAAGCCTTCACCGCGGTGGCGGCTGTACGAACCGACCAGGCAGATTAAACGGTCCCACTTATACCTGCTGTTCACTCCGGGTGCCAGGATATTAGGCACTCATACATGTGAGTTGAACACCCTTTTATTTTTTGGAATAAATAGTTCTTTATTAACAGTACTGCGCAAAGAGGCTTTCTCTATTATATTTATCTATATGAGGAGCATTTACCGTAGCCAACCACCGGTCCAGAGGATATCTACAGGGGTCGCCCCACACACGCATTTGACCCAACTAGCGATAGTTGGTCCATTCCCAAGGGTGCATGCACATCTATCAGGGGGGCACCCTATCTAAGCACCTAAGAAGCACAGAATTATTCATCTATAACCTAAGTCACAGCGCTGTATATCAGATCTCCAACATTGTTCCACAAGCACTCTTTCACTGGGGACTGTTTTATTAATTTTATTAACTGTTGTTAGTATATCACATATACCCTAATACTGTATGTTTGATTTTTTATCATACATATTCTCTGAAAAATTGCCAAGATATCATAAATTCTGCCAGGGTATGTAAACGTAAAAGCACAACTGTATATAGAAATTTTATTTATACTGTGTGTTTGTATAATATTCTAGAGGGGATTATTTTGTGTTTTTTTTTTTTGCTTTGTTGTTTAATAGCAAATCTAGAATAATGTGTTAAACCCACATGCTCTCCTGTGTTGTGTTAACTTTTATTTGCTTAACTTGAACATCTTGTGCGTGGTGAATCCTCTCCTTTCATGCTAATCAGCAGCCTCCTTCCAAGCTGATAAAAATATTTCTAGAAGGCATCTTTGAAGGGCAGGTAACTAAGAAAACTTATTGATGACACCATATATCAGATTTGAGCCAAAACCAGCTTCAGTATGAAGAAAACTACGCTGGTAGTCGGCCAAGTCCTTGATGTTCCTGGGAACAGCAAAAATATTGCGGCTTCTCCAGATGACAGTATAATTTGTCCACTGGTGGCGAAGGCGCAGCTTTACTGCGATCACAGCTGCCGGCAGAACGTAGTTTGGATGTGCTCTGTAAAAGGTATGTTTTGATTATGTGAGTGCATTGTGATATTCCCTGGCATTGGGACTTTTTTTTTTTTTAGTTTTTAAGGCCAGCACTTCCTATTTTCTCACATAGACAACAATGACATGGGGGGCCCTGCTGGCTCCTGAGATGTTCATGTCACATTCCAGGAGGCAGTGTTCTGCTGATGGGTGTAGGTGTACTGCAAAATTTCTTGCATGCGCAGATTTGGCACCACTCTCCACCAAGTATTTGTCAACTGGCAAAGATGAACAGCCTGTCTGTGCAAGCGTGGGGGATACTCACACATGGTGCAGATATCTACAAGGTCCCAGATACCAGAATAGTGGCCTGCGAGTTCCTGTTACAGTATCTGCAGCACATCTGTACATGCACAGGATATGTTAAGGTAGCGGCACAGAAGAGGAGCTGCAGGATGGGAGTGTCCCAGGAGTGAAGATCATCTTTAGGTACGACTTGCATTCCCAACGGAATGTTTTTTATTGAAAGATCAACATATGGTAACCAGTATAAATGTATCAAGTAACCACTTGACCACTGGGCACTTAAACCCCCTTCATAACCAGGCCAATTTTCAGCTTTCAGTGGTCTCACATTTTGAATGACAATTACTCAGTCATGCAACACTGTAACCATATGAAATTTTCGTCCTTTTTTTTCACACAAATAAAGCTTTCTTTTGGTGGTATTTGATCACCTCTTGTTTTTTTTTTTTGTTTTTTGTGCTATAAATGAAAAAAAGACTGAAAATTTTGTAAAAAAAATGCATTTTTTCTTTATTTCTATTATAAAAGTTTGCAAATAAGTAATTTCTGTTCATAAATTTGGGCCACAATTTATACTGCTACATATCTTTGGTAAAAATCACACAAATTAGTGGATATTATTTAGTCTGTGTGAAAGTTAGTCTACAAGCTATGGTGCCAATCACTGTAAATTGATTACACCTGATGTACTGACATCAGGTGAGACCCTAACAAGCCAGGAAAGTACAAATAAACCCCCCCCCCCCCCAAATGGCCCCTTTTTGGAAAGTAGACATTCCAAGGTATGTAGTAAGAGGCATGGTTAGATTTTTGAAGTTGTAATTTTTTCCCACGATTCTTTGCAAAATGAAGATTTTTATTTTTTTTCACAACAACTTGTAACTATATCAGGTTATTTCTCTCACGTGGGATGAACATTCCACAAATGACACCCCAAAATATATTCTGCTACTCCTCCTGAATATGGTGATACCACATGTGAGAGACTTTTACACAGCCTGGCCACATACAGAAGCCCAACATTAAAGTAGCACCTTCAGGTGTTCTAGGAGCATAAATTACACATCTAATCTCTTAACCACATATTACACTTTTGAAGGCCCTGGAGCACCAGAACAATGGAAATGCCCACAAAGTGACCCCATTTTGCAAAGCAAACACCCCAACGTATAATCTATGAGGCATAATGAGTCTTTTGAATGGTTCATTTTTTTCCAGAAGTTTTTGGAAAATGTGGGGGGAAAAATGAAAAACGCATTTTTTTATTTTTTTTTACACAAAGTTGTCAATTTATAAGATATTTCCAACACATAGCATGTACATAGCAAAAATGACACCCCAAAATATATTCTACTACTCCTCCTGAGTATGGCGATACCATGTGTGAGCTTTTTACGCAGCCTGGCCACATAGAGGCCCAATATCCAAGGAGCACCAACAGGTGTTCTAGGAACATAAATTACGCATCTAATTTCCTTACAATCTATCACATTTTTGAAGGCCCTTCATATTTCTTTCTAGCACATAGCATGAGCAAAGCATTGAGCATAGCATTGATCTACTGAGCAAAGGGTAAACAAAAGATTACCTGTGGTTTTAGTAGTACAGTTGTCCACAGGAGGAGGAGAGCCCTGATCCAGGCAGCAGGCAGGGACGTGGTCAGCGACAGTGAACGGAATTGTCCAGGCAGGAATATTGTCCATAGTCAGTACAGGCAGGTTTACTGTCCATATATAGTCCAGGGTCGGTGCAAGTAGAGACACTGCCAGCAGTGCCAAAATATTGGTCCTGGTAGTAAGCAGGAACATGGTCCAAGTAGCAGGCCAGGAAAGAATGGGGACAGGGGTAGAGGCTTTTCCCACCCAAATCTCTTTGAAGCCTCCAAGTCTCCAGACCCTTATCCGGGAATGAGAAAACTAAAACAAATATTTTTCTTCATCCAGAAAAACAATTCTGGAGCCCCTCACATATGTAAGACCCCTGTGTTCCCACTAGCATTGCCGGGTAAAATATCAGTCCAAGAGACAGGAAAAAAACGTGGTCAAACAGTCCAGGGTCAGTTCCAGAGCAGGCAGAGGTAGGTACAGTTTAGCGTTAGGCAGAAAAGTGGTCGTATAACAGGCCAGGGACAGTTCTGGAGAAGGCAGAGGTATGTTTAGCATTAGGCAGAAGCTTGGTCGTATTAAAGGCCGGGTCGGTTCTGGAGAAGGGGTGTGGAGGAAAAAGACAGGAAATGAGAATTACGTTTACCATACTTCCCTAATAATGTAGAGAAGTATGGCAACGGTGGAAACAGTCACCTATACAGAAGCCTGGTTGGGAAGGAGATTGGGGACAATAATACGTGGTGTCTCTTCTAACTCCTCCTCTGGAGCACACCCTGCATTTCTTCTGACGTCTGTGGCCTGCTTCATGGGGGGGATTTTCTCAGGAAAGTGGCATTCGTGGAGTGCTCACGGAATCAGATTTTCTGGTGAGCTTTCAGGGTACAAAAGGGCAGAGATAACTTGTTCTTGGTAGTGCAGATAGGATACGGGGGTCTCGGTAGATTTTTGGTAAATAGCAGTTACGCATGGCCAAACTGAAAAAATAAATGGACACTTTTTTATACCAATGGCGGGATTTTCTTGTGGGAAGGTAGGGTTCAATCATCTGATCATTGAAGTCCACTCCACCTCATTAACAAATTATAGTCATAGACACAAGCTTGTTTCTGGATTGGGCTGTTTCTTCTGGGGATTTCCACGTAGGTGTCGTTATGGATTGATGTGAGCATGTGGACGTTTCGTCTGTCCCTCCACTTGACAGCCAATAGCGCCTGGTTCCGCAAAGACGCCGTCTCCCCTCGTCGTAGCCTTTCATTGATGAGTTTTTGCGGGATGCCCTTTCTATTGGCTCTTACTGTACCACATGCTGGGGTGTCCCTCCGGTGAAGATTGCGGAAGAGGGGCAAGCTCATATAAAAATTATCCACATAAAGATGGTATCCCTTTCCAAGGAGTGGATAGACAAGCTCCCAGACAACTTTTCCGCTGGCTCCAATATACTCTGGGCATTCAGGGGGATGCAGTTGAGAGTCCTTGCCTTCGTACACCAGGAAGGCGTAGATGTACCCCGTGGCTCAGTCACAAAGTTTGTACATTTTAACCCCATATCGGCCCTTTTGCTGGGGATAAACTGTTTGATGCCCAGCCTGCCTGAGAATTTTACAAGGGACTCATCCATGGACATATTCTGGTTGGGGGAATATAACTAAGGGAATTTTTCAGAGAAATAATTTAGGAGTGGCCGAATTTCAAACAATTTGTCAAAAGCTGGGTCATTTCGGGGAGGGCACTGGGTGTCGTCATTATAGTGGAGGAACTGCATAATCATAGGGCATCAAGATCTTGGCATAATGGATGAGAAGAGTGGCATGTGGTGGATGGGGTTGGTAGACCAATAGGAGTACAATTATTTTTTTTGTGAGTCCCATAGCAATAGTTCGGCCTAACAAATTTTTGAATTCCTCTACGGTAAGTTCTCTCCACTCAAAGGGACGGGCGTAAATAGAACCAGGGTTGCTTACTATGTACTGCAGTGCATAGAGGTTGCACTGGGCCACAATGGATGATAGTAAGTCTTCGGTGAAAATCAAATGAAAAAAAAAAAAAAAAAATCAAGCATGGCAAAATCATCGGTGTTCACCTGGACACCTGGCTGGGCGGTGAAAGGGGGGGGGGGGTGTTTGCTGCTCTGGAATTAGGTGGAAGCCACAGGGGGTTTTGAAGGGCATAGAAAGGCATGGAAGGCTGTCATGGCCCCTATCCCTTTGGGGTGAGATAACACCCTACTGGGGCTTGCCCTTTGTTGCAGTGGCACTGCGCTTGAGGTGGACGGCACTGCGCTGCTGGTAGTAGGCTGCTGCTCCACGCCAGAACGCCTTCTTTTCATGGGCACACATTCCTCTTCCTCCAATTCTGTAGCAGACCCACTGCTTGCAACGGGTTCATAGGCCGAATCAGAATCGGACTGAGACTCCGAGAGCTCCCCACTGCTCTCATCGCTCAGGGTAAGAAACCTGTAGGCCTCTTCGCTGGTAAAATATTTTTTTGCCATACTGGTGACTAGTTTACGAATCGCAACACAGACAGGTGTGGCTGCACTGCTGGGTGCTGGTGAGGGTGCACTGCTGGGTGCTGGCGAGGCTGCACTGCAGGGTACTGATGTGCACTATTGGGCACTGTAGTGCCACTAATGAGTTGCACTGATGGCATGGTAGTGGCACAGGTGGCACAGAGTGCGATTCTGGGAGCATGTCAATGTACGCCCTCCCAGAGTTATCGAGCCGCACTGTAGCCGTCATTTGACTATAGTGCGTCAGTAACTGGTTAAAGGTATTTTAGTAGTTACATGTAAAATAAAGAAGCAGGTTACGGCATTGTATTAATTTAACACACAGATGGTAAAATTAATGTTAGATACGTTCCCTATTTATCAAAATGATACAGTTTTCAGACTGTTTCAATATTAGCTTACATTAATATTTAGAAGATTATTATCAGTTAATGAAAGAAAATTAGGCCTATCCGTGTCTGGGTTCTTATGTGTGTTAAATATTTGAATAAAGCATGGGCGCAGATAAGGTGGGGGGGTCAGGGGTGTTCAAACCCCCCCCCCTTCCCCCCAGAGCCTCCTGGCAAAATGCCCAGACAGTGTCCCTGCTGTTTAGCCTCAGAATCAGCACAGCAGAAGCAATCAGTTTCGGAGTGCATCAGCCAGCCCCCCTTCTATTGTGTCCCATCCCCAGTTTAATAAGGGGTTCCCTGAAAAACATAAAATTACAGTCGGCTCTCAGATGCCGGCAATTGACAGTGCATGGTTGAGGAAACTCCTAGACTCCTCCTCGAGGTATCATATGACCCAGCCAAGGGAGACTGGGGATGCAGAATTTTTCCTACTCCTTTTTCCCGTGCTGAATCTGGTAAGTGGGGAGGGCATGAATTTTCTGTTTCGGGAAGGAGGAAGTGAGAATTCCAGCCTGGGAGAGTTTCTTTTGGTGGGGGGGGGGGGTTTAAGGAAAGGGGGGTGGGTTTGCTTTTGGAGAAGGAGGGAGTATTTTATAGAGAAGTTTACAGGGGGTGGTTAATGGCAGGAATTTGGGGGGTCAGTTTAGAGACATTTAATTAAAATTCTTGGGGGTATATTTGAGGGAGGGAGATATTTTACAGTGGGAATCTTTGCTTGGGGAGGGAGGGTTCTTAGGAGGGAGAGTGTTTTTTTTTCCTTTAAAAAAAAAGATTTTTTTTTTATTATGCTTACCCAGGTGGATGGTGCATCGATCCAATGTTGCACCTGTCCCCAGCTGCTTCTAAGACCAACAACAGAGTGATTAAAGACCACTGATTACTCAGTTCTCAGCCTTTAGTGAGCAAAGAGTGGTGACTGTCAGTCCCTGGCTCTACCCCCCCCCCCTTTCCCCAAGCTCACTGGAATTCCAGGCTGTGGAGGGGGCAGGAGAGGCTGGCTCAGGATCTCTGCGGCTCACTGAGAGGCTGAGCGAGCTGCTGGTCCAGGCATCAGGGTGAATCCTGACTTTAAAGTTAGGATCTTTCCACAGCCTGTACCTTCTGAGGGATGTCAGCTGACAGGGGGCTATAGCTGGCTGTTGGCTAAAAATTGGTCATAAAAATGCAGAAGGAACTGCGCTCCTCCCCAGAAGTACAACCAAGCGGTATGCCGTGCCTTCAGAGCGCATGCACCAGTGACATAACCGGCTGCTTTCCATGTAAATATTTCCTAAACATTACAAGTTTAGGAGATATTCACTATACCTACAGGTAAACGTTATTATAGGCTTACTTGTAGGTACAAGTTCAAAAGCTGGGTTTACTACATTAAGACTGAATAAAAGCCAACCATATTGATCAGGTGCAAAGGGCACCATCCTGTGGTAGGCAGTGCACAATATTTTTTTTTTCATCTCTTAAAAATTTCATAAAATTTCTTAGGACACATTTTTTTAAGGTTTAAAGAAATCACTGAATTTACTCCCCACCATAATATGTTGCCAACTTTCACAGTAAGGTTAGCTAAAATCCAGTCATGGGTCTCATTCATACATCCTACATGACCGCGGTGCAGCAAATATACTGCAAATACCTGCACCCGGGATATCAGATGTTCCAATCTCTTTTCAGCCTATAACTCAGGTGAACAGGCTGAGCAGCTGACAAAAAAAATAAAAATCTGGGATCCTGGCTGTAGGTATTCATGGCATATTTGCCATTCCATGGGCATTTAGAATATGAATGAGATCTAAAGCCTGGTTCACACGGTAAGTTTTTTTTTAGTTCAACCCAGTGGGCTGAAGGAAAAAAAAAAAAAAAAAAAAAACTAGGGAGCTTACGAGGAGCTCGCTGTACTAATGAGTACACTGCCGCACCACAACTGCGTGCATTGCGTTCTATTCAGTTGAATGGGGATCATTTTTGCTGCACTGCATTGCAAAGCCTCATGGCCCCACTCTGCTGTCACGTTTTTACCGTACCTCCCCCAACATAAAAAGTGTAACTGATGCCTTTAAGTTTGAAAGATCAGAACCCCCCCACCCCCCACGAAAAAAAATCATCTACGGCCCTGGAAAAAAGTTTATGTATAAAACTACTGGGTGTGATATTTTAAATATATTCCATATCACCTGTTGCTGTTAGGTGACGGTCCCTTATAAAATGATAATAAGAGAGAAATCAGGAAGAGAAGAAAAAAAGAAAGATAGAAAATAAGGGTAAGGAAAGGTGGGGGGGGGGGGGGGGGCAGAGGGCATGGGGTGTTCCGGAGGCATAATCTATTCTTATAGTTCTATCGTTGGTACGACTCACATTCACTCACTGTCCCCCAGGCTGTGACTGATGAGCTCATCTCTCTATCACAGAGCTCTCTTCTCCTGTCAGCATGCTGCTTGTTATCACATGAACACTGCATCACAACTTTTTACTTGAGCAGCTTTCTTTCCCAGTCTGAGCTGTTCTGTCAACAGATTGCAAGAGGTGGATGCCAAATACCTTACCACTTAAAAAAGAAATGTATTGATGTATTATTGAATACAGAGCTGCAATAATTTGTCTTTTTTACATAGCCAGCTGGAGTTTACCTTTAAGATTATAGAGATAATTACCACCTCTACATTTATACACACACACACCTACAGTTGTGATCATAAGTTTACATACCCTGGCAAAATTTATGATTTCTTGGCCATTTTTCAGAGAATATGAATAACAAAAACATTTCTTTCACTCATAATTAGCTTTTGGCTGAAGCCATTTATTATCAATCAACTGTGTTTACTCTTTTTAAATCATAATAGCAACAGAGACTACCCAAATGATACACAAAAGGTGTCCACTGCCCCCACCTATAACTGGCTATTGCAGCAAGCAGCAATGGAAGGCAACATATGATATAAACAAGGCCAAGGCTAAATCCAAGGAAAGATCCAAGCTTACTCACCGACCAGTCTGCTGACAACCGAATCCACCCATCTAACAGTATGCGATAAACAGGGGTTTAGTCTGCACACATTTGCAAATACATGCATAAGCGTTAACTACTGAAATGACCCTGATCAAAAAAGAGTTTACATACCCCAGTTCTTAATACCGTGTATTTCCCCCTTTAACATCAATGACAGCTTGAAGTCTTTTGTGGTATTTGTGGATAAGACTATCTTCTCAGATGGTAAAGCTACCCGTTCCTCTTGGCAAAAAGCATCCAGTTCCTGTAAATTCTTGGGCTGTCTTGCATAAACTGCACGTTTGAGATCTTCCCAGAGTGGCTCAATGATATTGAGGTCAGAAGACTGAGATGGCCACTCCAGAACCTTCACTTTATTCTGCTGTAGCCAATGGCAGGTCGACTTGGCCTTGTGTTTTGGATAATTGTCACGTTGGAATGTCCAAGTACATCCCATGCCCAGTTTCCTGGCTGATGAATGCAAGTGTTCCAGTATTTTTTTATAACATACTGCAATCATCTTGCCAACAATTTTGACCAAATTTCCTGTGACTTTGTAGATCACACATCTCCAAAACATCAGTGATCTACCTCCGTGTTTCACAGTAGGAATAGTGTACCTTTCATCATAGGCCTTGTTGACTCCTCTCCAAATGTAGCGTTTATGTTGTGGCCAAAAAGCTTAATTTTGGTCTCAAGCGGGATACTTTGTGGCATTTGCGTAGTAATGGCGTTCTTCTGGCGACTCGACCATGCAGCTCATCTTTGTTCAAGTGCCTCCTTATTGTGCATCTTGAGAGTCCTGTATTTCACCTGAAGTTATTTGTGGATTTTCCTGGCAGTTGTGGCTGAAATTTTAGTTGGTCTACCTGACCGTGGTTTGGTTTCACTTCTTGATTAGAGCTTGAACACTGCTGATTGGTATTCTCAATTTCTTGGATATCTTTTATTATCCCTTTCCTGTTTTATACAGTGCAAATACCTTTTCCCGCAGATACTTTGACAATTCTTTTGCTTTCCCCATGACTCAGAATCCAGAAACGTCAGTGCAGCACTGGATGAAAGATGCAAGGGTCTGTCAGGAGTCCAGAAACTCATTGACTAGAGTTGCACGATTCTGGCCAAAATGAGAATTACGATTTTTTTGCTTAGTAGATCACTATTCTCTCACGATTCTCTCGGTGTAAAATCTTTCACATTATACAAAAAAAATTGGGCTAACTTTACTGGTTTAGTTTTTTTTTTTTAATTCATTAAAGTGTAATTTTTTCCCCAAAAATTGCATTTGAACGACTGCTGCGCAAATACAGTGTGACCATAAAGAATTGCAACAACCACCATTTTATTCTCTAGGGTCTCTACTAAAAAAATATATATAATGTTTGAGGATTCCAAGTAATTTTCTAGCAAAAAAAAAAAATGATTTTAACTTGAAACCAACAAATGTCAGAAAAAGTTTAGTGTTTAAGTGGTTATACTTCCCTCATTTTCACACCAAAGTGTATTCCTTTGATCTAAAGGACAACTTGTTACAATGTTTATACTTAAGTTTCACTGATAAGAATGTTGTGATTCTTGGCAGACTGCCCTTTTTTTTTTCCTTTCTTTTGACAGCTGTTGGCTTTAGCAAAGCAGAGAGAATTCTCTACATAGAAAGAAATAATTGGGAAATACTTTTTTCAAGATCGCGATAAGGATTCCTAACGATTAATCGTGCAGCTCTATTATTGACCTTTTATACACACACTAATTACAGGCAAACAGATCACAGATGAAGATGATTACCTTAAATAGCCATTCAAACCCCTTTGTGTCAACTTGTGTGCATGTTATCAGGCCAAAATCACCAGGGTGTGTAAACTTTTGATCAGGGTCATTTGGGTAGTTTCTGTTGCCATTATGATTTAAAAAGAGTAAACACTGTTGATTGATAATAAATTGCTTCAGCCTAACACTAACCATGAGTGAAAGAAAGGTTTTTGTTATCATTCATATTTTCAGAAAAATGGCCAAGAAATCATAAATTCTGCCAGGGTATGTAAACTTATGAGCGCAACTGTAGGGGTGTGTGTGTGTGTGTGTGTGTGTGTCTGTGTGTATAGGTGTGTATAAATGTAGAGGTGGTACTTATCTCTAAATAATCTTAAAGGTAAACTCCAGGTGGCTATGTAAAGAAGACAAATTATTGCAGATAGATAGATAGATAGATAGATAGATAGATAGATAGATAGATAGATAGATAGATAGATAGATCGATAGACACACACACAGTATATATATTTATATATTAAAGTGCTGTTGATTTAATAATGTTCTTGAACTGCATTTATTACAAGCACCTGGTACAATTATGCCTCGTTTCCACTGAGCGGTTCGGTACGGTACGCTATTTTGGGTGTTTCCATTATGAAAGCGGCCCATACAACCGAACCGTTCCATTCAGGGTCCTGCTTCAGATGTGGGGCCATAGAAAATGGAACGGTTCGGTTAGGGCGGAGCTACGACACATTCCACTGATTGGTGGACGTGTGACGCCATGCTAGGCATTTTTTCTAAACCCACGTATGGCCCCTGTCGGTCCGACTTGCAGTGGAAACGCTCGCCTGAATAGGCCGGACCATTCTAGGCCTTCCAAACCGATCCGACCCGAACCGATCCGCTCGGTGGAAACGAGACATAACTTTACCACTTTATTACTTTACTACTGACTACTTTACTGCTCCTGAAAATGCCCAAAATTTGGCTTCTCTGTGCATACTTCCAAGAAAAACTTTTAGCCAGTCATACAAGCAGAGAATTTGACTTCTGGGGGGCACTGAGTACACCAATATTCAACAAATGCCTCTAATTTGCCTCTTTGCAATGAAATATAGCCTTTGAATTTTTTGATCATGCTAGAAAATTAGAGCATCTGCAGACGAAAGTGGAGCGTTAATGTTTAATAACCGTTTTTAGCAATCCCAGCTCTGGTATCTGGCTTATTTCACAAAACTGTTTAAGAAGCAGTTATGTGTATAAAATTTTTGAGCAATAGTTAAAGGGGTTGTAAACCCTTGAGTTTTTTTTTACCTTAATGCAGCCTATGCATTAAGGTGAAAAAACACCTGGCAGTCACTGGCCTGCCAGCCCCCCATTTTACTTACCTGAGCCCCTTCATCTCCTCGGCGGGGACGCGCAGTCCCCCTCTCCACGGGGTCCCGGCTCTTGATTGGATAGATTGATAGCAGCGCAGCCATTGGCTCTGTGGACACAAATGCTGGACTCGGGAGGGTGCCCGCAAGGTAACCCCCTCGGGAGAGCGCTTCTCCTAGGGGGTTATATGATGCGGGAAGGAGCTGTTGGGGGACCCCAGAAGAGGAGGTTCGGGGCCACTCTGTGCAAAACGAGCTGCACAATGGAGGCAAGTATGACATGTTTGTTATTTTAAAAAAATAAAAACGATCCTTTACAAACACCAAGTTATCCTTTCTGGTTTAACTTTCTGTTTTCTTCACACCTGCAGCGTGACCATGCAGAAAGCATCACAAGCCTTTTTAAAAAGTTCTCAGAACAGATGCTATATCAGCATCATCCATGTATTATCTGGCACAGACTTCTGTTATAAGACATGTTAAAGGTGCATGATGCCTGATCAGGTGTAATGCCTGGTACACACAATGAGATTAATTGGATGAATGATCGTCCGTTTTTTTTTTATGCTCATCTCAGATCGAACCTGAAGATTTTACTAAAGTCACGAAAATTCTTGTACTACATAAAAAAAAAAATCAGAAGTGATGTCATGTGTCGTAGTGTATTTGTATTGCATTTTCAAATGACAACTGTACTGATTAAAACAAAAAAATTGTACGACCTGGCATCGAACGAAAACATTTTTTGTGCATGTCTGATGAAATAATATCACATGTACTGTCCTGATCGGCTCTCGAAAGCTCTGTACTAACTTAGATTATCATACGATCGCTCCGAGATCGTGCGTACGGGGTTCAAGTCCAAGCAAATACATCTCTGCAATGCACACACATTTCCCCATGTTTTATTATTTTAAAAAAAAAGAGTCGCAAGTACAAAAAAATACCCATCGATCCTGCTAGAAATCAAATGAGCTCCTCACTTCCAGTTTGAGCTGGCAATGTTTGTGTGACAGCTGCAGGTAGGAGGAAGCTTAGTTGCCCTGAGGACAGTGTCTGTATGGACATTCTGTCCTTGCTGTACCTTCACATGCATGCACCAGATTCATGTAACCATTTGCAACAGGTATACGAAACGGTCACCCACACCAACATTTGTCACGTGGAGGCATGTCCGAGTTCTAAAAAGTGTCCCAGACACGCTTTATGAATCGCCCCGATAGTGCTTTTATCTACTTCCCAGATCACTGAGCCGCAGAACGGGGAAGTGCCTATGTAAACAAGGCATTTCCCCGTTTTGCCTTGTGACATGACAGAGATTACTGCTTTCTGCCATCGGGAGCAGTGATCGCTGTCATGTGAGTTGAAGCCCATCCCCTTTCACAGTTAGAATCACTTCCTAGGAGACACTTAACCCCTTGATCACCCTCTAGTGTTTAACCCCTTCCCTGCCAGTGTCATTTACACAGTAATCAGTGCATTTTTATAGCACTGATCACTGTATAACTGACAATGGTCCCAGTGTCTGATCTGTCCGCCATAATGTCGCAGTCACGATAAAAATCGCAGATCGCTGCCATTACTAGTAAAAAAAAATAATAATAATAATAATAAAAATGCCATAAAACTATCCCCCATTTTGTAGACGCTATAACTTTAGTGCAAACCAATCAATATACGCTTATTGTGATTTTTTTTACCAAAAATATGTAGACGAATACATATCTGCCTAAACTGAGGAACAAATTTGCTTTTTTATATATTTTTGGGGGATATTTATGATAGTAAAAAGTAAAAAATATTGCTTTTTTTTTTCAAAATTGTTACTATTTTTTATAGCGCAAAAAATAAAAACCGCAAAAGGTGATCAAATACCACCAAAAGAATGCTCGATTTGTGGGGGAAAAAAAAAAGGATGTCAATTTTGTTTGAGTACAGCGCCGCACGACCGCGTAATTGTGAGTTAAACGTATCCCAAAAAATGGCCTGGTCAGGAAGTGGGTAAATCTTTCCAGGGCTGAAGTGATTAATAAACTGGTAGAGAAATATCTGTCTAATAAATTATTGTTTCAGTACTTGCAGTTGCAGCATACTCTGCAGAGTCAGGCAGCAACCTTTACGTTAAAATATAATCCTTCTATAAATGTAACTATGGCAGTATCTACAAGAAGCTCCAAACAGGGACCGATTGTACAAATACCACCAAAAGAAAGCTCTATTCGTGGGGAAAAAAAAGGAAGTCATTTTTGTTTGGGTGCAACGACCGCGCAATTGTCATTTAAAGCAATGCAGTGCCGAATCACAAAAAGTGCTCTGGTCAGGAAGAGGGTAAAACCTTCCAGGGCTGAAGCGGTTAAAGTACATGTTGACATTTTTGTTCTACAAATATGATGCAGCTAGCCCAGCCAAAATTTTACCAGCCGTGCCAGAAAAACTGGAGAAAGTGTGTATGGAGTGTATTGAGGGAGCTAGGGAGGGAGAGAAGAAATTTGTAAAAAAATAAAAAAATAAAAAAATGAAAGAAAAGGAAGATGCGCTTGAATTACAGATCCCTAAAGAAGCGAGTATAGACTTAATAAATAAGCCAGTTGAAAATATCCCTCAACATACCCAGACCCTGATTTATTTCATGTTCCTGGCAGCTAAAATCGCTATAGCCACAGCATGGCAAAGCCCTGTCATAGATATGGCCCTGATGAAATGGAAACTTACGTGGATCATGCTGAATGAATGGTAGTGAGCGTCTTATGAGATAAGCAACCAACCTTTGAAAAAGTTTGGTCTCCTTAGCTAAACTTTTTGCAGGTCCAAGGAGACTGATGCCAATAATGACTGGAGGATCCCCTGACAGACTCACGTCTTCTCTCTTTCTTTCTTTACAATTTCTATTTTTCCTCTGATCCTAACCGATCTAGGAATCATGCTTCACCTGCTTTTCCCCTCCTTCCACCCCTACCACCTTCCCCCCCTTTTTTTTTTTATCTTCTCCTTTCCTCTTTTCCTACTCAAACAAATTTTATTGCTATAATTGAGAGTTTGAAGCCTCGATCCGGGGAGACAGGGGGAAGATATTTGGAGAAAAATGGTCACTGGACTAGAACCCTCTATATCGTTTTTGAGGGCCAATTCACAGTGACTATGTTTCAGCAAGGTCTCAATTTCAGGATCTTACTACCCTCATTGATTTTCATATTGATATTCAGGGCAATAATCCTGATGGCCACCTCTCAGGGATAATAATGTCTCTGTAATGCATTATGTTCCTAACCCAAAGATTACTTTTCTTGTCTACTTCCATTATGCCTACATGTTCCACTGAGGCCTTACTAAAGACCTAACCGGTATACCAAGCTCTTCCCCCGACGATTCCATACTCTCCTCCCCTCATTTGTTTTGTACCAGTTCTTGTATGATTCAGAGCAAGCGAGGATTGCTTGCTGCTCTGCACAGTGTTCAGTTAATCTGCATTTTCTTAAAAATACCAATAAAAATGATCGAAACAGAATTACAGAGCTCTTAAAGAGGCGCTAAATCATCCTCTCCTTTACAGCCAAAGAAGCCTCCATCTTAGCCTCTGTTTGATCAGCAGTTGTCATGGTGCTGCACGTGATCAGTTATGACACCAGCCGTTTGAAGTGTGAAGTGCGCGGCGGATGGCACACACATATGTGACAGTTATCATTTACGCTATGACTTTAAATCCTTACATACAGTATCTCAAAAAAATGAGTACACTCCTCCCATTTTTGTAAATATTTTACTATATCTTTTCATGTGACAACACTGAAGAAATGACACTTTGCTACAATGTAAAGTAGTGAGTGTACAGCTTGTATGACGATGGTGTAAATTTAGTGTCCCCTCAAAACTAACTCAACACACAGCCATTAATGTCTAAACCGCTGGCAACAAAAGTGAGTACACCCCTAAGTGAAAATGTCCAAATTGGGGCAAAAAGTGTCAATATTTTGTGTGGCCACCATTATTTTCCAGCACTGCCTTAACCCTCTTGAGCATGGAGTTCACCAGAGCTTCACAGGTTGCCAATGGAGTCCTCTTCCACTCCTCCATGATGACATCATGTAGCTGGTGGATGTTAGAGACCTTGCGCTCCTCCACCTTCCATTTGAGGATGCCCCACAGATGCTCAATAGGGTTTAGGTCTGGAGACATGCTTGGCCAGTCCATCACCTTTACCCTCAGCTTCTTTAGCAAGGCAGTCTTCTTGGAGGTGTGTTTGGGGTCGTTATGTTGGAATACTGCTCTGCGGCCCAGTCTCCGAAGGGAGGGGATCATGCTCTGCTTCAGTATGTCACAGTACATGTTGACATTCATGGTTCCCTCAATGAACTGTAGCTCCCCAGTGCTGGCAGCACTCATACAGCCCCAGATCGTGACACTCCCATCACCATGCTTGACTGTAGCCAAGACACACTTGTCTTTGTACTCCTCACCTGGCTGCCGCCACACACTTGACACCATCTGAACCAAATATGTTTCTCTTGGTCTCATTAAACCACAGGACATGGTTCCAGTAATCCATGACCTTAGTCTGCTTGTATTTAGCAAACTGTTTGCAGGCTTTCTTGTGCATCATCTTTAGAAGAGGCTTCCTTCTGGGACGACAGTCATGCAGACCAATTTGATGGAGTGTGCGGCGTATGGTCTGGGCACTGACAGGCTGAACCCCCACCCCTTCAACCACTGCAGAAATGCTGGCAGCACTCATACATCTATTTCCCAAAGACAACCTCTGGATATGACGCTGAGCATGTGCACTCAACTTATTTGGTCAACAATTGCAAGGCCTGTTCTGAGTGGGACCTGTCCTCTTAAACCACTGTATAGTCCACCGTGCTGCATCTCAGTTTCAGGGTCTTGGCAATCTTATAGTCTAGGCCAGTGATGGCGAACCTTGGCACCCCAGATGTTTTGGAACTACATTTCCCATGATGGTCATGCACTCTGCTGTGTAGTGGAGCATCATGGGAAATGTAGTTCCAAAACATCTGGGGTGCCAAGTCTCGCCATTACTGGTCTAGGCCATCTTTATGTAGAGCAACAATTCTTTTTTTCAGATCCACAGAGAGTTCTTTGCCATGAGGTGCCACATTGAACTTCCAGTGACCAGTATGAGAAAGTGAGAGCGATAACACCAAATATAACACCCTGCTCCCCATTCACACCTGAGACCTTGTAACACAGTCACATGACACCGGGGAGGAAAAATGGCCAATTGTGTCCAATTTGGAAATTTTCACATATGGGTGTACTTACTTTTGTTGCCAGCAGTTTAGACATTAATGGCTGTGTGTTGAGGTATTTTAAGGGGAAAGCAAATTTACACTGTTATACAAGCTGTACACTCACTACTTTACATTGTAGCAAAGTGTAATTTCTTCAGTGTTGTCACATGAAAAGATATAATAAAATATTTACAAAAATGTGAGGGGTGTACTCACTTTTTTGAGATACTGTATACCCAGTTTAGTGACAAGCCTCAGATGATACACAGATATGAAACAAATCCGCCTACATAAGTTGTACCTGTATCTGCAGCCCTTTCTGCTCTATATAAGTTCAAAGTGCTAAATTATAAAGCTTGTCTGAAAGTTCAGAAAAAGGGGGAGGGGAACTGATGTTACACTCTACATAGCTCTGTAAAGAGAGCTCTGAGAGCCGATTGGAGGGAAGAGATACACCCATCAACACAGCACACGAGAACCATACTGAGGCTGTCAATCAGCTGGAGATCCCTCCCTTGTCACTGTTTTTCTCTTAAACCTCCTGCACACTAATAGTTTTTTTTATCCGTTCAACCCAGCAGGGCTGAACGGAAATAAACTGACAGCTCAGGAGGGGCCACTGTACTAACTATCCGACGTTCGTACAACAATGTCCCCTGCTGTGCTACTGTGTTTTGACAGGGGGACGGACCCCCTGCAAGAACACTTCGGTATGGGCTTTCAGCCATAGACTCAGAGTGCTGATCGGATGCCGATCGGCAAACCTTTTTCTGTCGTGCCACTACTACAGGTCCGTGTGTACTAGGCTTTAGTTTCAGTAAAACCTGTCATAAGTGATTCATTCTGATAGAGGGACAAAGCAGCAGACAAAAGTGACATAGTGGTTAACAACCACTTTAAGTCGAAGTGTGAGAATCAAGTAAGCAAAGCTAAATAGGGAAGCAAATATTTCCCAAGGAAGAATTAAAATAATTTGAGTGCATATATTTAGTTTATTGCAGAAGCCAAGCTGTGATTGACGCTTTTTGAGCATGGTCTCACAGAATATAATGACTGAACGCAAGAAGCTTGAAATAGAATGGATCACATGATCACTCACTCAACTGCCACCAAGTCCCAAAAAGGAAAAATACTCCTGCAAATAAAAAAAAATGTCCATTCATTCACCTTATTATAACATTAGCCACAGTATAGTTTTTCATTATACATGTGATCACAGAGCCTACATACTAAAGTGAAACAAGATGCCTATTCCACGGTTAACTGACTCCAGATTAAAGAACTGTCTGTATCTAGAAGAATGAAATTGCCAAGTAATATATACGTCTATAAATGTATAATGCCTTGATAAACTTGCAAATCCCAATCCTCCAACCCTGATTGGTGCAAAGGATAAATAAAGCATGCAAATGCAAGCCACAATGGTCTGTGCTCCGAATACAGCGATAACGAGTTTGTCGTCACCAGCCAGACTGGGCATTAGAAGGAGACAGTGAAATCTGCATTATTTATAACAGGTTTTCTCATCTCCCCATGTACTGTCTCACAATCCACTCAGACGGATGCTACTGATGTCAAACCTCTCCGATTTCATGGGAGACCCAGGACTTTGTACATCAAAGGCTACGTTCTGTAACTCCAACATTTCCGCAAACAAAGTACATTTTTTTTTTTAAACACTCTCAAAGACAGCACAGTCTCTACACCATGCACGGTCATTTATTAATGAAACACAATATAGCCATAGTGTGAAGTAATTACTGCAAAGTCCTGTTCTAGGTAGAGCCCTAAATATATAACAGCAAATAGATAAGCAGACCTTGAATCTAACTATGCAACTTCATATGTCCAACTATGAAGTTGCCCTCTCTCCTTCCTCTCTCAGCAATGGAAACTTTAAGGACTTTAATTGTGCGCTTTACTTGCCTAGGCACACAAAGGCCGATAGTAGAGAACTATAAATCTTCTCTGCCTTTGCGTGTGCGGCATTTCCATTATGCATGTGGAAATGTACTGACTGCCTCTACCTGGACCCGAAAGCCTGGCAGATCCCATGGGCGCATCTTTGTGTACACCATAACGGTGGCTATGCACATATTTAAGTGGACTTGTGCTTTGCCTACGCAGGGCAAAGTAACAGCCTCAATTTAAAGAACTACATCATCAGTGAATGCCTGACCAAGAAAGAAGATGCCAGATGCGGAAGAAGTGGTACAAAAAGATAGCAGTGTCAGCAACAGGTAATGGACCTGTCCGAGTTGGAGGAGAACAAGCTAAGGGCCCATGTCAATGGGCTTTAGGCTTGTGTTAACTTGCAAATGACCTCCTTATTATATTTATTACAGGTACTTATATAGTGCTGTAAAATTATGCAGCGCTTTACATATATAGATTGTACATTCACATCAGTCCTTGCCCTCAAAGAGCTTACAGTCTTAGGTCCCCAACTTACATTCATACATATAAAAAAGCCAAATAACCTACCAGCATGTCTTTGAAGAGTGGGTGGAAATCTGAGTATCTGGAGGAAACCCACGCAGGCACACAGTGAGAACATGTAGACCCCAAGCAGTGCCGTGGTTGGGATTCAAATCGACAACCCTAGTGCTGCTAGGCGGAAGTGCTAACCACTGTGCTATTTTATTTGACCCATATTTGACCTGCTTCCAGCAGGTTCTGCATTCCCATAGACACTAGTGTGCGGATGCAAAAGGTATCTGGCACCAAAAGCCTGCTAACAAAGTCCATGAGTGTTAAAATGGTTCAAACCCTCCACTACCCCAAAATGTACACTTTCCTAATAACTTTTACAGCCACACCCTGACAAGTTTCGTCACACAGACTTAATCATGGGATTGCTCCCATGATTAAGTCTGTGTGAGGAAACATGTCAGGGCGTGGCTGTACGGCAATCATCTACGTGTGACGCGATACGCTGTGACAAAACACGCTGCACCAGGAAGTGGGGGATTGGCTCCGAGGAGCGGGTGAGGCTGTTATCAACTACCGCACACCTTGGGTCCGCCGCGACCGCAACACACTAGTTTACACTGCTTGGAGTGCTCTTGCTGTGGAATTTTTCTCTGCTTGATGTGATTTTATATTATGTGAGTGCAATGGTGGAAGAGTTTTTTACATTTTATTATATTACTAATACATTATCACACTATTGGAGCACTTCTTTATTTACATGTGGAGAGAGTATATACATGTGGTAACCCTGAATGCTAACAGTGGGAGTTCGGAGACTATCATTCACCCCCTTTTGTGTGGGTCAAGGCGCTTTAGGCGAACACGAGAGTGTGAGGCAGAGCTAGCTGGTGAGTGCATTTCTTAAAAGGGGAGTGGAATCATGGACACGGAGGTGTGGTGGAAGATTTATCAAGCAGAACTTTTTTTTATTATACTACGTCACAGACTATTTTACACATTTTTTGGAGATTTATTATGGACCTTTTGTTATATATTCATACATTTTGTTTGCTCACTTTAAAAGGAATGTAATCATCTCTTTTGGATCACTTGTTATAACAATTTATCTGAATACTATTTCGCTGTTTATATACCCATGAGGTTATTCATCATCATTGTGTTTATTTTATATTCGATGTCACTCACCTTGATATCACTACATTCCACAATGTTATAGACATTTGGTTGTTTTTTGCTTTTTCTTGTGTAGGATTTTATTAGTTTCAGCGCCACCATTTTTTTCACTGTTTTTTAGGGGTTGGCGACACAACAGAGAATTAAATTTTGTCCACACATTTGTTCATGCCAAGTGGCTGCTTTAGGTATCCAGGTCTGGTCCCTCCAAGAGCGCAGTGTTGGTATTATAGGGGCGAGCAGATTACCTTTATACCATCTGGTTTTGACTTCCTAATAACTTGTATTATCCCTCTGTGCTCCAAGTTTGAATACAATAAAGTTGTCCTCTAAAGGAAATCATTAGTTGATCCAGCCATTCTTTTAGGCTTCCTCCCTGGGGGCAACAATCTGCAGGCTCCTAGAGCCTTAATAGGCATTTGAAGCCGCATACTCCCCTTTAGTTAAGCAAGCCGTGCATTACTTACTATACAAAGCTTACTTCCTAGGTCACAAGATCACTCTTCTTAGCATTACTGCCCCATGGCCTGGGTCAAGGGCAGAGCTAGGCTGCAGCTTGCCACTTCAGCTATTACACACCCACCCTCCCAGACCTTCACTCTCTCAATCATCGACTATTTTTAATCCTTATGCTACTAGCATTAGTAAATAAATAGTAAAGAATATCATATTTGCTTGTTTTAAACTTTTTGTTTTACACTTCTTCAGTTACTTCCTGGTTTCCATGCCTAGGCAAATGATGTCATACATCCCAGGAGTCTTCAGTAGGGGAGGAGGGGCTTTCGCAGCCAAGAACACCCTCTCCTGCTTGCATGCCTGAGCAGGTGAATTCCAGGAAGTAAAGGCTACATGAATCATCTGCCCTTACTCAAGATGGCCACTGCCAGAAATGATAGGGGGTGTTTTTCAAAATGATTTCTCAACAAAATAAAGCATGGAGACATGGATGGATGGGGGAGTTTGCTTTGAATATTCAAAGGAAACAAATAGAATTTATGGTTTGTTATGCTCAGATGAAGTGTAATTCCACAAACAAATAAAAAAGGCTAAGGCTGGCCATACATGGTCGAATTTCGAAAGAATTTTCCTTTGAAAATCAGAAAATGTGTGCGTTTTGTGATCCAATGGCACCACCATTGATTTCGAAATTCGGCAAACCAAGCCTTCAATTTCACCTCATGTTGCTACAGAAAAGAATTTTCGTGGCTGGGAATCTTCTCATCTTTCCGTGAATTTTTTTTTCTTGCACAAGCGCATTTCTTTTTCAATTACATTTTTCGCACGATTCTCCCATCATTGATTAGAAAATCGTTAGTTTTTAAAAAAATTTCCAACATGTCCAATTACTCAAATTTGATAGCCGCATGAAAATCGGCTGTTCCTGCAGCCCACTAATGGTGCGAAATACGAACGAAAATTCTTAGATAAGATTTTCGGAAGAAAATTCTTTCAAAATTCGACCCATGTATGGCCTGCCTTACAGAAAGAAGAAAGCGATAATACCAATTTAAAGATGATATTTTATAAATATACAGATTATTTTTTTTCTCTTAGGTTACTGTGTGTGAGAACTGGAGGAGGAAAGGTCCAAAAATAAAGTCAAGTGACAGTAAGAAAAGAACATTCCAGTTGTGGCTTTAATATTAAGTAAATAGAGGATATACAGGGCACCTTGAATGAAAATGGCTAACTACAGCAGTTGGGCTTGGCCCAGCCGTCAGTACAGTCTGAAGGGCAATGAAAGACTCGTTGCACGTTGTGAAATCCTTATTTCTGCTTCATTTAACTTGTTTCCTGCTGTCAGAAAGTCAGAATTCTTACTCGGCACCTTGTTTAAACAGGATTGCGTGTGCTGATTGTTTGGCTTTCTGACAGCGCACCTGAAACACAAACTCTGCACAATTTTCCATCTCATAGGGGTGGAAACCTTAGAAAAGCACAAGGAAGAAGAATCTGCAGTGGCATGAAGAATAAACGGGGGAAAAAAGGCAGAAAATACTTCTCACGATGGATAAATCCACAAATCTATAGATCATAATCATATCTAAGAATTTGAGAGGTATGACTACTGATGACCAAGGCAAGCAAAACAACAAAAAAAAATTTTTTTTAGTTTCTCCACTTGCAGGAAATTAAATCTTTTATGAGGTAGAGCTCCAGGTATAGTTTATATATATATATATATATATATATTTTTTTTATTGTGTGTGTTAATAGCTGCCTCGCCTGGGATGAATACAATAGCTGGATCGTCACTCTGTCCTTCAATATTACCGTTTGTCATTACGATATATAGTATAGCTCTTGCAGTATGCTGGCAGCTGCAGAAATGAGAGCTGCGGCTCTCATACATGAAAAGAATAGTGTACACCCACCGCCCCACCCCTCTGCCATTCACAGAACATCACGTAATAAAACGGCATAAATAGAAATAGTGATATTGAAGGGCAGAGTGGAAATCTGTTTAGAGGTATAGTTTAATTATCTAGACCAGGGGTCCCAAACTGGTGGCCCTCCAGCTGTTGTGGAACTACAAGTCCCATCATGCCTCTGCCTATGGGAGTCATACTTGTAACTGTCAGCCTTGCAATGCCTCATGGGAATTGTAGTTTTGCAACAACTGGAGGGCCACCAGTTTGAGACCCCTGATCTAGACACAGGGTGATACAGCACACTCCACTGCTCAATCGTATAAAATTAACAAATTTATTACATGTGGCACTACCCACGTCACTTACCTATTGTCCCGTCCCTGTGGGTTACAATATGTAGGTAGGACCACCAGAGCATTGGGAGTGAGATTATGAGAGCATGTGAATAGGATTAAAAAAAGGTTTCAAACATCGCAGTCTATCCAATCATTTCAGACTAGTTCACACTAGGGACCCCAGTGTCCTCACCTTCTGTGGTATTGACAGAGTTGAGGGGCATTGGAGAGGAGGTAACCTCAAGCGAGCCATTTCTCGTAATAAGACCCAGTGGATCCATCGTTTAACCCTCGGGGGCTCATCGTTTTTAAACTTTGAATTAGATCTGAACTGTTTCCTGTCAAATTTTTAGAACAATATCGTGCTTTGTTTTTATTCATTTTTTCATCGTTTTCTTTATTTAGTTTTTCTTTCTTTTTATTTTATTTATTTTTATTTCATATTTATTTTTATGTTATTTTTATTTTTTTCTTTGCTTATCTTCTCTTTTTCTTATTTTATCATTAATATTTGGTTTTGGTTTGTATATACATAATTGTATGTAGATGTATTCCCAAAGAGCTCCATGGTTCGGCTAGAACTGACATCTCTAGTCCCTGTAATCGTTTTTGTCTAGTACCATTTACACGTTTTTTGGTCTCTCCCAGCGGCTGTGCTCTGTCTATGGGAGTGACCTTTTTCACTTCATCATTAGCATGGTTTCTATGTTGATGTTTATTGGTCCTTCCTTAGGGGGAGGTTCCCTCCTTTGTCCTATTTCAAGACTGTCTGGTGGGCTGTCAATCAGGTCTTTGATAACGCCCTATTGAGGCATTTCCGGTGGCACTGACGTAATTTCCTGCTCCGTGGAACGCACTTCCTGGTCCCTGGAACGCACGCCTGTGAGCAGCGTCCGGATACATCTACAATCCCTTTACATGCCTGTTTTTATCAGCTATTTTGTGAGTACCCATTTGTACGTTTAATAAATTCTTTTTAAAACAGTACTTTCACTATTAGTTCCATTTTTTATCTTTTTTGGTGCCTGGCGATACTGCTGGGAATTCCTAATAAGATTCCTTTGATCTGATGTGGACATCACTACCCCTGAACTTCTCTGGATACCATCATTTAAGCCTGAAGTGACTCCCAGACTGCAAAGCTGGGGGTCATCGTCATTTGGTGAGTGGGGACACATATGGGGGTGTTGATTTGCACCTGAAAAGTTCTTGAGCGTCTGTGGTTTACTGCACCTGGAAAGTTTTCCATCATGGATCGGAACATTTAGAATATTTTATTTGGATTTCACGTCATAAGAATTTTATTTACATCTGCACTCATTTATACTTAGTTTTGCACATTTATTATTATTTGTGAGCACCACATTTTCATACTTTACATTTTCTAGTGAATAGCACTTTGTGTGTGGCAGCTGCTTTTGTTTTCTTTTTCACTGTTTTTTCACCATTCAGCCCGAGTTTATATTTTAGAATATATAGTTTACTATAGTTTAATTAGCTAACCTGCAAGAGGGTAACTTGTATTTTCTTCACTGTTCATTTTAAGCAGAACTTGAGGCCTTTTGGCTAGCAAGGCTGCCCTTTATAGTGATAGGACAATAGGACTGTGTGATGGCAGGGCTTGTTGGAGCATTCCGACCACAAAGTAAAGTGCACTCTCTAAGAGGTAATACATACTTGTAATGGTTACAAATTACTTTGCATGCATAAACTTTAAGTGGTTTTTCACTCGGGGAAAAAAGTCAGCGGCTATAGGATTTGATTTTAATAACAGAACACTTACCTGTCCAGGGATCCAGCGCTGTCCTCACCTGAGCTAGTTCTTCACTAACCCTTGGGTTGCCTGATTCCGGCATCTTAACTGTGGGCAACCAGCTGCACATGCGCGAGCCATGCTGCGCTTTGTGACTGGTCCCACAGTCTTCTGGGACTTGTGACGTGTGAGGAAGGGGGAGAGGAGAACTTCTGCTCGGATCACCAGTGGATCCGAGTGAAAGTGGGAATGGTACCTTTCAAAACCAGACCCTGCCTCCACCGAAAAAAAATTACCTGCCAAAAGCGGCAGAGGAGGCGGTGAATAGTACTTTAGGGTGAAGCTCCGCTTTAATGAGAAATTTTCTGCTTTTTCATAAAAGGCACCCTTTGAAATGTTTAGTAATGGCAATCTACAAACATATACAGTACCTTGAAAAAGTATTCATATACCCTTGAAATTTTCCATATTTTGTCATGTTACAACCAATAATGTAAATGTATTTTTTTTTTCCCAATATTTTTATTCAAAAAATTTTTTCTTCAAAAGACATAAAATTCAATTTTTACATATTTTGTTTAAGGTGTAGAAACCGATAACAAGTTATTTATACTTAATAACCAAAAGGCAATAAGAAAGAGATAGGGAGGTTACACGATACCTAATCCCGTATTGTTATTGATTCCTTAGTGTGTTTCATGTAAAGCATGGGGAGTCGCATGAGGAGAATTCTCTCTCCCTGACTCCTCTACCTGGTGTAACCTTCTAATTTAACTCCCAAAGCAGCCCTAAGGTCTCAATTAACTCCATAATCTTCGAGGATTATTTTATATAATTAGGAAAAGGGAATGAAAGAAATAGGAAAGCGGAAAGTAGAGGGTAGAAGAAGGTGAGAGAGGTGCACTCCTGTCGTAGAGCGAGGGATTCCTGAGAATCCCGTCGCATTATGTATTCGAGATGTATTTTATCCAAGGGTCCCATATTCTTTCAAACAATGCCATTTTGTCATTTAGAATAGCAGAGAGACGTTCATTTACCATAATCCAAGACAGTTTAGATTTTATGAGATGAAAGGGGATCGTTGGAGACTTCCAAGATTTAGCTATCGCTATCCTAGCAGCTACAGATATAAAAGTTATAAGTTTCCGCATGTGTTTCGATGCTCCTTCCACTGGACATCCCAACAGTGCCTGCAAGGGTGACTTGATAAGGTTCACTTGGGTTAATGAGTATATAAAGTTATATGTGCGGATCCAAAATCGACGCACTTTTGGGCAAGTCCACCAAGTGTGTATCATGGTACCTTCAATGTTGCATCCCCTAAAGCACTGCGGGGAGGCCCCCGAAACAAAAGCTGCCACTCTCGCTGGGACCATATACCATCTCATCAGAACTTTATAGTTTGCTTCTATCAGAGAAGTATTAATATATGTTTTGGATGCCTGGAGAGACAGTTTGTTCCAGTCTTCATCTGTTAAGCTGATACCTATATCATGTTCCCATTTTTGCATATGAAACAATTTCTGGGATGTTGATGATAAGATGCTATATATCAATGAAATATGACCCGAGTGTTTGTCTATAGTTCTGCAAAAATTTTCCATTTGGGTGTATTTAGTTAAATCTGAGCTACGGTTCAACGTAGTTAAGAAATGCGCTATCTGGGAATAGCGGTATATTTCTGAATTTGGTAATTGGTACTTTTCTTGCAGAACCTGTTTTGACATAATCCCTCTATGGTCACATAGATCAGCTATCCGTAGTAACCCCTTATTGGTCCACCATTTAAATTCATGGGGACAGAGGCCCGGGGTGAATATAGGATTATTTAGTATTGGGGCTAAAGGGGCCTGTGGAGATTTGAAATTGTAGGTAGTAGCTAGTCTATCCCACAAATTTAATGAAAAGTATAAAGTCGGACACATTATTGTCGGTCTATCCTTCGTTTTCAACCACATTAAAGCGGAGCGCCGCCGAAAAAATTTATTTTAAAAGTCAGCAGCTACAAATACTGCAGCTGCTGACTTTTAAAACATGGACACTTACCTGTCCAGGGCGCCCGCGATGTCGGCACCCGAGGCCGAAGCGTCTCTCCGTCCTCGGGTGCTGCCGCCTCCATCTTCAGTAAGGGAATCAGGAAGTGAAGTCGTGCGGCTTCACTTCCCGGTTCCCTACTGCGCATGCGCGAGTCGCGCAGCGCAATACGGATGGTCCCTGCTGCCTCTGGGACCCGTGCGTTTCCCAGCAGGCAGCGGGGAGGGAGCAGGAAGTGGCGTAAATAACCGCAGATTCTGCGGCTATCTATGCCGGAAGTGGGTACAGATACCTGTAATATACAGGTATCTGTACCCCCCTCCCCCCTGAAAGGTGCCAACTGTGTCACCGGAGGGGGGGGGGGGAATCTGATGAGTGGAAGTTCCACTTTTGGGTGGAACTCCACTTTAAGTGGCTAATCTCCTTATTTGGAAATAACGCGGTTTCCTTTGTCATCCAAAGTGGATTTGATTGTCGGGTATGGAACCGAACCAACTGTGATAATTGCACTGCATGACAATATTTTATCAGGTCTGGTACTCCCAGACCGCCTTTTAATTTAGGAGTGTATAATGTTCGTCTATTCACCCTGGGCCTTTTATTCCCCCAGATAAACTCCAGAAGTTTATTCTGGAACTTCGCCAGGTCTGCTCTATCTATTGCTATGGGAAGAGTCCTAAACAAGTATAATACCTTCGGTAGTATAGTCATTTTAACTGAGTACAGTCGACCGAACCAAGATGGAGGATTGTTTGACCATCGTTTGAGATCCTCTAATAATTTTTTAAACAGTGGGGGATAATTATTTTTGTATAGTGTAGCTAGCGATGGGGTGAGGAAGATACCCAAATAGGGGAGGGCTGTGTCTTGCCACTTAAATGTGTATGAGTTCCGTAAGGCACGGATTATATGCGTTGGTAATAACACATTAAGGGCTTGGGATTTCGAGTGGTTCACTTTTAAGCCCGAGATCGAAGTAAATTGTTTTAGTAACATGTGCAAAGTGGGTAGCGAGGTAATTGGGGAGGAGAGGAGCAACAACAGATCATCCGCGAATAACGCGCACTTGTGTTCCCTGTCACCACAATAAACTCCTTGTACATCTGGGTGGGCTCGTATCTTAATAGCTAATGGTTCTAATGCCAGAATGAATAATAGGGGGGATATCGGACATCCCTGCCTAGTTCCCCTGCGTATGTCTATAGGTTGAGGCCGAAAACCCTTGACGACTAGATGTGCTGTGGGAGTCCTATAAATATTTTCTAGTGTCTTCAAGAAATTTGGGCCAAACCCATAACGTTTCATTATGAAAAATAGATAGTCCCATGACAGGGAATCAAAGGCCTTGTGTAAATCCAGGGAGATCAGAAGCGCTCCTCTCCGACGCGTAAATGTATTTTATTGGGATTTTATGTGATAGACCAACACAAAGTGGCACATAATTGTGAAGTGGAAGGAAAATGATTTTAAAATTTTATACACATAAATACCTGAAGTGTGTTGCAATACTTTCTAGAACCACCTTTCACGGCAATTACAGCTGGCAAGTTGTTTTGGGGAGGTCTCTGCCAGCTTTGCACATCTAGAGTGACATTTTTGCCCAATCTTTGCATAATAGCTCAAGCTCTGTCAGATTGGATGGAGAAAGTCTGCGAGCAGCAATTTTCAAGTTTTGCCACAGATTCTCAGTTGGATTTAGGCCTGGACTTTGACTGGGCCATTCTAACACATGAATATGCTTTGATCTAAACCATTCCATTGTAGCTCTGGCTGTATGTTTAGGGTCGTTGTCCTGCTGGAAGGTGAACCTCCACCCAAGTCTCAAATCTTTTGCAGACTAATGCCCCGTACACACGGTCGGATTTTCCGATGGAAAATGTCCGATCGGAGCGTGTTGACGGAAATTCTGACCGTGTGTGGGCTCCATCGGACATTTTCCATCGGATTTTCCGACACACAAAGTTGGAGAGCAGGAGATAAAATTTTCCGACAACAAAATCCGTTGTCGGAAATTCCGATCGTGTGTACACAAATCCGACGGACAAAGTGCCACGCATGCTCAGAATAAATAAAGAGATGAAAGCTATTGGCCACTGCCCCGTTTATAGTCCCAACGTACGTGTTTTACGTCACCGCGTTCAGAACGATCGGATTTTCCGACAACTTTGTGTGACCGTGTGTATGCAAGACAAGTTTGAGCCAACATCCGTCGGAAAAAATCCTAGGATTTTGTGGTCGGAATGTCCGAACAAAGTCCGACCGTGTGTACGCCCTATAACAGGTTTTCTTCTAAGATTGCCCTATATTTGGCACCATCCATCTTCCCACCAACTCTGACTAGCTTCCCTGTCCCTGCTGAAAAAAGTATCCCCACAACATGATGCTGCCACCACCATGTTTCACGGTGTGGGGATGGTGTGTTCAGGGTGATGTGCAGGGTTAGTTTTCCCACACACATAGCGTTTTGCTTTTAAGTGAAAAAGTTAAATTCTGGTCTCATCTGACCAGAGCACATTCTTCCACATGTTTGCTGTGTCCCCCACATGGCTTTTTGCAAACTGAAAATGGGGTTTCTTATGGCTTGCTTTCAATAATGCTTTCTTCTTGTCACTCTTCCATAAAGGCCAGATTTGTGGAGTGCATGACTAATAGTTGTCCTGTGGACAGATTCTCCCACCTGAGCTGTGGATCTCTGCAGGTCCTTCAGAGTTAACATGGGCCTCTTGGTTGCTTCACTGATTAATTCTCTCCATGCCCAGCCAGTCCGTTTAGGTGGACGACCATGTCTTGGTAGGTTTGCAATTGCGCCATATTCTTTCCATTTTCGGATGATAGATTGAACAGTGCTTCATGAGATGTTCAAAGCTTGGGATATTTTTTTTTTATAACCTAACCCTGCTTTAAACTTCTCCACAACTTTATCCCTGACCTGTCTGGTGTGTTCCTTGGCCTTCATAATGCTGTTTGTTCACTAAGGTTCTCTAACAAACCTCTGAGGGCTTTACAGAACAGCAGTATTTATACCGAGATTAAATTACACGCAGGTGGACTCTATTTACTAATTAGGTGACTTTTGAAGGCAATTGGTTCCTGCATGTCACACTTTTCAAATATTTATTTGTAAAAAAAAAAGTTGAAAAACATTTATCTTTTTCCTTGCACTTCAGAATTATGTGCCACTTGTGTTGGTCTATCACATAAAATCCCAATAAAATACATTTACATTTTTGGTTGTAACATGAAAAAATTTGGAAAATTTCAAGGGGTATGAATACATTTTCAAGGCACTGTACTTCTAAATACTTTCAGGCTTTTTATTTTTTGATCCCCTATTTTTCTTTTCCTTCCCAGTATTCTCACAGTGGTCATTTTTTATTAAGGACAGATGAATCCATCTACCTTTAATGAATTTAAAATAGGGGGAGTAGGTGAAGTTCCTCTTTAAGAAAACAATAGGCTTGACTGCCATCCCTACCATTCCCATCATCTCCAGTAAGATGAAGGTCAGGCAACTCCTGCAATAAATAAAAACTCATATCTTCATCTGTAAAACAAATTATTGCAAAACGTTTTCTATTGATTTGGTATGCTTATTCAGACAAAATGTATACCACCATAATAACACTTCTTCAAAATCATTCAAGATAAAGTGTAATATATAACTAGGTCTGCGGGAAGGATGCTAAAGTATACAGAAAGCATTTTAATGTTAACACATTCATCACTTCAATAATATAATCCAATTTTTACAGGAATTCTTCTCTACTTCAGCGGCTCTATGGAAATATTCTGTCACTTCAGTTCATGTAAGCCGTTGACAACCAGTATAACAATACAGTAATAACATGTCATGACAAAGGCATAGTATTTCTTTTCCTCCTAGATTGTAAACTCTAACGAGCAGGGCCCCGATTCCTCCTGTATTGAATGGTATTGTAACTGTAATGTCTGCCCTGTTGTAAAGCGCAGCAGAAACTGCTGGCACTATATAAATCCTGTATAATAATAATAATAGTTCATTTTAAAGTAAATATATTTACAGCCGATTGCCAGTTATAAACAGAGACATGGGCAAGTTTTTTAGACTAGGAATCTGCAAAATGACACATTCATCTGTGAATTGGGGAAGGGGGTGGGGGTTGCGGGGAACGCCACATGACAAGGCACTATGTTGTGCCTCAAAGCTACATGTGACCTTGGACTATCGCTAGATACTGCTTTAATTTGCAAAATAGTATAATAAATATGTGCGACTCTGGGTGTGGTTGCCACCAACCTTATCTAGATCTAGGAAGCCAAAATTACTCTCATTAGGACTTCCAATAAAAAGATAACCTTAAAATATCAACATTTTAAAATGTTTAATCCACATATATTTACATCATATGTCACATAGTACCGTATAAAAGAGGTTTAGCAAAAAGGAGTTACAACATCAGAGAATGCGATCCAAATGATTAACTTGCAGTCATTGGGTTTACTGTTGACCCACTCAACTTGGGGACTCCGTCACGTTAGGAAAAGTGTTTAACAATTATCTTCCTCAGGGATACAATACCAATCTTGAGTTTAGGCTTTTTTTTTTTTTTTTGTTTCCTTGACTATGGCAATATTATATATCTGAGTTATGCCTAAATAGAGAGATTTGAGGCACCTCTATTCTAGCATGCACATCTGACTTTGTGGTGCATTAGATCTGGGCCCCACTAGTCAGATTTAGGACAGTATGATTCCACGCTCTGTGGTCTAGTAACTGGGATAGAGGGATGGGTCCTGGGCATGTTCCCCCATCAATGTGGCATTTAGGATCATGCCATGCAAACTGAATGGGGAATATCAGCATTTATTATTGTTTATATGCTTTAACAGCTTGCAATACAATGAATGGTGGTCTTTGCATACATACATAAGGGTCCTGGCGACTTGAGTTTCTTTATATGGATCTGGACATCCCTTTGCCATACAAGATTAGTACAACACAATCATGAAAGCTTTTTGAATGTACTAGGATGGTCGAATTGCTATGTGTAAACTGTAATATGTTGGATAGTAAAATATTATTTATATTCCAGAATGGCATCTTATCCGCGTTAAGTCCCTAAGCTGAGTGGGTCAACCAGTAAACCCAATGAATGCAAGTTAATCATCAGCTGTGGGGGATACCATTTGGACCGCATTCTCTCATGTACAACTCATTTTTGCAAAATATATTTTCTACTATGCAACATGTGACGTAAATATATGTGGTTAAAACATTTTAAATTGATGAAATAAAAACGTTGATGTTTTAATCTGATCTTTTTTTTGAAAGTTGCCTTTAGAGTCCTAATAAGAGTAATTTTGGCTTTCTAATTTGCAAAATAGTAAGATTGTGGTATTAAACTTAAAAGAAAAAAACAATGCTCAGATTACATAATCCAATAAGCAAGCAGCTAGCACTAAGTTTTTGTTGATACAAAAAAACTAATGCTGGCCATACACTATACGAAAAATCAGCCAAACCCATTTTCAAAAAGGAACATTCGGCCGTGAGAGCAAACGATAGTGCCAACATGTAATGACCGATAAATCGTTCAGTGAGCATAAATGAATCCATTATTTGTTTATTTTTTTTTTACATATACCTAGAGCAAACAGTTCAAACGGGAAGTACATTAACCTTTCAATTTATCGTTCGTTTGGCAGAAAAATTCAAAACTTGTCCTTCGTTCCTTCAGCACAAAAAATGTCCCAACGATTTTCGATTTTGTGCCCATTAACTGGCCGAAAAACGAATGAACTGGCCAAATGACCGAATTTCAGCCAATTTTTCATATAGTATGTGGCCAGCATTACACAAAATATAAGCCTAAAAAGTGCAGCGCTAAATACCGCTAGTACTGGTCCTTCCTGCAGCTCTGCTCCCTGCAAAGGCTTGTGCAGCACAGTGATGATGTCACTATTTTTACTAGGTAATATCCAAGTTTACAGAAGTATTTGGTGCACACAAAATGGTATTATTGTCCCTGTGGTCACTGAGAAATATATTTAAATTGAATTATGCAAAAAAAAAAAATAGAGGCCTTTTCTATTATTTTTTTTATTTTATTTTTTTTATTTATGTACACCCTAGGAATAATCTGCCCTTATTACTTATTTTTAGTTGTGTTAAATATAACACCTAAGGTGTTTTGCTTTATCGGTTTGATAAAAGTAAAAAACAAAATTACTGTTATTAATGTCAAAATTTGAGGGTTGTTCTGTCTTGTGCATAATTAAGGTTTTATCTCAAGGAGCCTAATTAGCCCTCCTAGTGGTTATCTAGGGACTAGAGAAGTAGCTTCTATGTTGTGGAGAATGCGATAGGGATGTGCCCAAATAGCCTAGTAAAAAATAAAAATGGGCAGGGCTGATGTCACGCTGTCCACACAAAAGCCAAGTGTGGTCAGCCAACTGATCTTAGAAGAGGAGTGCATTTCTGGCAGATCAACTGGTATTTTCTGTACTTGCATAGGTTTTTTTTTCTTGCCCTGACATACACTTTAACAAAGAGAATTTAGTGCGTTGTAAATGTAGTCAAGAGATCATGCGTCATCAGTGTGTGGGCTGCCACTGCATTTCTTAATTGCAGTACATTGGTTAGAAAATTACCTTTAACAGCTTTTCAGTTTACTTTTAATAAATAAATATAAAAGCCATTTTACTCAGAAAATATGCATTCGTATTCATATACGTCTACAAAACTTTATTAAAAAAAAAACATGCACACGACACAATAGGTCATACTCTCTTGCTCTGTCATAGTTTTACCTACTTGCTCATATCGTTGTCATTCTGCCTTTACAACCACTTTAAGGTTCTTTGTACATGGGCACCTGGCCCTGTGCAACAAATTCCAGCTTATTCAACCCAATTGAAAAAGGCAAAGTCCTGCATATTGCCTCCCATAGAAATTAATGGCTGTGCACAACTGTATTTGGGTCCTATGCCAGTGCTAAACACAAGTATAGAGATTCATGGCTATGAGAGGATGTACACAGCATTTAGGCTTCACTAGCTACAGAAGAAATAATCGATGGACAAAGGAAACAAAAATGAATACAATATAGATGCAAGGATGGTAAATAGAGCAGAAAAAATATTTGGCGACATTGGAATCTTCTCTTCATAAGTGGATATATAAGGCCTTTTAAATGTTATTCTGAGCTGCATTGTGCTTATAATAAATCTACAAATGAATGAACAAAACTACATGGAGTCCTGCTCAGTATTTTCACATTGCTTGCAGTGAAATTAAACAGATGTTCTGCACTCAGCAGAAGAGCACAACACACACTGATGGCTGATCTTTGTTGAAGCCTTAATTTCTGCAATGTCACTAGAACAGCTCTGCTGATGTAGACAAGAGACAGAGGCTATGCTGTAAACGGCACCAAAGACTTAAAAGATAATACTCAACTCATAAATAAAAATGGGTTTCATAGAAAGGAATTCAATAAAAATTAGGAAGTTGTTAATTTTATATACGCAGGCAAAGTAATCTGTGAAGAATTTCTTAATGTGTACTAAACAGTGCCCACAGAGGTAATATTTTACATGACATGAATGATACACTTTTGTAAAATACCTATTCAGATTTAGTGATAAACTATTAATATAAAACACGATAGATTAAATGTCATTTGCATTTGTTTTGGTGAGGTGTGTGTTGGTGATAGAGCGGAAATCACTACATATAAGCAGTTGGGACCAGGTCATACTAGTGCTATGCCAGACATCGCATGTGATTTGCACCGCATTGCTGTTCAGATCACATGCGATATCTGTGCGATGCAAATTCATTCATACAAACTATATGGCTGAATTTGAATCGCATGTGGACCAAACTCGTGCAGGACCCTTTATTTGGTCCGCATCAGAATCAGATCGCATGGGTGTTCACACCTATGTGAGCTGATTCTGCAAATCGCAATGCGTTTTGCAAACGGATTGTGGGGTGTAGTTAACGTAACATACACAATCAGTCCGTATGAACAGGTTTGCAATTTAGATGTGGTGCAAATTTGCGCCGCATCTAGTGTGAACCGAGTCTTAAGGGTTTAAGGTAGTTCTAAACCCAATCACTAAAATCTCATAATTACATAGTTAGTCTGGTTGAAAAAGTCTATCTTGTTCAAAAAAATACACTATTCTATACCCACAGCTAATCCAGAGGAAGGCAAAAAAACAAACAAACAGATAAAGCATGATTTAACTTTCTCCAGCAGGGGAAAAAATTACTTCCTGAATTTTTGGAAACTTCCTCATATAAAAATTTTAACATGTTAAAGTAATTTCAAATGTGGTTTCTTTTTAAAAAGGGAAGTATGGCCAAAGCTCTTTTTAGAATACTTCTCATGTGGGTCAAAGGAGTGCACCTACATTTACTCTCCCATGACTCAGAATCAGTTGACAGCTTAAGCCTGCTGTCAGCTGACGTTACAGAGAGCTCCAGGCTCTGGAAGGATGCAGAAAATAATGCCGGGATCCACTTGAATGCCCGATTGGCAGCTGACTCAGCCTCTCAGTACACTGCTAAGAGCCTGAGCCAGGCACTCCTGCTCCCTCTTCAGCCCAGTGGTCCAGTGAGTCACGGCTCTCTTCTCAGTGTGCCCTGAGAACGAAGTAAGTCGGTGGTCATGTTATCGCTCGGTTCTCTGACTTTGTCGGGGGACACCTACAGCAGCACAATGAGGGAGCCGAGTATGTGTGCTTGTTTTTTTTTTTTTTCCTTCTTCTTTAACCCCCTACCTGGACATAGGCATGCAGCATGTCACATTCAAAGGGCATTACCGCCACTGAACACGACACATGAAAGTCTATGGGGACACTCTGCAACTGTGGCACAGCATTTACAGCATAAAATCAGGCTGTAAGGGGCTGACATATCACCATCTCACCTCTTGTTAAAAAGCTCGGAAAAGCTATAATTGTCAGATCCACAGGTTTGTGACCTTCATCTAATATGTATGGGTATTTTAAAAGATGGTTATAGGAGGGAAAAAGAAAAATCAACAGGTCTTAAGCAGAGGTTAGGATACTTATTTTTCACTTTTGCTCACTGGAGAGACATTCCCTCATCTCTTGTCCAAGTGATGGTGGCCACCAAAACAGGAATGAGTAAACCCCCCCCCCCCCCCCCCCAACCTTTGTACTGTTTGATGTGCATAAAACACATACAGGTGGGTTATAATTGATCTTTCCATGGTGACATGTTTTGCTCTTAGATGACAAAAGTACTTGTTTCTCAGTTCAAAAACTTTGTTCTGCTTTAAGGTTTTCCCATAAGTGGAATGATATTGTATGATACAACATTGTTAAAGTAATCCTCTCAGCACAAGGTCACATGTATAGAATTACATACCTGCTAAAATACGGGTCACTAGCACTTACCTTTTCAGTGGCTTTTTTTTTTTTTTTGTTACCTCTTTACTGCAACAAATATAAGGTGAAAACCGGGTGGCCAAATTTGAGCATAAATAAGCACAAAGAGAAAAAAACTCTTTTTAAAAATATAATACAGAAGGAATACCGTCAACATTCCAACACTACAAAGAATGCAATAAGAAATGTAAGAGCGTGATCAGGGCAGTGAAAATAGACCACGAGACACACACACCAGAGGAGGGTAAAAAGAATCCCAAAAAATATTTTAAACATATAAAAATAGTAAAAAGACAAAGTCAGAGCATATTGGCCTCTTAAAGCATAGTCAGGGAAAGATGGATACAAGTGACGAGAAAAGGCAAACGTATTAAACAATTCTTTTTCTCAGTATTCACTATGGAAAAGGAGGGGCATAGTAGACAAGATGGTAGTGTTCGTAATACAGAAAGGAGTGTACCCTTGTGGCTTAAGACTTGAAAAACATAATGTGAACAAACCACCAAGACAAGATGGCTTACACCTGAGAGTCTTCAAAGAACTTAAGTAGGTCATTGCTAGACTGTTATTCCTAATCTATAAGGGCAGCTAACCGACTGGAATTGTACCAGTGGACTGGCAGAAAACGAACATGGTACCAATATTCAAAAAAAAAGCCTGAGGTACATACATGAAAACTACGGGCTAGTCAGCCCAACATTAATAGTTTGTAAACTATCGGAGGTGATATTAAAAGGACAATTATCCAAGTATTTGCTAATGAAAATAGTATCAGTAGTAGTAACCAACATGGATTTATGAAAGATTGTTGTTGCCAGACCAACCTGTTAACATTCTATAAGGAAGTGAGCTGAAATCTGGATAGAGGAAGGCCTGTGGATGTAGTCTATCTAGGATTTGACCAAAGCATTTGACACGGTAGTCCATGAACACTTAATTTACAAATTGAGATCTGTTGGCATTGGCGATACTGTATGTATCTGGATAAAAAAAACTGGTTACAGGGGCATGTCCAAAGGGTGGTAATAAAAAGCATAGCTTCTGAATGGTCCGGAGTTGTGAGTGGGGTACCCCAGGGCACTGTTCTGGGCACGATTCTGTTTAACTTGTTCATAAATGTCACAGAGGGTGGTATAAATTGCTCAGTCCCAGTATTTGCTGACGAAATAAAGCTAAGCAGGGCGATAACTTCACAACAGGATATTGAAACTTTACAAGAAGACCTCGGGTGGGTAATAACATGACAAATGGTTATTTAGGGAAATGTAAAGTGATGCACTTGGGGGCTAAAAATATGAACGCAAGCTACACACTAGGGGGAGAACCCCTAGTATGCTGTCCAGTTATAGTCACTGGCCCTCAGGAGAGATGCGCTAGAATTGGAGAGAGTCCAAAGGACAATAAAACTAATAAGGGGGCTGGAGGAGCTCAGTTATGAGGAAAGGTTACACACATTAAGCTTATTTTCCCTGGAGAAGAGACACTTAAGAGGCTATAGAATCGCAACATATAAAAAAACTCAATTGTGATTCTAACATAGGGAGAAAATTGTTCAGTCTTCAGTCGCTCAAAAGGACACTTAGCCACTCAATGAAGTTGGACGAGAAGCAGTTTAGCCTTAAACTGTGCAGGATGGTCTTTACTGTCAGAACTGTAAGGTTGTGGAATTCCCTTTCACAGTTGGTGGTGTCCGCAGGAAGTATCATTTAAAAAAAAAAATTGTTTGGTTAGGCATCTTAGTGTACACAGTATACAGGGAAATGGGAAGTGGTAGAGACATAAATGCATGCATACATACATGCGAAGGTTGAACTGGTGTCGTTATACAACCTTACCAACTATGTAACTGCTCTCTGGCTGCTGCAGGTGTCTGACTGTTAAGTAGGGTTACATACACTCCCCCACTGAGCCTAGATTCACACTAGATGCGGTGCAAATTCACACCGCATGGAAATCGCATTCCATCCACGCGAACCGATTGCCGAGTGTATGTTAAGTTAACAACATCCCACAATCGGCTTGCAAAACGCTGTGTGATTTGCAGAATCATATCGGATCACATCCGATACCTCTTATTTCTCTTATTTCATACCTATGAAAGACAGGTATGCTGTGCGCCCCCCCGAAAGGTGCCAAATGTGGCACCGGAGGGGGAGAGGAGTACAATGAGTGGAAGTTCCACTTTTGGGTGGAACCCTGCTTTAACTCAGGATTACGCACGTCTACTCCAACGGTCTGACAATAGTGAGGTCCCTAACCAGTATCTGCATGCAAAGCTCAGTGTACATTCTGCAGAATGTTGCAAATAGGCAGGTAAGTTTAGACATTACAATTTAGTTATTGCCAAAGAGACCTGCAATGTAACTGTACTGTCTGCCCTTATGTTGTAAAGCCCTGCGCAAACTGTTGGCACTATATAAATCCTGAATAATAATAATAATGAGCCTGTCTGTTTGTATTTTTTTTCACAACTTTATTTCTACTTCAAGTGCAAGCATACTAGAGTAATGTGCAAGTTTAACACTTTAATTTTATTTATTACCTCCCACAGGGATCCGGGTACTACAATCTACGACTACCTGGAGGTAGCAAAACTAAAAATTGACTCATGGAAAAGGGCTGGTATTGTGCTTTTTAGGAGCTTTTTGATCATGAGACTCTACAACCATTTAACTACTTGCCAACCAGCTGCAGGGTTGGGTCCCTTGGGCGTATCGCTGTACGACAGGCGCTTAAGGGCTATGGGGGCGCGACGCTGAAGCCGATGCACATGGCCGGTGGCCGCAATGTCCGCCAGCGACCTGCGATCGCTCCTCAGAGAGCCAGAACGGGGGTCCGTCAATGGAAACAGACAGATCCCAGTTCTGTCAGGGAAGTAGAAAGAGATCTGCTGTTCCTAGCGATCAGGAACAGCGATCTATCTCTACTCCCTAGGCAGATTCCCCTTCTATGATACTGCAGTGAGAGGAGAGCCTCCGCTGCAGCAATTTTATCGGACAGCTTGGGCTAATGGTACTTTACCATTGGTCCAAGCTGTCCATTGAGCTCAGTGCCTCTGACATTTGTAATAAAAACATCTTTGCCATTCTAAAGCTTCCCTCCAACCACTTTGTATATTATTTTATATATACTGTGATTCTGTACTTGCCAAGTATGCCGCAGAAATCTCCATCCACTAAGTCTGGCTGCATCCATTTTAACTGTGGGCAGCTGAAGCTGCTGCCTGTTCACTTCCTGGATTTACACAGACACACAGAGGCACTCCTTCAGACCTGCAGCTCTCACTGGCCCTCCTATCCCCCCTCCCTTCAAAGTTTTACTATCCAAAGTTAAAACAACAAGGGCGGAAGATTTAATAGATGGAAAGATGAAAAAAATTACTTTATCTTCTATTGTTTGTTTGTTTTTTCAAAGACATATTTTTTTTATGCACTTCATTTACTAAACGTTGATGTTTAAGCCAATACTATAATATTGTATGCAATATAATGTTATTGTTTTAATTAAATAAAAGAATTTGAGTAGATCTCCAACTATGTGTGATTAACCTATTAACCTAAAATTGGTTCTGATATCGCTGTTTTACTAACCTGGCAGCTTATTATTCTAAATAGGAAACCTTCATTTTGTTAGGTATTAAAGATTCTAACCACCAGCAAGAATAAGTCCTTACATTTAAAGAGCACCTGTCATTTCAGATCCATCATGGCAGCGCCTGTTAGCGGGCATCCATTCACCTGCTGCCGCCACGCCCCTCACCTTGTTGTGTCAGCAACAGTGGATCAGAAAAGGAGCCGCTGCGGAACAGAGATGTCAGCTTCTCTTTAAAAATTATGATTTAAAGCAAGTTGCTTTAAATCAAGCCTTTTTACTAGTGATTTAAATCAAATCTACCCTGTTGGAAGGGAAACAGGAAGTGAAGCCTGGCAGTTTCCTACTGCGCATGCGCGAGCTGCGCTGTGCCTTATGAATGATCCCGTAGTCTTCTGGGTCCTGTGATGTGTTCCAGAAAACTGCAGGGGAAAGAGGGAGGCCGAAACCAGGTACCTGCTCCCCCCCCTCCCCCAAAGGTGCCAAATGTAGCAGTGGAGGTTGGGAGGAGGGTGCAAAAAAGCAGAACATTTGGGTGGTGCTCTACTTTAATGTTTACTTTATACCTAAGTAATCACACACCGGGGGGGGGGGGGGGGTGTGTACTAAAACTGGAGCACACAGAATCTGGTGCAGCTTTGCATAGTAACCAATCAGTTTCTAACTTCAGCTTGCTCGAATGAGCTTTAACAAAAAATAAACTGGAAGGTGATAGGTTTCTATGCAGAGCTGCACCAGATTCTGTGTGCTCCAGTTTTAGTAAACCCCCCCCCCCCCAAGAGTTTGCTTGCTATCCTGAGGAATCAGTAAAGAAAGGTGTAAGATATAGGTGTGATAAATGATATTCTCTTCCTCTGAAGTGTAACATTTTCTTCAACACACTATATGTTCTTTAACAGAGCTGCGTGATAATAAGTATGTATATAAGTATGGGCAAGTGCACAATCTGTGTCTTTGCAACATACTGAAAATATAATTTGGTACTCATGAGGATCCCAAACAGCAAGTAAGGGGGAATGCATCCCAAGCATCATCAAATCTAAACTTTTCTGGTACAATCATTTTTATTGAAAATCTATGTAAGTGTCACCCACACAGGGGGCCATGTACAGTAATTATCAAAAAAGGTAGATGCATGCATGACAGTATAATAAACAAGGTTTTAAACATTTAACAATATGGCCAAACAATATGCCCCAATACAGCCAACCTCCCTTTTTCTGTCCCATCTCCTTCAATTACTGGAGTCCCACGCAAGAGGCATGGTTTTGCTTGCCCTTGTCCCGTGCCTTGACCCGTGACTTGGCCTTCTACCTTGAACTCTTTACACAGGCAGGCCTCGTTGACTCCTGGCGCAAGATGCACCCAACGAAGCCAGATTGTACATATTTCTCTTCTTCACATAACCTTCATACCCGCATTGATCATATTTGGCTGAGTGCGCTCATCTAGACCCAGTCGGCTGCTGGTTTTCCAGCATCCTTCTCCGGCAGAAGCCGGCCAAACGGCTGGCTTCTGTCAGGCCGCTTGCCATACACACGGCCGAATGTTTTTTAATTGAACAGGCCGATGTTGCCCAGCATTCGGTCTGTGTTTACAGGGCTTAAATGTGTGGAGTATAGTTTCTATGTATGGCAATGTGCTCCTTTCCATTGCCAGACCTGAAAAAGTAATATTATAAAGAGACAGTATTCAAACATTCAACATTACAACTGTGATTTATATAACCTTTTGTACACGCCCCAGAAATTACTGAGACAAAACAAAATGGTTTAGTGCTGTGTTCCCACGACTTCCATTGGCATCATGTTTAAAAAAGAAAAAAAAGCATACAAAAAAGTTAAGGGTGCTTTCTTAGTGACCAAGGGGGTATTAGCATTTTTCTTGGGTTTTCATGTTTTTTTTCCAGACATATACGGTTAATAATCATAACTTGAGCGTTCATGAAACCGAATACAGAGGCTATCACTAGAATGCAAAACCACACACATAATTCAGGTTTCCAGTTGTAGCAGAATGCGTTGGTTATACTAAATCCTGACTTTCTCACTGGGATTAAATAAGGATTTGAGAGGGGGAACATTGTGTGCATTCATGAATTAGAATATCATAATGCACTGAAGTTGGCACAGGAAATTCAGCTAACAAATCACTGCATTGCAATGTTCACTAAGTTACAGCGGAAGAATTTCGTGATCCATTTTCCTGATCCTGATTAAAGTGTATAGCTAAACTCGAAAACTTTAAGAATTGCAGTTGACCAGTACTTTGATGTTGTAGCGGCATTCATTTTCTTTTCTCAGGTTGTTTTGTCTATTTATTTTCATTTGGTAATCCTGTTAATAACCCATTTTATATCTTAGGGTGGCTACACTCACTCCACTCTGTCAATGGAGGGGGCAAAACGTGTAGCCCAAATCAGGAGAGCAGTCTAAAGTCTGAAGACCTTCATCTCTTTATCTCCATTACAGGGAAAGGGGGGGTTGTAGTTTACAGAAAATAGCTTGGATGGAAAATAACTTGTTTCCGATTTCAGTTCAGTTTTCAGGATAAGACAAGAACTCTCCTCCGGGTACTCCGGTTTCCTCCCACACTCCAAAGACATGCTGGTAGGTTAATTGGCTTCTGTCTAAATTGGCCCTAATATATGAATGTGAGTTAGGGACTTTAGATTGTAAGCTCCTTGAGGGTAGGGACCGATGTGAATGTACAATGTATATGTAAAGTGCTGCGTAAATTGACGGCGCTATATAAGTACCTTAAATAATAACTCTGCATTTCTGGCAAACTCAGCAGGAACTGTCTGTACTTGCTGAAAAATGTTCTTAACTTGAAAAATGAAAACTAATGCAGCCACTGCATCCTAGTACTGATAAGCTGCAACATATTATATATTGGAGTTTGGATATACTTTAATTGTTATCTCATAACCAGCCCCCATTACGGAGAGGCCTAAGCTCAACCTTTGCAGGAAAAGTCAAGATTTTAACAAGATTTTCATACACGGTCAGTTCCTACATCTTTGGATCCACTAATTGTTTTATTCTGTGTTTTTTACTTATGGTACAGTCTGCTCATGATTTTGACACCATATGCAAAACTAAGCACATTTTTATGACCAGCAGGGTTCTGCCAATCCTTATTGCAGGATGTAAACCATTACTGCCCTGTAGACATTGACACATTCTTTACAGTTACCTCAATCTGCTTTCGTGCAAGGTTGGAGGATCTGTTATACCCGCATGGTCAGTGTCACAGCAGAAAAACTGTCTGAAAAAGCAATGAGCCAATCAAATGAACGGAACAGGGATTTAACATTTCAATTTTCTATGGATTTTAGAAAATCATAGCTGGTCCTAGATTAAAATAGAATGTACATTTTAGTAGTGTTAAAGTAGAATTCACCTAACTAGCCTAAAGCCTAGTACACCTTGGCAGTTTTTTTTCCATTTAATCTGTTCAATAGAAAGCCGGTCACAATCTCCTGCTATGCAAATTGGATGTGGTGAAACCGGCATCCAAATCGCAATAGTGTGAACCCAGCCTCAGGCTGCATTCACACCTGAGTGTCTCAAAGTCGCACGTTTTTGCTGAGATTTTGTTCAGGCACCAATGTAAAAGGCAGAAAAAAGCCTGCAATGTGCCCCAAAGAAACTTGTGTTCTTTTTTGAGTTTAGGGCGTTTTTCAGGCGTTCTGCTTCAGGTGACAAAATGCTCATATGTGAACAGGTGCCATTGAAATTAATGGGATTTTGCTTGTTGAGCGTTTTCAGCTCATAAAACGCTTGTAAAACGCCTGAAAAAATGCCCAGGTGTGAATGCAGCCTAAGTGTTCCTAAATCTAGGACCCTGTATTCACTATATCTGGTCTCCCACAGTACACAGAACATGAAAATGCAATTATTTTAGTAAATAGAAACTGCTTAATACCTTTTCTCATCAGCAGTATATAGCAGTCAGTGTCTGGTTAAAGCTCGTAGGAGGAGTTTTCTGACTGTCCTATGAGGCTGCATGACCCCTGACCCTTTGTCTGAACAGTGCAGATTGGCCCTGTGCTGATCACATGCACTCTTCAAAAAAAAAAAAAAAAAAACTCTTTTGCAATACACACCAACCTGAGCATGCCCCTACAGCTATGTACTAGAAGGAGATGGATTGGAGACAGTGGAAGAAAGGGAGGATCAGAGAAGACAGGACCAAACAGTCTTTTTATAAAATGCAGAGCATTAACCCCTTAGGTTCCACAGTGAGTATAACAAGCATGCTTTACTGCATATACAGACTGGTTTTTACTGCTGTGGGTTTATTAACACTTTAAGAAGATTTTAAATAACTAGAATCTCACAATAAAGTGATATTAGAAAACATACCAGGAGAAAATGGATAATACATTAAAAGGCAAATCATTTTTTAAGGGTATGTAAAAAAGAAATTTCCCCTTTAACGAATCTTCCAGACCAGTGGAAAATGTGTCTCTTGCTAGACATACATATAGCCCTACAGTCAAAGATCGAAAGTCAAATGTTGTGACTTAGCATGCAGCACCTCCAGCAGTAGAAAGCTGGTATCAACCCATATTACTTCTGTCATAACCTTAAACCACGATTCTATTCAGCACAGGGTGGGGTTTACTTCACACTTTTTGTATGCAGGTTTCTATAATGCATAGCAAAGTAAAATAGGGCAATTTGCCTCGTGCTTTTCAATTAACAGGTTTTTTTGTGTAATATTACTCATCTGCTTAATCTGATTTTCATTGTACCATGTGCGGAAATATTTATAATTATCGGATGGTGTAATCCTGTCCGGTGCATGTGTAATGTAAACCAGGCTTCAGTCCTTCCTGGCTCAAACACTCAAACCAATGATCAGCTGTTGACAGTAATTGATTGCCATTTTCCTCTAATGAATTACAAAATCTCTGAACAGATGATGTCAGATTAATGCAAGACAAAAAGAAAAAAAAAGGTATGGCAGAGGTAGGAAGAAGCGTGAACGTTGTACTGTAAAATGAGGGAAGTCTGCCTTCGTATGGTAATATTTAAGGGTTGCCATAGCAACAGAACAGCAAGACCCCTAGAGAGCAGTGACTCATTCTTCTACACTACAACCAATGCAAAACATACCTTCCGATTCAACCTTTCCCCTTTTGAAAACCCAAAGATCTTGTTAAATCCCACATCCCACTCATTCTGATACTTTCACATGAGTGGAGGATGGGGGAATTGTAACCAATTGCTTTACTCATTCAATGACATCACTCAGTGTGAAACTGCCCTTAACAGAGAACTTGTTCGAGGCACAGATGCTGTCCATAGCCTTACACTGTACAGAAAAAAAAATGAACTGCATTGTTTCTGTGATGACTGACAACAGAAATTGATCAATGCCTTACTATCAATAAAACAGGGAGTGCCTTTCATGACATAGTCTTTGGATACAGAGTGGTGCTCTCTCAGAGTAATATACTGGAAAATGTACCCACAGATGTAAATTATAAATCGGTTTGGATCCAACAAGGCCGCAGGCCAAGGGTTGCTATAAATATAACAAAAGTCTGGAGATTAACTCGGATGATCTACTCTGAAATGCATTATTCCTTACATTATACCAAAACAAAGGCAAACATTAGGAATAATACCAACATAAAGACCCTTAAAAATGGATATTAAAGGCTCTGTAAAGTCAGAAGGTTTTTTTTTTTTTATCTTAAAGTGGATGTAAACCGGATTCATGAAATTTGACCTGGGCACATACAGTATCTCACAAAAGTGAGTACACCCCTCACATTTTTGTAAAAATTTTATTATATCTTTTCATGTGACAACACTGAAGAAATTACACTTTGCTGCAATGTAAAGTAGTGAGTGTACAGCTTGTATGACAGTGTAAATTTGCTGTCCCCTCAAAAGTCTAAATTAGGCCCAAAGTGTCAATATTTTGTGTGGCCACCATTATTTTCCAGCACTGCCTTAACCCTCTTGGGCATGGAGTTCACCAGAGCTTCACAGGTTGCCACTGGAGTCCTCTTCCACTCCTCCATGATGACATCACAGGTTGCCACTGGAGTCCTCTTCCACTCCTCCATGATGACATCACAGGTTGCCACTGGAGTCCTCTTTCACTCCTCCATGATGACATCATGAAGCTGGTGGATGTTAGAGACCTTGCGCTCCTTCAACTTCCATTTGAGGATGCCCCACAGATGCTCAATAGGGTTTAGGTCTGGAGACATGCTTGGCCAGTCCATCACCTTTACCCCCTGCTTCTTTAGCAAGGCAGTGGTCGTATTGGAGGTGTGTTTGGAGACATTATGTTAGAATACTGCCGAAGGGATGGGTTTATGCTCTGCTTCAGTACGTCACAGTACATGTTGGCATTCATGGTCATCTAAATGAATTGTAGCTCCCCAGAGCTGGCAGCACTCATGCAGCCCCAGACCATGACACTCCCACCACCATGCTTGACTGTAGGCAAGACACACTTGTCTTTGTACTCCTCACCTGGTTGCTGCCACACACGCTTGACACCATCTGAACCAAATAAGTTTATCTTGGTCTCATCAGACCACAGGACATGGTTCTGGTAATCCATGTCCTTAGTCTGCTTGTCTTCAGCAAACTGTTTGCGGGCTTTCTTGTGCATCATCTTTAGATGAGGCTTCTTTCTGGGATGACAGCCACGCAGAATAATTTGATGCAGTGTGCAGCGTATGGTCTGAGCACTGACAGGCTGACCCCCCACCCCCCCCACCCCTTCAACCTCTGCAGCAATGCTGGCAGCACTCGCACGTCTATTTTACGAAGACAACCTCTAGATATGATGCTGAGCACGTGCACTCAACTCCTTTGGTCGTCCATGGCGAGGCTTGTTCTGAGTGGAAGCTGTCCTGTTAAACGGCTGTGTGGTCTTGGCCACCGTTCTGCAGCTCAGTTTCAGTGTCTTGGCAAACTTATTATAGCCTAGGCCATCTTTATGTAGAGCAACAATTATTTTTTTCAGATCCTCAGTGAGTTCTTTGCCATGAGGTGCCATGTTGAAATTCCAGTGACCACTATGAGAGAGTGAGAGCAATAACACCAAATTTGACACATCTGCTCCCCATAACACCGGGGAGGGAAAATGGCTAATTGGGTCCAATTTGGACATATTCACTTAGGAGTGTACTCACTTTTGTTTCCAGCGGTTTAGACATTAATGGCTGTGTGTTGAGTTATTTTGAGGGGACAGCAAATTTACACTGTTATATACAAGCTGTACACTCACTACTTTACATTGTAGCAAAGTGACATTTTTTCTGTGTTGTCACATGAAAAGATGTAATAAAATATTTACAAAAATGTGAGGGGTGTACTCACTTTTGTGAGATACTGTATATCTGCAGTGTTTACTTATCTCTATCCAAAGCCCCATGTCTTTCAGTTGCTCTGTTCCTCTGTTATCAGCATGATAGCTTCTGACAAGTTATCCAACACAGGAGATAAAAGCAGCTGAAAATATGTGTCGGGGTGGGTGCATAGAGATAGATTAGCAGAGAGCTTGTCTATTCACAGCACAGCTCTCAATGTTTCTTCCTTCCTCTGCCTATGTGGAGGGGGAAGTGTGTGCACCTTTCCTTTAATCAGCTGTAACGCAGTGTATGCCAAGACTACACACCCAAGGCTGGAACAGAAAGAAAAAAAGTTGTTCACTTTCTAAACAGTGTAGAAAGCTGAAGACAGTAGATATATAAATAATACTTATGTAGGGGGATTTGTTTAATCTCTGTGCATCATAAGAGGCTGTTCACCTCCCCAGACCACACCGATCGTAACGTTATAAACCTTACTCCCCACACTTTCAGTAGTGAGGAAATCTCGGTCTTACAACTAGGTCTGGGTTTCTGCCCTCTTGACGCACTTAAGGTCACCGAAACAATTAAAGATCTGTATCTTTTTGCACGAAATTTAACATTTAGATTTATCTACGACAAAGATCGTGTCAATCTAGGACTGGAGCGTGAGCTCGCGGAGCGCACTAAAGGCTTCTCCATGGATGAGTTCAGGGCGCTTCGCAACCTGATGCTCCTCTATGATGAAGGTGATACCGGAGACCCTGGGCCCTCACAAGACTCAGGGGCCCCCGACATTACCCCCTCAAGTGTGTGCGCAGCAGGGACAATTTCCTCTACCTTCCCTGCATCTAACAGACGTGATGATCTAGTTACCTCTAAACCAACTTCCTCAATCAAGCCCTTTCGGCTACGATCTCGGAGATTCCCTGATCTTAATACCTGTCCTGAGATTTGGGCCTTCCTGCGAGCAACCATAAGTGACCTTAAGAAACAAAAATGGCCTGACTTTCCCTCAAACCTAGACCCCAGTCAGATTCGAGCTCTTCGCTCATTGCAGCAACGTTCTGATGTTGTTATTAAACAATCGGACAAGGGTGGGAATATTGTTTTGATGACCAACCACCAATACGAATCTATGTGCCTTGCTATCCTCAGTAACAAATAATGGTACAGACCCATTCCCCCTACCCACATATCTTCCTTTGCACAGGAACTCCGGGCACTTTGCACTGAGGCCTACTTCGTGGGCCTCATTGACAAAGACACCCTAGAGTTCTTGGTCCCCAAATTTCCCTGCACCCCCACTTTCTATTCCTTACCCAAGACTCATAAAGTGGCACGGATCCCACCAGGAAGACCTATTGTGTCTGGGATAGGCTCTCTAACAGATAATGCGAGCAAATTTGTCAACGCCTTCCTAATGCCTCATGTTCGTAGCCTCCCATCCTACATCAGAGATACCACCGACCTTTTGCAACGCCTCGAGGGAATTCAGGTCCCTCCGGACGCCCTGCTCGTGGCAGTCGATATCGAGGCCTTCTACTCGAGTATCCCCCACGAGCAGGGCGTACGGATGGCTGGTTCCTTCTTGGCTGAACAAGATACTACCACCTGGCCCTTGAATCAGTTTATACTGACATTACTATACTTTATATTGACCAAAAACTTCTTTACTTTCAATGACCAACTTTTTTTACAAATACAAGGTGTTGCAATGGGGACGTCATGTGCCCCAGCATATGCAAATCTATACCTAGGTGGTTGGGAGCGATATATCCATGCCCATGAACAATATACAGAATTTCTGGACTATATTCTCCTATGGTACCGTTTTATTGATGATTTGTTTATGGTCTGGACGGGCCCTAGAGTTAAATTGTTACAATTTTTACACCTATTGGATAAGAACGATCTAAACCTTAAATTTACCTTCAAAATCGAGCGAATCCCCTTCCTAGACCTACTGATCATTAAACAATCTGATGGAACATTGGGCACCGACCTCTACAGGAAACCCACGGCTGGGAATACCTTACTGTTTGCCACCAGTGCTCACCCTAAGTCCCTGGTACGGAGCATACCTTATGCCCAATACCTGCGGTTACGCAGAAACTGTACTCATCATAGTGATTTTCTACGCCAAGCTCAGGCATTACGTGAACGTCTCTTACGACGGGGTTACTCTGCTACCAACCTACGTAAAGCCTTTAACAAGTCCCTATTACGCCCACGGACCTCTTTACTTTTCAAAAACAACAAACCTCCCTCCCCCTTAGAAATTGATTACGACCTACTCTGTACATCACAGTATACTCCGGAATATCTTAACGAAACACTGGCACTTATTGACCGACCATCATGTATTAACCAAATACATTAGACACACACCGGAAGTGGTTTTCCGTAGAGCACGGTCACTACGTGACCAACTAACTGCCAGTCATTATAACCCTACTAGACCCGCTAGGGGTGGTTCCAACGGCACCTTCCAATGCGGAGATTGTCCTAGGTGCCCTTGGATCTTCGAAAGTAGAACTGTGGTCTTGCCGAACGGCGAGATTCTGGTCCCACGGACCTTCGCCGATTGCAGTACGAAAGGGGTAGTTTACCTTATGAACTGCGCCTGCAAAGCCTTCTACGTGGGCAAAACAATCAGGGAACTGAGGCAGAGAATTGGGGACCACTTGTATGACTCAGAAAATGGCAAATTAACCACCATCGGCCGACACATCGGCCTTCATCATAGATTCGATAATTCCGTGGTTAAATTCCTAGTATTGGAGGTGGTCAAACCCAATCCCAGGGGTGGCGATTGGGATCGCTCAATACTACAGAGAGAATCCCTGTGGATTGAGCGGCTCAACGCCACTATTCCCCCTGGCCTCAATGAATCGGTGTCCTATAGGGCCTTCCTATGAAGTCCCTATATGGTCCTAGCACCTCTTCTCTCCTCCCCCCTCCCCTCCCCCTTTCCCCTCCCCCTTTCCCCTCCCCTTCCTCCTTCCCCTTCCCCTCCCCATGTTTTCCTCCCCCCCCCTTCCCTCTCCCTCTTCCCCCCTCCCTCTTCTTCTCTCCCCCCCCCTTCCCCCCCCTTTTTTTCCCCTCCCCTTCCCCCCCCCCCTCTTTCCCCTCCTCTTCTTTCTTCCCTCCTTTCCCCCTCCCTTTTTCCCCCCTTCCCCCCCCCTCCTCCCCCACCCTTTGTCCCTTGCACTTGGGTCCTAACATACCCTATGATGCCTTTTCACTATTGATGAACGCCCATGGTCTGTTGCTACTGACTGCCCATTGTCTAGATGTAATATCACATTTTGCTTAATTGTTTATATGTATGTTCACTCCCATTGAATTGTTTGGATTTGTTTGCTGTACAAGGATGCGCTCTTCTTTTTCCCCCCCGTCAGGTTCCTGTGGCTCCGCCTTGCCCCGAGCCTTCTTTCTGCGGCGGACACATGCCCGCCCTGGCAGCCTCACAGCTGCTTGCGTCTCCATGCCTGGGAACTCGATTCCCTTTGACAGGAGCGCGCGCTTGCGCAGTAGCAGCTGACACTGCACCTGCGCAGCGCGGGCGAGCAGACCCGGTGACGTCAGGGACCGCCCTCGATGCCGTCCCTGACTTCCGGGTTGGGGTGCTCTTATAGCGGCCAGCCATGGCCGCTATCTGAGCCTACAGCCCCTGGACGCTGATCAACTGAGGACCACTGCTTTGGGTAAGTGTTGTGGCCCCCCACCCCCCGCCGTTTTTCCCTCTTCCCCCTCCCCTCCCTCCTTGCCTGCCTACAGACAGTCTCCCTTTCAGCCTATATTTTATGCTGAATAGTTATCCTTTTATACTGTGCCTAGAGCATGCCCCTTTATACCTTCCCATGTTGTTATCCCAGCACTGACTACATACCTTGCTACTTTGACTTGTTGTCCTGTGACGTGAACCTTAGCCAGCTGGCTTCACTGACCGGTGAGTCAATCCTCACATGACTCTATTACCATGTTTGTTACAGCTGACATTGTAACTTCTTCGAGTGCATACCAAGCACTCCAGCTTTACCTGGGGGGATCCTGTTCACTGCCCAATAACAACCAGTGGCCTCATTCCATCCATTATACGATCATCTGCATTTGGTCCTCATTCAAGTCCATGCGCATGTCTATGCATTTTAGGTGTGAGTGCCAGTCTCATATCTATGTGTGCAACTCCTTTTTACCCTCTTCCCACACACTTTACCCGTGGGGTTTCCTCTTACCCATCTTACTGTCCCCCCTCTTCCCCTTCCCTCTTTTCCCTTTCCCCTTCCCTCTTTCCCTCCCCCTTTCCTTCCCCCCCCCCTCTTTCTTCCTTCCCCCCCCCTTTTCTTCCCCCCCCTCTCCCCCCCTTGTTTCCCCCCCCCCCCTTTCCCCCCCCTCCCCCTCCCCTCTCCCTCCCCTTCCCCCTTCTAACCCCCCCTTTTTCTTCCCCCCCCCCTTTTTTTTTTTTTTCCTCTTTCCCTTTCCTTTTCTTCCCCTTTCCCCCCCCCCCCCCTTCCCTCCCCCCCCACTTTTCTATATTCACACACCCCCCGTGGTTCTCTCTTTACTTGCACACTGTTTGAATCTTAAAACACATCACTGGAACCCCCCCACTCTACTCCTCCCTTTGATTGATTCCTCATTCATTTATTCTACCTCATTATACAATTTATCAATCCAGGGTCTGTTTAGTCATCCCCTGTGTTCGCCGCAGGGGGAATCACTTGGGGCCATGCGTACCCACAGGCAACCTTAGAACGGGTGAGCCCATCCTTTTTCTATCTATATTGTATATTATATAATGTATTATTTAATGTTTTTGCTGCTTTCTTATGTTTTTGTATAATCTTTGTATGATTGTATTTACTACAATTACTGTATGTTGCACCACAGATATTGCTCTCCTGAGGAAGCGGTGAAACCGCGAAACCGGTCGAGAATCCAAGCTCTATTTGTGTCTACCTCACTACAAGTTGTAATTTAATTGGTTGTATGCATTGCTCCAGTTTTTAATTGCAACTGTATGTGCTATTGTTACAATCTTTTAATCATGTTTTCTATTAAAATGGAATTTTTATATTTTATTATTATTTTTGTCACTATTACCTTTTATTATTAATATTGATTATACCTGGTACCGGAATAGTCCCCCCGTTTCCCCCCCCCCCCCCTCTTTAGGGGTTATTGCCTTTAGTGCATGCGGTATTGAGATACTGGTCGACAGTGGCAGCTACCTGCGACCTCTCCCTACCTCATGCCTCTTGCCTTTGTATAAGATATTTGGGATGATGGTACATGTACTTGTTTATATGTCTTTTTGATGTAAAACGCTCCCCTTTCTCTCACTGGGTATATGAGAGAAATTGAAAACCGTACTTTTTGTACAAGCTTTTGGAGTCACCTAATTTTTAATTGGGGGTGTGATGGACAGACTCCCTGGCTTTTATTCTGTATCTTGCTATGCTGGTTTGTTGGTTTTTTTAAGGTCTTTAAATGTCAATGTCCTCTTGTTTTTGCATCTAGGCCTTTGGGTAAGACCGCGTAGGTTAAGCATTTTAATAAATAGAGGGTTTACATCCACTTCAATGCATTCTTTTCATTAATATAAAAAGCCTTCTGTGTGCAGCAGCCCAACTAATACTTACTCAAGCCCCATCTCTATCCAGCAATGACATGAGTCCCTCAGCCGTCCAAGACTCTCCCACCCGATTGATGGACAGCAGTGGGAGCCAATGGCGTTGCTGCTGTCTCATCCAAAGTCATTTAACCAATCGGGAGAGAGAGGAGGCAGGGCCGAACCACAGCTCCGTGTCTGAATGGATACACGGAGCTGCAGCTTGGCTCGGGTGTCCCCATAGCAAGCTGCTTGCTGTGGGGGTACTCGACAGGAGGGAGGGGATAGGAGCAGCAAAGAGGGACCCAAGAAGAGGAAGATCCAGGCTGCCCTGTGCAAATCCACTGCACAGAGCAAGTAAGTAGAACATGTTTGTTATTTAAAAAAACAAGACTTTACAATCACTATAAATTAATTATTTATTTTATTTTTATTTTATTTATTTTTAAAAGATGTTATAATTATCTGCAAATGTGCCATGATATTGCACAGAGCAGTCTGTTGCCTCCTCTTGTGGAGTCCCCCCCACCAGCGCCACGCCATCTGCTCCTTCTCTGCTGGGTGCCCCCTCAGCAAGCGCAGCACTAAGGAGTCACGTGTGCGGGCACACTCCTGAACTGAGTTGTGTACGTCCAGAGACACACACAGTGATGGTATGCCCCCCCTTCACAGGAGCTTGACTGACAGCAGCAGGAGTCTATGGGGTCTCCTGTGAGACCAGATCAAGGTAATTACCGATCCAGGCAGTATCGCTTGTGTTCACACCGTCCTAGTAGACAAGAGATGAAGGGTGCCGGATCAGCAAAGTCAAATGGCAGAAAATGGAGAAAGGACGGCCGCACTCCAAAAGAATGCCTTTATTAACCACTTCGTGCCCAGGCCAATTCTGACATTTCTCTCCTACATGTAAAATTAATCCTTTTTTTGCTAGAAAATTACATAGAACCCCCAAAACATATATTTTTTTTAGCAAAGACCCTAGAGAATACAATGGCGGTCATTGTAACTTTTTATCTAGCGCGGTATTTGCACAGCAATTTTTCGAACGCGTTTTTTTGGAAAAAAAACAGTTTCATGCTTTAAAAAAAAAAAAACAAAACATTAAAGTTAGCCCAATTTAGTTTGACATTTAAAAAAAAAAAATTGATCACTTTTATTCCTATTACAAGGAATGTAAACATCCCTTGTAATAGGAATATGGCACGATTGGTCCTTTTTACAGTGAGATATAGGGTCAATAAGACCCCACATCTCACCTCCAGGCTGGGAAGCCTAAAATATTTAAAAAAAAAACAAAAAAAAAACGTTCACCGCTTCCCAGCCGAAGCGTCGCCGTTTTTTTGAATGCAGAGGCCGGGCTTCTCATTGGATATGACAGTAGCGGGCGCTATTTGCTTTCTCTGCTATCAAAGTCGATGAACCAATGAGGAGAAAGTGGGGTAGGGCCAAGCCGTTGCTCTGTGTCTCAATGGACATACAGAGCAGCGGCTTGGCTTGGGTGCCCCCATAGCAAGCTGCTTGCTGTGGGGCACTCGGCAGGAGGGAGAAGCCTGGAGCGCAGGCGAGGGACTCGAGAAGAGGAGAATCTGGGCAGCAGCAGGTAAGAACAGGTTTGTTATTTGTAAACAAAAAAAGGACTTTAAAAAGAGGAAGTAAACTTCAATCTTTAAATTTTACCTATAGGTAAGCCTATAATACGGCTTACCTATAGGTAGTGTAAATGTCTCCTAAATGGCACAGTTTAGGAGATATTTACTGTACATGCAACCAGTGAAATCACTGGTGCATGCGATCTGAAGGAACAACTGACTTTGCCGTGACGTCATCGCGGCTCCGGCAAGTAACAGAGCCGGAGTCCACAAACCCGGAAGCAAGACAGGTGAAGACGGAAGCTATCTCCAGCGATGACATCGCATTGCTGGAAGGCTTAGTTTTGAGGCAAGTTTCACATAATATGCTACCGTAGTATGCGATACAAAAAAAAAGAAAAAAAAAAGTGGTAAAACCACTTTTAGGTGCAACTATACCTATAGTTTAAAAAGCAGGCAACTCTTTATTGTACAAGAAAAATGCTATATCTTTTCTGCAATATGACACACATGGCTGCCTGCTTGACATCTTCAATTACTCAAGATGCATTCCCAGACACACTCCAGCTGAGCCAGAAGGACCGACTACCATGTGCAGGATCACATCACCCTCAGCCACCGAAATAAGAGATTTGAAAACCTGCCACCCAGAAATAGCCTGGGGTGGGGGGGGGGGGTTAGATGACAGGGGCCAGAGGGATGTCACATCACTGGAAGGTGCAGGTGAGTATTTTGCAGTTTAGTTCCGCTTTAAAACAGTAGCTGCTGGATGCAATGCAAACAGTTAGACCCACCCATTTTTTTTTTTATGACACCAACAGTGCATGCAAAAACATAAGTTAGATTTCAAATTTGTCCTTGTTGGGTCCCCCTTGCACCCTAGGGCTCTGCTCTTAATGGGATCTTGGCTTCCACTCATGTTGAGATTAAGGCCCTCCCCTGGGGGGTGAGGTTGGCTTTACTGCGCCTTAAAAATTAAATAGAATAAAACAGTTCCTGACCAATGTTTTGGAAGCAGAATTAATATAGTCAATTTAAAAAAAAAGTTTATAAACAAACAGTAGTGCGCCCAGTTCTCTGCTTTTTTCGAATGCTTTAGTATACTGTTACATGTGTTGGAACAAAACACTTCCAATCAGGGCCAGATTTGAATCATTGGAGCCTTTAGGCACCCAAAGCTAAACCCTTCTGCTAGAGTCACCTATTTATATACAGAACATTTTCTTTTAAATCTAAATCCCCGTACACACAGGCGGAATGCCGGGCGACAGCGCGGCCCGCACAACACTAAGATGGTGGACATCTTCCCCGATGTTTCTTCCGGGTTTGCGGGCTCCGGCGCTATGAGTGGCCAGAGCCGCGATGACGTCACTCCCGCGCAGAAGCTGCCTTTTACGGCACGGGCTCTAAAGGTCCAGCATGGTAAGCCAGACCTTTAGAGCGCATGCGCTGATGACATCACCGGCTGCATGCACTCTGAAAATCTCCTAAACTGGATAAGTTTAGGAGATATTCACAATACCTACAGGTAAGACTTATTATAGGCTTACCTGTAGGTACAATTACAAAAAAGGTCTTTACTTCCTCTTTAAAAATACCTTTTTTATTGTGTGGCCAGCTTTACAGACCATGTTAAAGAGGGGTTCTGTTAAACAACGTTCTCTTTAGATAGCTCTCTAGTAACCACACCAGCCCACGTACGGTAGTAATAATATTGTATTATATTTTGTTCACTGCTGCAATATTTTTTGCAAACAGGCTGAAAACCCTCTTTAGCCCTGGTTCACATTGGTGCAATTTGACATGAGATTTGACATGTGAAATCGGCGGCAATTGCACCAGAATTACTTTTTGCGATTTCGGGGTACGATTTCCATTGACAGAAACCCGCACAGATGTCTTTGAAATCGCCGCTAATATCGTGACTGACACACGAGAATGAAATAGTGCGAGTTCAGCTGAACTTGCACCATTTCATTGCCGCTGTCAGTGTGAACCAGGGCTCAAGGCCATGAGCAAAGTGAAGCAGAGGGCTAACATGACTGGCAGTAGACTTTGATAAATAAATTCAGCAAGTTTGGGATTATCTCCTATGGTCTGGACTCTTACAACGCCAAATGCGGTAAATGCAGATGGCTGTCCAAGTCTCCAAACATGACAACCTTCCACATAAAAGCAGCAGTCATTTATGAAGTGCAGATATTGTATATGGCTACTTCCACTGCTAACCAGACTTGAAGGTGTAAGCTCGAGGCCATCGTCCTTCAGCTGGTCATACACTGATCACAATTCAGTCGGTTCAACAGGATCCAGCTAAATTTTGATCAGTGTGTGGCAAACCCCAGTAGCCAGTAGCTGACCATATTATCAACTTCTGTCTAAGGAAAATGTTGGAATTTTTTTCTCAATAAGAGGGTGCAGCTATTGTTTAGTGTATTCTGACAGCTGTGGGAGCGCTATCGGAATACAAAGTTTCGGTGAGGTAGATTCATCTATCCACCATATTTGTTTGTATAGAGGAATCTATGGCTGAATGACAAAAAACAAACAATGTATGGCCAGCTTTAGCGAGCCACTAACCTGAACAAACATGCAGAAAGCGATTATATCCATATGCTTGCCCAGGTCAGTGACAGTTTTAAAGCACTTTTTAAAATTAAGCTGGCCATATATTTATAGATACAATAGATTTTTCCAGCCACACTTTACAGTGCGAATGGATGAACTTTCTATTGTGGCTCACGTGTTTTGACAACCAGCCTGTTTGGGCAGCTGCAGCAGCAAACGGCAGCTGCATCTCATTTGATTCAGGTGATATACAGTTGACAATTATCTGCCCAGTTCCTTTGATTTTTCAATCAAGGGATGTTGGGCAGGAGGCGGCAGATAGGACCATCAATTGGCCTGAATGGATCTGGGCCGAGGCTGTTTTCATTCATTTGACAGGCATGTTTATGTGCGACGGGTCAGGATATTTTCTTTGCTGGATTCCAAAAGCCAGGACGACCACTGCTATTGGAGAGAAAATCTCCAGCAGCGATGTAGAGAAGAGTCTTGATTGAATAAAAAAAATAAATAAAACGGGTAAAAAAGTGCTAGCACAAAATAGGTTAGTTTTTAGCACAGCAGAGCTGAAAAAAAAAAAAAGACATTCACCCTTCTGGTACACTACTATGGCATTCTATAGTAGGTGGGGGTTCTCCTGTGCTGGACTACAGATATTTTTTGTTTGCCAATGTCCAATCCTCCTGTAGGTGGCAATATAACCTGAAGGTTACAGTCTTTTGGTTACAGTATTCCTGTGCCGCTCGATGGACAAGTAAGAAAACTGCAATATAATACCATCTCATATTCTGAAACTCCATTTAGCATTGCAAATTCTGTCAACCATGTTGTTTCAAACTATTTTTACCAAACCACATTTATCATTTGTTAATTTTCTTCACAAGCATCAATAAAGCATTGAACCTTTCAACTCCGCATAAACAGACACTTCCCTTTACGGTTTCCTAATCTACAGTTTTTGTGAGAAAACGGATAGAACATAGTTCTTAGCTTATCAAGATGACCTTTACCAGTAGGCACAAATATAGTAAAGTAAAAAGCTGAAGATTATTCGTTCAACCCTTTCGCTGCCAGAGCTGGCTCCACTTTTACAGGAAAACCAAAAAGTTACAAAAAATAGATAAACTTTGTTTACATGCTCGTATTGCAGTGGCTGTAGTAGTTACAGGGAAATTATTACAAACAGACTTCTACCATGACATTTCATCTAGCTAAGAGAAGATCTTGTATAAAATAACTTCTGCTATGAAGTTTATCAAGCAGTGGCAGAGCTGCAGGGATCACAATGGTGGCCCCATGAGGCCTCCCTGTCACATTCGTTTTTACACCAGCCTTCATTAAATGGCAGAATGCTGTCTAGACATGGTCCGAGTGATACTGCAGTCCAGACTGTCAGACCATCAGCCTGCCAGTCTGCAGCTGAATTTCCAGAGCACAAGTCATTGGTTGTTGGGACCGCCAGTGTCTTAGCAATCAATTAACCACTTGTGTGCCACGCCCCCTGCAGCAAGCTTCACCGCCCCCAGCTCCCGCCCCTGCCTGCCTGGCTACAGGGACATATGCATCAGGTACACTGTTTGCTCTCTATAGGTGCACTCTGATGGGTCACAACTGATCTATAAAGATACTCTAAAGGGGACACCTGATCTAAGGGGGCAATCTAGAGGGGACACCTGAACTACTGGGTGAAAGCAGTGGGCTTGTATGTGAATCTGAAAGTTAAAGGGCCCACCCATTTAGGCCAGGCCCTCTGAGTTTCCTCTTTTACATACAGGCCCAGCGCTTTCACCCGGCAGCTCAGAGTGTGGCCTGCCTGTCCCCACCTTGTGTGCGTGTGCAGCCAGCAGCAGGAGAAAGAGGAGAGATAACCACCATACAGTCACACAAAATCCTTGTGTAAGTAACAGATCTACCAACTTTCTGCGGTAGAGGGACACCTCAACAGACATGCTTTTGGTGTCCCTACTTTCTGAGGCAGAGGGACACCAGAGATCTACTAGCACTCTGCTAATGGATTTGGAGGCACAAATTGAAGGACGCAGGCTGGTAGGGGCACAGATCGCAGTGGTGGGGCAGTTACTGATTGATCTCAAAAGGTTTTATTGGTATTATGTGTGGCGATAGAAAAAATGTATTTTTTTATTTTTTTTTAGTGATCAGAGCAGGAGATATTGCTGGGTTTAGCAGTTCTGCAGTGGAGGAGCAGGGGTCATCAACTCATGGTAAGAAGGTGCTTGGATATTGTTTCTAAGTATCATCAGGTATTGTGATAGTGAGGGGGCATTTTGTAGGGGGTCAGAATCGCCATTTCTATACCATTAAATGTTTTTTTACGTTTGTTAAAAGTAAAAAAAAAATAAACACCTATGTACATACAATATGACCCCCAAACTTTTGGTTCTGTAATTTTGATGACACCGCTGGATAACATATATATATATATACCCCACTGTGCCATCTCCAGCCTCATGTACCTGATCTCCAGAACACCGGCGCTGTGACATGCAGTCTAGTCGGCGGCCGTGCAGTGTAACGAAGCCTCACCTTCTCCTCGTCCCGATTCACTAATTCAGTTTCCCAGCAATGAGTCAGTGTTCCGCCTATCATGGACAAGGACAAGGCGGGGCTTTGTTACATCGCACAGCCGCCGACTAGACTGCATGTCACAGCGCCGGGAGATCAGGCGCATGAGGCTGCAGATGGGCACAGTGACTCAAGTATAAGCCGAGGGGGCTTTTTCAGCACAAAAAAAGTGCTGAAAAACTCGGCTTATGCTCGAGTATATACGGGGCGTGGGGGTGTGTGTGTGTGTGTGTGTGTGTGTGTGTGATATATATATACACACACACATACACACACACACACAGAAAAACACATATACAGTATCTCACAAAAGTACACCCCTCACATTTTTAGTAAATATTTTATTCTATCATTTCACGTGACAACACTGAAGAAATGACACTTTGCTACAATGTAAAGTAGTGAGTGTACAGTTTGTATAACAGTGTAAATTTTCTGTCCCCTCAATATAACTCAACACACAGCCATTAATGTCTAAACTGCTGGCAAAAGTGAGTACACCCCTAAGTGAAAATGTCCAAATTGGGCCCAATTAGCTATTTTCCCTCCCTGGTGTCATGTGTCTCGTTAGTGTTACAAGGTCTCAGGTATGAATGGGGAGCAAGTGTTAAATTTGGTGTTATCGCTCTCTCTCTCTCTCATACTGGTCACTAGTCACAAGTTCAACATGGCACCTCATGGCAAAGAACTCTCTGAGGATCTGAAAAAAAAAAAAGAATTGCTGCTCTTCATAAAAATGGCCTAGGCTATAAGAAGATTGCCAAGACCCTGAAACTGAGCTGCAGCACGGTGGCCAAGACCATACAGAGGTTTAACAGGACAGGTTCCACTCAGAACAGGCCTCGCCATGGTCAACCAAAAAAGTTGAGTGCACATGCTCAGCATCATATCCAGAGGTTGTCTTTGGGAAATCGATGTATGAGTACTGCCAGCATTGCTGCAGAGGTTGAAGGGGTGGGTTGTCAGCCTGTCAGTGCTCAGACCATACACCGCACATTGCATTAAATTGGTCTGCATGGCTGTCATCCCAGACGGAAGCCTCTTCTAAAGATGACACACAAGAAAACCCACAGTTTGCTGAAAACGAGCAGACTAAGGGCATGGATCACTGGAACCATGTCCTGTGGTGTGATGAGACCAAGATAAACATATTTGGTTCAGATGGTGTCAAGCGTGTTGGCGGCAACCAGATGAGAAGTACAAAGACAAGTGTGTCTTGCCTGTGGAGCTACAGTTCATTGAGGGAACCATGAATGCCAACATGTACTGTGACATATTGAAGCAGAGTATGATCCCCTCCCTTCAGGGACTGGGCCGCAGGGCAGTATTCCAACATAACGACCCCAAAAACATCTCCAAGACGACCACTGGCTTGCTATAGAAGCTGAAGGCAAAGGTGATGGACTGGCCAGGCATGTCTCCATACCTAAACTCTATTGAGCATCTGTGGAGCATCCTCAAACAGAAGGTGGAGGAGAGCAAGATCTCTAACATCCACCAGCTCCGTGATGTCGTCATGGAGGAGTGGAAGAGGACTCCAGTGGCAACCTGTGAAGCTCTGGTGAACTCCATGCTCAAAAGGGTTAAGGCAGTGCTGGAAAATAATGGTGGCCACACAAAATATTGACACTTTGGGCTCAATTTGGACATATTCACTGAGGGATGTACTCGCTTTTGTTGCCAGCGGTTTAGACATTAATGGCTTTGTTGAGTTATTTTGAGAGGACAGCAAATTTACACTGTTATACAAGCCGTACACTCACTACTTTACATTGTAGCAAAGTGTCATTTCATCAGTGTTGTCACATGAAAAGATAGAATAAAATATTTATAAAAATGTAAGGGGTTTACTCACTTTTGTGAGATACTGTGTAATATATCAATCAATCTATCTCTATATCTATAGAGAGAGATCTACATATATATATCTACCGTATTTACTCGAGTATAAGTCGTGGGAGTCTATGCCGGAAGTGGGTGCAAATACCTGTCTTAGACAGGTATCTGCACCCCCCTCCCCCCTGAAAGGTGCCAAATGTGACACCGGAGGGGGGGGAGGGTTCCGAAAAGCGGAAGTTCCATTTTTGTGTGGAACTCCGCTTTAAAAGCACAATTAGCTTTAGCCACACTTGCAATATGGGTCAAAAAGCTAACCTAGGCCTCTGTAAACTCTGTGTACAGATATTTAAATTAATTGGAGAGGTATATGCAAGTAAAGACTTGATATAACTCTTTAGCAACTTGGAATATCTTGGTGTGTGGTGGAAGCAGCAGGTGGTAGTGGGGGAGGCCCAGGTCAACTTTTGCATCGGGGCCACAAGCTTCAAGCTACGACTCTACTAACAATTCTAATTAAAGTATAACTAAATACAAACTTTTTCCTTTTTTTACGTTTTGGAAGGATTTAAGAGGTATTTGAACACTAGTCCTGTTTTTATTGCCATCTGTATCCCCGTTATGGCGATTCACCATCTAGAATTGTCTTTTTTAATGTTTTTACTGGGGTAAAAAATACCAAATTTTAGGTTCCCAAACAGAACAGGAATAGAGGGAAAATCCTCCAATAGGGACATTAGTTATGATGAGTCTCTGACTCTCTGTTTTGACTATGGAGAAGAAAGTGAAGGGAAATCTCCCCAATGGGATACAGATGGCAAAAAAATAGAATGCATTAAGGTGAAAAAACAGGAGATTTTTCAACTCTTAATAAAATTTTACTGCCACCTTAAATGTAATAAATCGGTAACCAAAATAAATTGAAGCAACTTAACCTCCAGGCGGCTCAGGAATACAACAAACAAAAATAAATTAGAACTAACACCCCAAATCAATTATACGTGCTCCCCAATGTGAATGAAAATACAAAAAAAGTGTCACCAAAATCAAAAGTTCTCACAATGGGGTTGATCTACGAAAACTGTAGAGTGCAAAATCTGGTGCAGCTGTGCATGGTAGCCAATCAGGTTCTAGGTTTTTTTGTCAAAGCACAAGCTGAAGTATAAAGCTGATTGGCTACCATGCACAGCTGCACCAGATTTTGCACTCTCCAGTTTTAGTAAATCAACCCCAATGTGTCTTCAAATGTCCTTCACACAATGAGCAAATACACAGTCCACTTGCTAGCAAACCTTCCAACTATCACCTCTTAGTGCACCACAGTGATTTCCTCTCCCATAGGATACGCCACTCATCAAATAGATATGCCTCTCACTCTCGTGATTGCCAAACATTTGCTTATTAGCTATTAATCCTCCCAACAGATGGTACATTGGGTCTGCAAACTTCCAGACAGCTTCCAACTTCACCAGAACTGTGGCCCTTCGGCAGCACACTGTGTACACACAATTTCAGTCTCGGCAAGTTCCAAAAGGACTCGGAATGCGATTGTCACCACTCTAGGTGTTGCAGAAGGTCGCACAGCTGGCCCTCAAGTACAGCTTCCTCTCCAGGAAAGATTAGGAAAAAAAAATTGTCGTAACAACTAATAACACTCCAAATCCTGTAGAGACCAGCAGTCGTGGCAACAGTGCTTTAGATCAGTGGTCATCAACCCTGTCCTCAGGGCCCACTAACAGGCCAGGTTTTATATATTAGCTTGGGGAGATACAGACTAGAATACTGCAATCACTGAGCAGCAAATGATATCACCTGTGATGTATTTCAGTTATCCTGCAAACCTAGCCTGTTAGTGGGCCCTGAGGACAGGGTTGTTGACCACTGCCTTAGATGATCTTACACTACAGACATATAGTAATTAGGCCAGAGAACAGAAGTGCCTAGGCACTATCATGTGCATGGCTATTTTACAGAAGATATTCAAGACAAAAGTATTTTTTGAGGGTATTGATTAGGCTCCATTTACATTTCTAGTTAAATCCTCTAAAATCTAGCAAAACTTTACTTTGAGTTGAAGCGCACTTAAGCCACAGCTAAAAGTTACATGTGTATAGGTGCTATCAAATGGACCCTATGAAAGAGTACAACCAAGCATTTTGGATAGCAAATACTGTACTGTATTGTGCTGTTTTGGTATGCTGCTCTGACAAGCTTAATATTGCTTTGTATTGCCAAGTGTAGACGCACGTTCTATGAACACAGCAACAAATGTGGCAAGCTTCTGGCTCGGGCTCTGCAAGCCCAACAGGCCCGCACGTTTATTCCTGAATTACTAGGCAAGCATAATACCACACCTCACGCAACGGAATAGATTGCAGACATTTTTCAGCAATATTATGTTTCTATTTATAATCTTCCCCATCCTACATCCGCCATGGAAGAGTCCTCCAGGATGGTGGCTATCCAGGAATATATACAGCTGGCCCTCAAGTACAGCTTCCTCTCCAGGAAAGATTAGGAAAAAAAAATTGTCGTAACAACTAATAACACTCCAAATCCTGTAGAGACCAGCAGTCGTGGCAACAGTGCTTTAGATCAGTGGTCATCAACCCTGTCCTCAGGGCCCACTAACAGGCCAGGTTTTATATATTAGCTTGGGGAGATACAGACTAGAATACTGCAATCACTGAGCAGCAAATGATATCACCTGTGATGTATTTCAGTTATCCTGCAAACCTAGCCTGTTAGTGGGCCCTGAGGACAGGGTTGTTGACCACTGCCTTAGATGATCTTACACTACAGACATATAGTAATTAGGCCAGAGAACAGAAGTGCCTAGGCACTATCATGTGCATGGCTATTTTACAGAAGATATTCAAGACAAAAGTATTTTTTGAGGGTATTGATTAGGCTCCATTTACATTTCTAGTTAAATCCTCTAAAATCTAGCAAAACTTTACTTTGAGTTGAAGCGCACTTAAGCCACAGCTAAAAGTTACATGTGTATAGGTGCTATCAAATGGACCCTATGAAAGAGTACAACCAAGCATTTTGGATAGCAAATACTGTACTGTATTGTGCTGTTTTGGTATGCTGCTCTGACAAGCTTAATATTGCTTTGTATTGCCAAGTGTAGACGCACGTTCTATGAACACAGCAACAAATGTGGCAAGCTTCTGGCTCGGGCTCTGCAAGCCCAACAGGCCCGCACGTTTATTCCTGAATTACTAGGCAAGCATAATACCACACCTCACGCAACGGAATAGATTGCAGACATTTTTCAGCAATATTATGTTTCTATTTATAATCTTCCCCATCCTACATCCGCCATGGAAGAGTCCTCCAGGATGGTGGCTATCCAGGAATATATACAGCGTTCGGGGCTAACTTGTATCTCAGATGAGGACCTGACCGACCTTGACGAGCCTCTCACAGCTGAGGAAGTGGCCTTGGCGATAGCACATATGAAACCAGGTAAAGTGTCAGTCCCAGACGGCTACTCTCGCCTATACTATAGGACCTTTGGGGAGCTTTTGACTCCGCATTTCCTCTACGCACACAAATGCAGCGGGGGGAGGGGACTACCCCGCCGGTGGATAGACTTTGGGCCCACATTACTGTGATCCCGAATGAGGGAAAAGCCCCTCTGCATTGCCAAAATTAAAGACCAATATATCTTAAATGTGGATCTTAAGATATTCACCAAAATACTCTCAATGCAACTGATTGCGCGAATTCCCCAATTGATCCACTCTGGCGGTTTGCCCCTAAGAGAGAAGCTAGGAAAAACACGACCAAGGCGCTCAACTTGATATATGCCACGCAGACTCACAAAATTACTGTTACTCCTCTCAACCAACGCTGAAAGGTCGTTTGACAGGGTAGATTGGACTTTTCTGACAGGCAGAGGATGATGCATTGGGTCCAGGCCATTTACTCATTTTACCTTTCACAATCATTTGGGATAACAAATGGCACACGCCAGGTGTGCCCCCTGTCCCCCTTGATATTCATATTGACCCTTGAATCATTCTTGCATACCGTTCAAAACAATCCAGAAATCACTGGTCTTCATCAGGATGCAACTCTCTCTCCAAAGATTGTGGTGTTTGCAGACAACCTTCTCCTCTTTTTTTCTAATCCTGTGATCTATATTCCAAACTTCCAAAAATTCTGAAAGGCTAAAGACTTCTGAAAAGTTGTCCTTTTTCCACGTCAATTATCAGAAATCAGAGGCACTGAATGTGTGTATGTCAACCTCCACATCAACACTGTTATGAGTGGACTTTTCCTTTAAGTGGGCTACAGAGCATAATAAATATCTGGGGATCCGCCCACCCAGAAAGGTGGTTGTAATTACTGCTGAACTTCCCTCCCCTTTTGGCAACGATTAAAAAGGACCTATAGTACTGGCAGAGCGGTATGTTCTCATGGTTCGGACGATGCAACATTGTGAAAATTAACTTTATGCCACTGTTGTACCACTTTCAAGCCCTTCTCATCCGAGTCCCGAGCTCTTTCCTTAAGGTGGTGAACCGAGCTTTGGTCACTTTCCTATGGGCACTAAAACCACCACGTCTGGCACAATCTACCCTGGGACTACCAAAGCTCACAGGTGGCATGGCTTTGCCGGATGCCAACCTCTACCACATGGCGTGTCATCTGACACGTGTCTTGGACTAGTGTCGCCATAGAGTACTTAAACAATGGGTTAGAGTAGAGCAGATTTGGTCGGGGATACCACTTGTGGTCTGTGTCTTGTCTGTGCCATGGTGCCAGGCAGACCTGCCTCGATGGGTACTGGATCACACCACGATAGAGGAGACTAGGAAGATCTGTCAGAAAGCGTTGAGACTTTTCGGTGACGCCATTACTATCACCGCTCACGCCCATAGTGGGCAATCTGGCTTTTAGTCCCAGACTTCAGGACCCCAAATTTCAAAACCTGAATATAGTTGATCGGCACTTTATTGTTAATGGACAATGGATGACTAGACAACAAATCATGGACGATCCAGTCATGTCAGGTTTGTCTTTTTGGCAAAAAATACAACTGGCTCACTTCCTTAGGTCCCTACCCCCTCGAGTATTTTGACGACGTCTCACCACCTTCAAATTGCCTAGAATGTCTAGATCGGTCTCCACTTCCCCATGCGGTCTCTGACTTACTAATTACTGATAACACTGCCAGCAGATGACAAGCTTCCATATATTGCTAGCTGGGAAAGAGTTGGGGCTTCAGTTGAATGAGAAACAGGTAGATAGACTCTTTATGTTCTCTTACAAGACCTCGATCTGTGCTAAACACCAGGAGGCGGGGTTCAAAGTGTTGACCAGGTGGTATCATACCCCGGTAAAGAGCCACAGAATGTATCCCCAGTGCTCGGACTTTTGCTTGAGATGTGGGGAGGACATTAGTTCTCTTCTCTACATCTTCTGGTCCTGTTGGCTTTTGCAGTCTTCTTGGACAGAAGTACACTGCATTGTCCAAAAATTCCCTGAGTTTTACCAAGAGACCCAGCATTTTTCCTCCTGCATTACCACGATATACAAAGTGTATCGGAAAGCCATTTTGCCCCTCCTGATCACAGCCGCAAAGGCTTGCATTCCGCTGTATTGGAAGTAGACGCAGCCTCCATCGATTGCCGTCTGGCTGACAAGGGTTGCTGACATCAATTTGGTAGCCACAGAGAAGGGCCTCCATGAGAAACTTTTTATGGGCACGAGTTTGTCTACTCTGAGGAGTACGCGGAATTAGTCGTGTAAATCCTTTAATCACTGAATACTACCACGGTGAACCCTATGGCCTGGATGCGGTTTCGGGCTGGTGGCACTTTACCATCGACCCCCCATTTTTTTCACCCCCCTCCTTGTACCTGTTCTTTCATGCTGAGACCTTACGAGTCTGTTCTACCCTCTTGGTGTTTTTGCTACACGGGTTCTACTGTGTAAAGCTGTCATACAGGATGCGGAGACTCTTTAGATCCTGACGCTCGCCGTCTGTACTTTAGTCTACTGTTCCAGACTACATGTGTAATAACTTGTGTGAAGCAGATCTTTGTATTTTTGCAATCTACTTCATGAGTGTGGTCTCCTGTGTGTTATTTTGCAAAAATAAAGTATTGAAAAAATAAATTTTCAATACTTTATTAAGTGTATTAAACTCCTAAGCCTAACGGATTTAAAAAAATTGTGTCAATGGTAATGCAGGTGTCGTTATGAATGTGGGTGATGCACAAAGGCAACATATTGTGATTTCACCTCCTTTTACTGGCAGAAAACCAGTTGCAGCTAATGCTTGTTCACATTTACGTACATTTCCTGTAGGTAACCACTAACACCTCATGTATTCTTAAAACATTCAAGTTATATTTATTTCCTTTTTTTCAAGGATAATACAAGCAGGAAACAGCAACTGCAAATAAGTGGTGAAACATTCTGCAATGATCACTCTACAAATGCGGTAATGTGGTCCCCAACCTTTTTGGTTCCAGGGACCGGGTGGGGGGGGGGGGGGCGGTGTTGCAGTTAGTGCTTCAACCATAGCGGCACCATGCTTGATATGGTGTCAGGGTGATTGAAGCGAAATATTTCTATTATTACATTGTAGTAATAAATGAAATAGTTCAACTCACCATAATGCAGAATCAGTGGGAGCCCTGAGCGTGTCGCCTGTCATGTTGCCTGTCACCATATGTGGAATGTCACTTGCCACACTGCCTGCCACCACTGCTTTGGTGGCAGCACTGGCCAATTTGTGCATTTCTGTGCAGTGGTGGGTTCAGAATGCGCCTTCGCCTTGCCCCATTCAGAATAGCAGCAGCGGTTCTGGCTGTAGAATGGAGAGGAATATGGAGTTTGTCATTGCTCATTCTGAAAATACCAGGTGCCTGGCTGCCATGCTGGTCTGAACCCCTCCATGTAGATCTGAAGCTGTGCAGTCAATGGCTACAATCTGCTCCCAGGCACGGAGGGTCAGACCCCGGGGACAGCCAAGCACTCAGCATTTTCAGGGTGATCACTGACAGACACCCAGCAAGCACTGTGAGTGGAGCGCCCCTTGTGGTACATCAGGCAGACAGCTCAGGGGGTGAACTACAAGCCCCAGCACACCCCACCTGTACTCCTGCACACAGCTCACCTGTCACTGATGACGTCACATCGCTGTGGGATCGCCCCTCTGGATGTAGCAGGGTGTCTCCCTCCTCATGCTGCAGCCAGTCTCACCTGGTAGAGGGAGGATTCGGGACTCCTTCAGCTGTCACACTCTGGCTCCGCCTTCGGTTATTCCTGATTAGCTGTCTGGGGGGGAATCGGCGCTGCTGTACAATGAGAGCTCTATGCTCAGTTTTCTCACAGCGGGAAGCCGGAGGAGAGCGGTGATGCGGGGCAGGCAGTGAGAGAAGATGTTATCTCTCTGCTCCCGCCACACCTCCGACACCGAGGCTGACAGAACACTGGCTGTGAGGGCGGAAGAGCGGTGATGCGGGGGGGTGGAGACAGATGTCATCTCTGCTTGCCTGCCCGCTCGTTTCTTCCATCCACCCAGCTCTCTCATGGCGGCCATCCAGCTATTTCATGCCGCCCGCATGCCCAGGTGTCTCATGCTAGCCGCCCTCACCCGTGGCCTGTCTGCAGAAAGGCCACGGCCCAGTAGTGGGCCACGGCCTGGGGGTTGACGACCCCTGCTCTACAAGGCATCATAAGGAGGTGTGACAAGCATACCAAAATTAATTTTGCAAAAAATGTAGAGTAGCTAACTCACAGAAGACTTTTGTAACATTGTATTTGTACTAAAGGCACCCGTCAGGAGTAAGGTTTGGCATCCATATTGTTGTTTTGTTACCAAGTGAGTTGCTGACTCCGAAAAAGCAGGTATTGATCTGGCCTTCTAATATCCGTTGTATACAATGGTTATATCAAAGAATCACCACCCTTAAAAATACAGTAATCACATTTTATCCAGCTGTATTTATAACATCTAAGTGAAAGATATAACACCAACATGTCAGAATTTATTTATTTATTTTTTATTAAAAAACAGAATCACTGAGTTGGAAAAAGCTTTACCCCCATATGTCAGCATTTTGTTGGACCACATTTTGCTTTAAATTACAGCCTTTAGCCTGGGTTCACAATTCTGTGAACACAGCATTTGATTCGCACCCGCACTGCGGTGCCGATCACATACAATGTCTGTGCAATGTGAGTTCAGCCATACTGTAGTTGTATGGCTGAACTCGCATTGGATTCACAGGAAAATAGTGCAGGAAATTTTTTTTTCCTGCACTGGAATCGGATCGTTCTCCGAATCCACAGTTCGCACTGCGATCTGTGAACCAATCTGGGGGTGTCATTAAGATTGCGTTGACTCCCACAGCGGATCGCAGATGGCAGTGTGAACTGCCTGCGGGAGAGATGCGATGTAGGAATCGGCGCTGTAATCAAGCTGGTTCCAGCATCGCAACAGTGTGAACCTAGGCTTAGTGCGTTAGGATATGTCTCTACTTACTTTGCACAGCTGAATTTTTCAATATTTGCCCACTCTTCTTTGCAGAACTGCTCCAGTACACTTAAATTTGATGGTGACCGTATGTGGACTGCAGTCTTCAAGTCATTACACAGATTTGCAATGGGGCTCGGATGCTCCTCTTCTCTGGTCCCTGGCTAGAGCTCCTGGCAACTCCCTCCTGTTGAATGACTCCACAGCAAGCAGCTTGCTATGGGGGCACCCAAGCCGACCTGCAGCTCCACGTGTCCATTCAGACACGGAGCTATGGTTTGGCCACGCCCCTCTCTCTCCGGATTGGCTGAGTTTGATTGGAGCCAATGGCACCGCTGCTGTGTCTCAGCCAGAGGAGGGAGGGTCGCAGACGACCGACGCACTCCTGGACATTGCTGGATAGAAAGGGGGCTCAGGTAAGTATTCGGGGGAGGCTGAGGGGAGCTGCTGCACACAGAAGGCTTTTTATCTTAATGCATTAAGTTAAAAAACCTTCTGCCTTTAACACCACTTTACGTCTGGGTTCTGATCAAGCCTTGCAAGGACATTCACCTTTTTCTCCTTCAACCACCGTGTGGTAATTTTTGCTGTGTGCTTTGGGTCATTGCCATGTTGGAAAGTATCCAACAAAACAACCATATAAAATATGACACGAAGGCTACAGGCCCAAGACGGCTGTAATACCTGCTCTGCACCAAGTGCCCGGAAAAACCGGATTTTTATAACAGTTTACCTGTAAAATCCTTTTCTTGGAGTACATCACGGGACACAGAGCCATAGTAATACCTATATGGGTTGGATAGGCCACCTTTAGGTGATGGACACTGGCACACCCTAGACAGGAAGTTTACTCCCTATATAACCTCTCCCCTGACCGGGAGTACCTCCGTTTTTGTAGCAAAGCAATACACGTGTATACCAGAAAGAGGGGACGGACCTCTATGTCCCGTGATGCACTCCAAGAAAATGATTTTACAGGTAAGCTGTTATAAAAAATCCTATTTTCTTTATCGTACATCACGGGACACAGAGCCATAGTAACTATATGGGATGTCCCAGAGCAATGCTATCTGAAGGGAGGGAGACACAAAACAAAAGTAGGGTGCCATCAGACTTGAGGACCTATACTGCTGCCTGCAGCACACTGCGCCCAAAGGCGATATCCTCCGGTCTTTTTATATCCACCTGATAGAATCTGGTGAATGTATGGACTGAAGACCAAGTTACGGCCTTGCAGATTTGAGCCATGGAGGCTTGGTGATGCACTGCCCTGGAAGTACTAACAGCCCTGGTGGAGTGCGTTTTGAATTGAAAAGGTGGAACCTTCCTTTTCAAATCGTAATATTGAACAATTACTTGCTGAATCCACTTAGAAATAGTAGATTTCGACTGTCTTTTTCTAGGACCTTCAGGCAAAACAAACAAAACATCCGTTTTTCGAATCTGAGCAGTCGCCTTCGAATAGACCTTGACTGCTCTCACTATATTAAGAGCATGTAGTGACTTTTCATCCGTAAAAGAGGGTTCTGGAAAAAATGAAGGCAGAACAATATACTGGTTTAGATGAAAACCTGACACCACCTTTGGCAGAAAGCTAGGATGAGGAATGCAATACCACCTTATCCTTGTGAATAATTAAATATGGCTCTTTTTCAAGAAAGAGCAGCCAACTCTGATACCGTCTTGCAGAAGATGTGGCAACCAGAAAAACTAACTTCCTTGTCAAAAGGATCAAGGGAGTATGCCATAACGGCTCAAAAGGCTGTTTTTGTAAAGCCGACAAAACTAAATTCAGGTCCCAAGGTTTCAAGGGTGACCTAACTGGCGGATTAAGCCATGTTACCCCCTGTATAAAACTATGGACCAGAGAATGCAAAGCAAGTGGTCGTTGGAACGATACGATAAGGCTGAGACCTGGCCTTTGATGGTACTCAAGGCCAGCTTCAGCTCTAATTCTATTTGCAGAAAGACAAGGATTCTACCTATAAATATTTTCTAGGATGCCAACCCCTGGATTCACACCAGGAAACATATTCCTCCCAGACTCTATAATAAATGTCTCTGGAAGCTGGCTTCCTTGCATTAATCAAGGTTGATATCACTGACACTGAAAGCCCACAATTCTTCAGAATGTGGGTTTCAATAGCCAAACCATTATATTTAGAATTTCTAAGGTAGGATGGAATACTGGTCCCTGTGAGAGCAGGTCTGGAAGTGGTGGTAGGGTCCATGGGTCCCCTACTGCCATCCTTACAATCTCTGCATACCAAGACCTTCTGGGCCACACTGGGGCCACAAGAACCACTGACTTCCTTTCCTGCTTGATCCTGCGAAGAAGACTAGGTAGCATCAGAATAGGAGGGAATGCATAAATCAGTGAGAACTGATCCCACGGGGTCACTAAGGTATCTGTTCCGCACGCGAGCAGATCCCTTGTTCTTGACACAAAGTTGTCGACTTTGTTGTTGAACCTGGACGCAAACAGGTCTACATCCGGGACCCCCCATCTTTGGCATATAAGATGTCGGGGTGAAGGGACCATTCCCCCGGGAACAACTGCTTGCAACTCAAGTAGTCCTTATAAATATATCAACGAATCCGCGCTCATAGACTAAATCACACCTGCAGCCCCCCTAGGTAGGAAGGGAACACCTAAGTGATCCCCCAGGAATATAGATCAAAGTATAGGGAGTGGCGCTGTGTTGGGAGTATAAATAAAACTTAGCAGGAAATGCAAGTGTATAAATAGAGGTGTAAAGATACCAAATGTTTCAGTATGATCCAAAAAGATCCTTGTGTTAGTAAAAAACACCTTGATCAGTTAAAAAATAAATATTATATGTGCAAAGAAACGCAGATATCAAGCAGCATCACTAAATACCATAAATCATCTTCACATGAATAAATATAAAGTGATGAAGTGCCAAAAACAATAATTGTCCAAATAGTTGTCCACCCGTAATGTGTAAATGTGCAATAATTTATAAGCAATAAAAATCATTGATAATGTGTCCAAATCGCAGCTGAAAATCGCAGCTAAAAATCACAAAACCATATATTATTTAGTGCAAGAAAAGTTCATAACAATTGTGCAGGAAAAAGTCTTCTTAAGTGATAAAGTGCCGTGCTGTAGCAACTGGTTGTCCCCCCAATGTGATTGCACTCACCGGAGCGCCCCACCCCTGCAGGGGTACGAGCGTATAATGCTGGTTCTGTCACTCCAATCCTATGGGTGTCCTTTTCCCTCCACGCATCCTATTTCAGATCGTAACTGTATACACAGAGAGGTGGGGACTTCCTGTCCCTTGGTGTTAAAAGTCCCCACTGGATATCCGCTCCCGTGTGCCACACTCCACAGCCTCCTCCCGGCTGAGATCCTCCAGAAAGATATGAAAACAAGCGATATAATCATATGATGCAAGAGGTTAACGATAGATCCGAATGGCACATTCCCTGTGAAGTGGTAATAAGTCCAGTGAGAAAAATTGCTTTCAGAGACTTGCAAGTGAATACCCTGTGTAGTAACAAAGCCCAGTTTGAAGCTGAACCTGCAGCAAGCTTGAGGACTGCCTTCACTATTGTTGCTTTTTGCTTACTGGGTTTTATCCTGCTGGTGATCGCACAATTCATCCATCCTCTTATGCGATTCCTGATGTCCTTTTGATATTTGATGACCTGGCTATTTCTATGACCTGCCTGTCAAGTATGGAGTGTGCCATTCGGATCTATTGTTAACATCTTGCATCATATGATTATATCGCTTGTTTTCATATCTTTCTGGAGGATCTCAGCCGGGAGGAGGCTGTGGAGTGTGGCACACGGGAGCGGATATCCAGTGGGGACTTTTAACACCAAGGGACAGGAAGTCCCCACCTCTCTGTGTATACAGTTACGATCTGAAATAGGATGCGTGGAGGGAAAAGGACACCCATAGGATTGGAGTGACAGAACCAGCATTATACGCTCGTACCCCTGCAGGGGTGGGGCGCTCCGGTGAGTGCAATCACATTGGGGGGACAACCAGTTGCTACAGCACGGCACTTTATCACTTAAGAAGACTTTTTCCTGCACAATTGTTATGAACTTTTCTTGCACTAAATAATATATGGTTTTGTGATTTTTAGCTGCGATTTTCAGCTGCGATTTGGACACATTATCAATGATTTTTATTGCTTATAAATTATTGCACATTTACACATTACGGGTGGACAACTATTTGGACAATTATTGTTTTTGGCACTTCATCACTTTATATTTATTCATGTGAAGATGATTTATGGTATTTAGTGATGCTGCTTGATATCTGCGTTTCTTTGCACATATAATATTTATTTTTTAACTGATCAAGGTGTTTTTTACTAACACAAGGATCTTTTTGGATCATACTGAAACATTTGGTATCTTTACACCTCTATTTATACACTTGCATTTCCTGCTAAGTTTTATTTATACTCCCAACACAGCGCCACTCCCTATACTTTGATCTAGACTCAAGTAATCCGCCTGCCAATTCTCTATCCCTGGAATGAAGATTGCCGATATTCACGGCACATGCTTTTCTTCCCAGGCTAGGGTATGGTTTACCTCTCCCTGGGCTGCATTACTTCTGGTGCCCCCTTGGTGATTGATATAAGCCACTGCTGTGGCATTGTCGGATTGAATCCTGACCGGACAATTCCGCAACCCGAACGTCCAGGCCTTAAGGGCTAAGCGTGCTGCCCGAATCTCTAGAATGTTGATGGGCAAGGTCCTTTCAATCCTGGACCATTTTCCTTGGACAGTCGCTTCTTCCCGGACTGCTCCCCAACCTAAAAGGCTGGCATCTGTTGTTACCACCTTCCAGGTAACTGGCATGAAGAAGGATTTCCCTTTCTGCAGATTCTTGGATATTCTCCACCAACTGAGGCTCTGGCGCACCTTTGGCGAAAGACGCATTGGAAAATCTAGCGCTTGGACCTTCTTATTCCAAGCAGATAGGATACTGTTTTGCAGCAGTCTCGATTGAAACAGAGTAATGGGGCGTACACACGGTCGGACTTTTCGTCTACAAAAGTCCGACGGACGCCGACGGACCAATTCCGGCGGACAATTCGACCGTGTGTGGGCTTCATCGGACCTGCAGCGGACTTTTTCGGTCGAAAATCTGACAGACTTTAGATTTGGAACATGCTTCAAATCTTTCCGACGGACTCGAGTCCGGTCGAAAAATCCGCTCGTCTGTATGCTAGTCCGACGGACAAAAACCCACGCTAGGGCAGCTATTGGCTACTGGCTATGAACTTCCTTATTTTAGTCCGGTGTACGTCATCACGTAAGAATTCGACGGACTTTTGTGTGATCGTGTGTAGGCAAGTCTGTTTGTTAGAAAGTCCGCCGCAAGTCCGTCGAAAGTCCGTCGAAAGTCCGCCGAAAGTCCGTCGAAAGTCTGTCGGACAGGCTGTCGGACAGGCTGTCGGACAGGCTGTCGGACAGGCTGTCGGACAGGCTGTCGGACTTTTGTAGCTGAAAAGTCCGACCGTGTGTACGCCCCATAAGGGAACAGCTTCGAATGAAGCTACCATCTTTCCCAACAAGCTCATGCAAAGGCGAATAGAAGGATCCTTCTTCGCCCTGACCACCTGAACTATCTCCTTTATGGAGCTGATCTTTGCCTGGGTTAAAAACGCCCTTTTCTGGGCTGTATCTATGATCAGACCCAAGTACTCTAGTCTTCTTAATGGTTTTAAAGAAGATCTCTCTAGGTTGAGAATCCAACCTAGGTATTCCAGGTAGTTGACTGTGGTGACCATGCTTTGGTCTAAGCGGGCTACCGACAGGTCTATCAAGAGCAGGTCATCTAGGTATGCTATAATGGTTATACCTTGAGCCCTTAATTTGGCCAGAGGAGGGGCCAGAACTTTTGTGAACACCCGAGGTGCAGTAGCTAGACCGAAAGGCAGAGCTACAAATTGAAAATGGAGTTTTTCTACCTCAAAACGTAGATATTTCTGGTGAGCAGGGAAAATAGGCACATGCAGGTATGCATTCTTGATGTCGATTGATGCCAGAAGTTCTCCTCCTTGTAGGATGGAGACAACTGATCGGATTGATTCCATGCGAAAAGAGCGAATACTCAGGAATCGGTTTAGATCTTTGAGATCTAGAATGGGTCTGACATTTGGTTTTGGCACCGTGAAAAGGTTTGAATAAAACCCCAACCCCTGATTTTCCATGGGGACCACCATGATCACTTTTTGAGACAAAAGTAGGTCTAATGCTTGAAAGAGAGACTTCTTTTTCTCTGGATCGTTGGGGATGTTTAACCTGAGGAAACGAGGAGACAGGAACTCTCGGAACTCTAGTTTGTAACCTAGAGCTATTGTGGAGACCACTCATCTGTGTCTAAACTCTTCCTGCCAGATCCTTGAGAACTGCAGAAGTCTTCCCCCCCACTCGAGCGAGCAGGGGTGCCCCTTCATAAAGAGGCTTTAGTATTCTATCTTGTAGGTTTCCTGCCCCACGACTGCTTTTGACCCTGAGGTTTAACTCTTGAACCTGACGGTGGAGGCCGTCGCGACTGCCTGGAGGCTAATGCTCCTGGCCTTGGAGAAGGAGCCCGTTTAAATGAGGGACGTTTACTCCTTTTCTCAACTGGCAAAAGGGTACTTTTTTTGGATATATTTGTCCAAATCATCCCCAAACATCCTTTCACCGCGGAAAGGAAAACCAGCCAGGAGCTTTTTGCATGGCGCTTCGGCTTACCAACTTTTCAAGCATAAGATGCTACGCATATGCACCAACCCAAGCGCAAGGCGAGAGGTCTGAAGAAGAGAAACTCTCATCGCATCAACTGCAGAACACAAAGCCCCTGGCAGTTTGGCTAAACCCTGGGCCTGCTGATCAGGGATAACCTTGAGCACCTGTCTCAACTGGTCCCTCAAGGATTGACATACCCCAATTGCCGCCACTGCAGGTTGAGCCACTGAACCTGCCAAAGAAAAAATGTATTTTAACAGGAATTCCAATTTTTATTGGTTGGATCTCTAAGCATTTGAGCGTTGTCAACCGGACAAGTCAAACTTTTTTTCACTGAGGAAAAAATGCACCCACCACTGAGCAAATAGTCCAGTAACTGCCGCTATTATTAATGCTCATGCCTGATGCTGAGTAAACGTGCCTTGGGAATGCCTGTGTCATCACACTCACATGCCCCCATCTTGCTCTGTGTCCCTCCGTCAGCTAAATGCAGCCTGCAAAAGGTGCACTGATAGCCTACACAGTCCTGCGTTGTGGAAGCTGAGGCACATCAACGTTGTGCTAAGCCACTCCCCCTTCCTCCGTCTTCCCACCGCGCCCCCCCCACTCTTTTTTAAAAGAGACTGTTTCTCGCACGTGCGGGCCTCTGATCCGACCAGATCGGCATGGGGGGGGATAGAGGAGAGGAGGAGAGCAGATGGAAGAAGGAGAACCGCCGCGCGGTGGAAGAGGGAGCCGAGCGGCACACCGCTGATCGTTCCGGGCTCCCTCTGCCTCCTGGAGAGGGGAGAGACTCCTGCCCAGGTGGGGGATGTCTTTTTGAAAGAAAACCCCCCTCCAACATCTTACCAGAGGTTTGGGACTGGAGGAAGCCTGCAGCTTCTGCTGACACAGAGTGAGATCTGAAAAACATGGAACAGGTACGTGCTCGACAGCCCCCGGTGGCGACTTTTAGGCATGACAACATTTATTTAAAGGAGAAAACCCATAAGAACTTAAAAATTCCTTGGGAATCTCCACTTACCTTATCCTGCCGCAGGGTTCTGTGGTAAACCAAACAGACCCAATCTTCCACCCCTCACGACGGGCTCCGTTAAAAAACCTTCAAGGACCGGGGTCCCTTTTTCTAACGGTTCCACGCCCTTGGACCCGTATAGCACCCTGCCGGGAAGCTTTATGGCTGAAAAATAACCAAAGCACTGGATCCCAGGGTCCAGCTCTCAAAAAGAGAAGTGTTACAGCAGTGGTTCTCAACTCCAGTCCTCGGGACCCACCAACAGGCCAGGTTTGCAAGATAGCTGAAATACATCACAGGTGATATCACTTGCTGCTCAGTGATTGCAGTATTTTAGTCTGCAACTCCCCAAGGTAATACTTAAAATCTGGCCTGTTGGTGGGTCCCGAGGACTGGAGTTGAGAACCACTGTGTTACAGGCTAAACCTGGTTTCTTCCTCCACGAGGCCCAGGTACCATTCAATTTGGCCTAAAAAGACACTTTGAATGGATCCGGCTGCATAGTTTACCCTAGCAAAGAATACTCCAGCAGAGCTCAGCACAGCACATCTTTACTCATGACCAACACCTTGGACTGGCGAAAAAACTGAGGTACTCCCTGTAAGGGGAGGGGTTATATAGGGAGTAAACTTCCTGTCTAGGGTGTGCCAGTGTCCATCACCTAAAGGTGGCCTATATAACCCATATAGTTATGGCTCTGTGTCCAATGATGTACGATAAAGAAAGGCGGATTTTGGATGAGTGTTGAAGTGGTGAGCCGTATTTAACCCTATTGGGAACTATTTATATGCATAGACACTCACCCGTACCCTTTAGAATCCACTAGCCCGCCCTCAGCTGTTACCGACAAGTGGGCAGCTTACGCATTCCTTTATACTCTAGGGGGGATCCTCTCACTTCAACTCAGTGCCTAACTTATGTGGACTGTATCATTAGGAAAACTATATCTTGCATGCAAAGTGGCAATTACTAATCTCAAAGGTCACCCGACTGGAGTTCGAAGCATGGACTTTGTATACTAACAAGTACCCAGTTTGGACTACTGAGCGGACTGCCCTGTTTTCGTGCTTCCTTCCAATTATGTCTGAACTAGGACCCAACATAGAGAACTAGCTGTGCATGATATTTGAGAGGCCTGTATGTCTGTTTGTGGTGGCCACCTGTGCCCCTAAGACAATTGTCTATTTTTAGATGTATGTGGTGGAGGTTTGGTATATTTATACATTTATTAGTTGTTAGTATTATGTGGAATTTTCAATAAAGAGTTTTTTATCTTTAAATATCAGCAGTTTTTGTTTTCCTTTTTGAAGAATTCTTTGAGAATCCTCCTTCCCTCTGTTTTTTTTTTTGTATGTTGGAAAGTAAACCTTCATCCCATTGACGACTTTCTGGCAGAGGTCAACAGATTTGCCTCAAAAATTTGATGGTATTTTGCCCCATCCATTTTTCCTTATCCTTTCCTTCTAAGTGCTCCAGTCCCTGCTGCAGAGAAACACCCCCATAACAGGATATTACCACCTCCATACTTTACTGTAGGAGTGGTTCTATTTGGATGAGATTTCTTCTTTCACAGAATTAGGATCTTTGCTGACGACAGCTGTCATTTTGAGCAAGCTTTCATTGTTGGTGACACACAATGAAAATACACTAAAAAGTCTTAAACAGTGAAAAATGTATATATTTACCAAAAGTTTTATGCCATTTCCAACATATTCATGAGTAAAACAATGTGTCAGCGTTTCAGTGTTGACTGTAGCTTAGCGTACGTTTTTTTTTTTTACTAATCTACCAACTACATAAAAATGGCCAAAAACCGAACGTGGGAAAATTATACCCTACACCGACCAAATGTTTGCAAAGGCAATGAAGTAAAATAGCTGCCAACCTATGTTACTCATAACAAAACTATTCTAAGTGGTTTAGTCAAAGCAGCATAAAAAAAACCCCATGTAGTTTCTGGAGATAAATATTTAATTTGGGTGAAAATATTTTTTTACGATAAAGACTTTCCTGTACATAACAGACAACTATGCCACACCATGCATGTTAAAATATGAACATCCAATCACTAAAATCTTTCAATATTTTAAAATCTGCAGCTTTATTAATATAAAACATGACCATTAAGATCCTAGTTAAAGTGATTGTTATTTTAATTAAAAAAAAAAAAAAAAAAGGCTTTACAAACGTGTCATACTTGCTCCATGCAATGGTTTTGCACAAAGCAGCCCCAATCCTCATCTTCTGGCTCCACCCCTCTGCCGAGTGCCCCCATACCAAGCCGTTTCCTATGGGGGTACTCGTCAGTAGTCGCTCCCAAACCCTGCCCCCCACTGCCTTGTCACTGGCTCTGACTGATAGCAGCAGAAGCCATTGGCTCCTGCTGCTGTAATTGAGCCAATGAGGAGCGAGAGAGCCTCAGCTCTTGTGCGCATCGCTGGATTGATATCAGGCTGAGATATGTATTTGGGGGAGACTGAGGGGAGCTGCATGCAGAAGGTTTTTTACTTTACTGCATAGAATGCAATAAGGTAAAAAAAAAAAAAAAAAATTAAACAACTCCTGCCTTTACAACCACTTTAACCACTTGCCGACCGGGCCATTGCCGAAAGACGGCAACAGCGCGGTCGGCTTATTTTGGGTGGACGTCCATGGGACGTCATTCCAGAATGTTGCTCCCGCGCGCCCCCGGGAACATCCGTGACTGCCGGGTCCTGAGGACCCGGCGCATCACGGATCACGGTAAATAGCCGCTGATCGCGGCCGTTTACCACGTGATCATTCCGTCAAATGACGGAGCGATCACATGTAAACAAACCTTTTCTCTGTACCGATCGGTACAGTGCGATGGGAGAGGGGGAGAGATGGCAGCAGCGCTGTGGGCTGGATGTTTAGTGCCCACAGCGCTACTCAATGTAAATACACTGCAATACTCTGCAACGCGGTGCAATACTCTGCAATGCAGTGCAATACTCTGCCAATACTCTGCCAATACTCTGCAATCAATTTTAACATTAACAAATAATTTTTTATTTTTTTTTAGCGAATTTTCAGTCTTTTTTGATTTATAGCGCAAAAACTAAAAAACACAGCGGTGATTAAATACCCCCAAAAGAAAGCTCTATTTGTGTGAAAAAAAGGACAAAAATTTCATATGGGTACAGTGTTGCATGACTGAGTAATTGTCATTCAAAATGTGAGAGCACCTAAAGCTGAAAATTGGTCTGGTTAGGAAGGGGGTTTAAGTGCCCAGTGGTCAAGTGGTTAAGGCACTTGGTATAGGGCGAGAATGCCCTGTTCCTTTTGCTCCTGGGATGTTAACCTGTCATATCCAGTCACACCGACCGCAACATTGAAATCGTGCTACTTCACTTGTAGTACTACTTCAGGTGCTACTTGGAAAACATCGGACTTCATGCACAGATGTCTATGCAAGTCTTACCTGAACTTGCAAAAAGTAGTGCAGGAACAATGCATCCCATTGGGAAATAAATTTAAAAGAACGAACAGAAGTCCTGGGTGGCTTAACTCCAATGTAAAAATGCATATAAAAGCAAAGAAGGCCTTCAAAAAATACAAGGCTAAGGGATCATCATCAGCATTCCGACTTTACAAAGAATGCAACAAGAAATGTAAGGATGCATTTAGAGCGGCTAAGATAGAACACGAAAGACAGGTAGCGGAAAAAGAGAGAGTACAGACAGACCATATTGGCCCCATAAAGAATGAGAAAGGGAATCTGGTTACAAAGGATGGTGAGGGTATTGAATTTATTCTCCTCAGTCTTCACGAGGGAATCGGGGCGCTTCAGTAACCAAAACTACAGTGTTTATCCTCATGACACATCACAGGAAGCACCATCATGGCTAACAGAGGACAGAATTAGAAATAGACTTGAAAAAAAAGTAACATTAATAAGTCACCGGGACCAGATGGCTTGCGCCCGAGGGTCCTTAGGGAACTTCGTCCCCAAGTCCTCAAGTAAGCCTAACATCAATAGTATGTTAGCCAGTAAGCCTAACATCAATAGTATGCAAGCTCTTGGAGGAGATAAGGGACTATATACAAGATTTTAGTAATGAGAACGGTATCATTAGCAGTAATCAGCATGGATTCATGAAGAATCGTTCTTGCCAAACCAATCTATTAACATTCTATGAGGAGGGGAGCTGCCATCTAGATAAAGGAAGGCCCATAGACATGGTGTATCTGGATTTTGCAAAAGCATTTGACAGAGTTCCCCATAAACATTTACTGTACAAAGTAAGGTCAGTTGGCATGGACCATAGGTTAAGTACATGGATTACAAACTGGCTACAAAAGGCGAGTTCAGAGGGTAGTGGGGAGTACCCGGAATGGTCAGGGGTGGAAAGTGGGGTCCCCCAGGGTTTTGTCCCTGGACAAATCCTATTACATTTAATCATAATATTCATAAATGACCTGGAGGGTGGGGTGAACAGCTCAATCTCTGTATTTGCAGATGATACCAAGCTAAGCAGGGCAAAAACTTCTCCGCAGGATGTGGAAACCTTGCAAATAGATCTGAACAAATTAATGGGGTAGGCAACTACATGGCAAATGAAGTTTAATGTAGACAAATATAAAATAATGCATTTGGGGGCAAAAATATGAATGCAATCTACTTACTGGGGGGAATCAAGGATGGAAAAGGACCTGGGGGTCCCAGTAGATGATAGGCTCAGCAATTGCATGCAATGCCAAGCTGCTGCTAACAAAGCAAACAGAATATTGGCATGCATTAAAAAGGGTATTAACTCAAGAGATAAAGCAGTAATTCTCCCACTCTACAAGACTCTGGTCCGGCCGCACCTGGAGTATGCTGTCCAGTTTTGGGCACCAGTCCTCAGGAAGGATGTGCTGGAAATGGAGCGAGTACAGAGAAGGGCAACAAAACTAATAAAAGGACTGGAGGATATTAGCTAGCTGCCATAACCCCGGTATTTTCGGGAACGCCGTGCGTTTCTCTTTAAGATAAAAGTGGTCTTCGTGGCGTATTCGCCAGGAGATCACTTTTATCGGCGGCTGGAAAGGTGGCCACCCCCCTCCACCGCGCTCCTGTCGTCAACGTAGCTTACCGGACCCATCGGTAGCGGCGGAGACGATCGCGTCCTCTCCCGTGGCTGCCGACTTAGAGGGAGATGGCCCCCGCTCGGCTCCATAGCATGGGAGGGCGGAAGCGACCTCAAACGTCACTTCTGCCCATAGCTCTTAAAAGGATAATTATTTTTTTTATTGCATTTTAGTGTCTCTTTGACCCCAGATCTCATATTTAAGAGGTCCTGTCATGCTTTTTTTCTATTACAAGGGATGTTTACATTCTAATAGGAATAAAAGTGACCCAAAAAAAAAAAAAAAAAAAAAAAAAGACAGACATTGTCAAAATAAAAAAATAAGAAAAAAAATATTTTTTAAAGCGCTCTGTCCCGACAAGCACGCGTGCAGAAGCAAACACATACGTGAGTAGCGCCCGCATATGAAAACGATGTGCAAACCACACATATGATGCATCACCGCAATGGTTAGAGCGAGAACAATAATTCTAGCCCTAGACATCCTCTGCAACTCAAAACTGGTAACCTGTAGAAATTTTAAAACATCGCCTATGGACATTTTTAAGGGTAAAAGTTCGCGCCCGCTCGTGGAATTGCGACAATTTTGAAGCGTGACATGTTGGGTATCAATTTACTCAGCGTAATATTAGCTTTCACAATATAAAAAAATAGGCCAACTTTACTGTTCTTTTTTTTTTATTATTCAAAAAAGTGTATTTTTTCCAAAAAAAGTGCGCTTGCAAGACCGCTGCGCAAATACGGTGTGACAAAAAGTATTGCAACAACTGCCATTTTATTCTCTAGGGTGTTAGAAAAAAATAATATATAATGTTTGGGGGTTCTAAGTAATTTTCTGGCAAAAAAATAATTATTTTAACTTGTAAACAACAAGTGTAAAAAAAGAGTCTCGGTCCTTAAGTGGTTAAAATTAGAAGAAAAGAGGTTTAAATTCCCTTCCACAGGCGGTGGTTTCAGCAGGGAGCACCGACAGTTTCAAGAAACTTTTATTATTTATTTGATAAGCACCTGAACGGCCACAACATACAGGGATATACAATGTAATACTGACATAAAATCACACACATAGGTTGGACTTGAGCCTTTTTTCACCTACTACAGCGGGGACGGAAAGTATTCAGACCCCCTTAAATTTTTCACTCTTTGTTATATTGCAGCCATTTGCTAAAATTTTTTAAGTTCATTTTTTTTCCCTCATTAATGTACACACAGCACCCCATATTGACAGAAAAACACATAATTGTTGACATTTTTGCAGATTTATTAAAAAAGAAAAACGGAAATTTCACATGGTTTTAAGTATTCAGACCCTTTGCTGTGACACTCATATATTTAACTCAGGTGCTGTCCATTTCTTCTGATAATCCTTGAGATGGTTCTACACCTTCATTTGAGTCCAACTGTGTTTGATTATACTGATTGGACTTGACACCTGTCTATATAAGACCTTACAGCTCACAGTGCATGTTAGAGCAAATGAGAATCATGAGGTCAAAGGAACTGCCTGAAGAGCTCAGAGACAGAATTGTGGCTAGGCACAGATCTGGCCAAGGTTACAAAAAAAATTCTGCTGCACTTAAGGTTCCTAAGAGCACAGTGGCCCCCATAATCCTTAAATGGAAGACGTTTGGGACGACCAGAACCCTTCCTAGAGCTGGCCATCCGGCCAAACTGAGCTATCGGGGGAGAAGAGCCTTGGTGAGAGAGGTAAAGAAGAACCCAAAAGATCACTGTGGCTGAACTTCAGAGATGCAGTCGGGAGATGGGAGAAAGTTGTAGAAAGTCAACCATCACTGCAGCCCTCCACCAGTCGGGGCTTTATGGCAGAGTTGCCCAACGGAAGCCTCTCCTCAGTGCAAGACACATGACAGCCTGCATGGAGATTGCTAAAAAAACACCTGAAGGACTCCAAGATGGTGAGAAATAAGATTCTCTGGTCTGATGAGACCAAGATAGAACTTTTTGGCCTAATTCTAAGCAGTATGTGTGGAGAAAAACAGGCACTGCTCATCACCTATCCAATACAGTCCCAACAGTGAAGCATGGTGGTGGCAGCATCATGCTGTGGGGGTGTTTTTCAGCTGCAGGGACAGGACGACTGGTTGCAATTGAGGGAAAGATGAATGCGGACAAGTACAGGGATATCCTGGATGAAAACCTTCTCCAGAGCGCTCAGGACCTCAGACTGGGCCGAAGGTTTATCTTCCAACAAGACAATGACCCTAAGCACACAGCTAAAATAAGGAAGGAGTGGCTTCACAACAACTCCGTGACTGTTCTTTAATGGCCCAGCCAGAGTCCTGACTTAAAAACCCAATTGAGCATCTCTGGAGAGACCTAAAAATGTCTGTCCACCAACGTTTACCATCCAACCTGACAGAACTGGAGAGGATCTGCAAGGAGGAATGGCAGAGGATCCCCAAATCCAGGTGTGAAAAACTTGTTGCATCTTTCCCAAAAAGACTCATGGTTGTATTAGATCAAAAGGGTGCTTCTACCAAATACTGAGCAAAGGGTCTGAATACTTAGGACCATGTGATATTTCAGTTTTTCTTTTTTAATAAATTTGCAAAAATGTCAACAATTCTGTGTTTTTCTGTCAATATGGGGTGCTGTGTGTACCGTAAATGAGGAAAAAAATGAACTTAAATGATTTTAGCAAATGGCTGCAATATAACAAAGAGTGAAAAATTTAAGGGGGTCTGAATACTTTCCATCCACACCGTATGTAACTACTTTCAAAATCAGCGAGACTCTGATGGAGTCGGAGTCGCACCGATCTGACCGTTTCCATTGCGGACAATATGGTGTGACTTGTAATGCAAAGTGGTTCTTTTAACGCACATTAGGCAGGCATGATACACTGTTGCCACCATTAGGAAACCCGTTTTGAGGAATGCCATACAGCCATGAGCATGTAGAGCATGTAGGCAGGAAGTGGCTGCCAAATGGTTCTAAATGATCAGAAGCACTAAGATGCAACAAATGATTAAAACAAAGGAGGAAACAAGTATTTTGTTCAAATAAACAAGGCACTCATTTATGATAAACAGTGTTTTAGCAAACTAAATGTGGAGAGCTATGAAGAGCAACTCAATAAAACACAGAAAATTCATGTTGCATTACAATGGCCCTAATAGGCTAAGTGAAATAGAATCTCTGGTATGGCTGTGAATCACACTTAGTCCTGTTTCAACATTTTATAGATTTCTATATAACTCTCAGATATTAGTTCACAGAGCACATCAAGCTTTCCACACTATGTCATGGAACTGCACACAATAACTAATAAATTAAGAATAGCAAAATATTACAATAAAATTTAAAAAAGGATGACCTATAACAGTAAAGGGTGTCAAAAAAGTAAAGGTGTCGTAGATAGTAAAATAATCAGACAATTATTTTTAGATTAAAAACATGTGCACGTGGCCAAAATGGACTTAATTGTTGCTAAGGGCTAAAGCTTAACCCTTTTCTGCCTTGTTTTTAAAAAAAAAAAAAAAACCTTGGGGCACTTGGGTCAAACACAAGGCCCACAGGCCAAATCCAGCCTGACAGGCCATTTCGTGTGGCCTGTGCAGCTCTCCAGGAGCTGCGGCACCCCCCTAGTCTCAGAACTCGGAGTGACAGAACTCCTCCTACAGATCCTGTGCATCTCTGCAGCCGCAGCACTCCCTTGTCTCGGCTTCCCTGGTTTCAGCATTCAGCAGAGTTCGGCAGTGGACTCCAGTCCTCCAGACTCTGCACTTTCTGCTTCCAGCTCCAACCCCAGCTTCTTCCCAGTAGCAGCACAAGGTAATACTGCTAATATTTGATGATACAAAAAATAAATAAATGACTTACCAAAACTCATTTTGCAATAAATTGCACAAATAGTTGGACACTTGAATATCCAATTGTGATTATTTTTCCTAGACTTCTACATTCAGAGCTAGTTATTACTGAAGTTATTACTAAAACCAATAATAATTGAATGCACGGGCAATTTATTATGATAGAGAGTAGATACATGTATATAGTCTTACAGATACAACCGGCCCTTTGAGGGCAACTATAATGCTCATGCAGCCCACAATGAAATTGAGTTTGACACCCCTGCCTTAGAGTAAGAGTAACTGAAATACAAGGGTCTACATTTAACAGTACATTTTGTGTATTACTATTTTTAGGGTTGGGTGGAATTATCTTTTACATTTGAATAAATGTATTGCCACATCTGTTCAAATATTTAGAAATATCCCATACATCCCCATTTTTCTAAGATCTTTTGAAAGTGTAATTTTGACAGTTTCATCATGTTTGTGACATTACAATTCTCCTTTAGACTTTTTGAAGTATCAGCCACAAATGTGGGGAAATTACAGTGTAAATCCTTGAATCAGTTATAGTGGTTTTATGAATAAAGTGTCCGATTCCAGCAGATGGAGACAGGACATATGAAGAATCATTAGAGGACATGCTTAAATGGAAAGCTACTGTACTTGTGGCCCAATGGTGCCATGGGCAAAAAACATCATAATCAATTCCTAATTGATTTTTCCTGTTAATGACATCAAGAAAAAATATTAGATTTTTCAAATGCTAGGATAAAAGACAGCAGCAGCAAACAATGCAAAGTGCCAGGACGCAGAAGAACGAGGAGCTCTAGGGAAAAGTGATCATTACATAGAGGCCAGTGGAATAATAGGTCTTGGTAAAATGACCCTAGAGCAAGCTCAGATAAATTTACTGTTGGGAAGAGAAACACCCTGTAGTCTTATTGTAAGACTACAGTGCCCTTCACACTTCAAAATGCATTATGATTTAATCATAACGAATCAGAACAGCCTGTACAATGTGGAAGGGACAATACAGCAAAGAATGAATGACATCCAGCTGCAATGATCAATAATGCATTATGCTTATGTGACTTTTTTTTTTTAAACAAAAGATCAATAGAAAGTTATATAGGGTAAACATCCATGCATATTTTAAAAGTGAAAAAAAACCTCAGATTTACTAATGTAATTACTGGAATTTTGTCTTCACTGTATGGCATATACTAGCAGAAAGTTGAAATTAGGATTATAGTTTAACTTGTGTGGTAAGATGAACAAATAGGGTGGAATGTAACTTACACCACTGTACAAAAGTTTTAGGCAGTTTTTAAAAAATGTTGTAAATTAAGAATGCTTTCAGAAACAGAAGTACAAATAGTTGATTTTCATCAATTAACAAAAATGGAAAGTTAATGAACAAATCAATATTTGGTGCGACTTTAAAACAGCATCAATTCTTCTAGGTACACTTACACCCAGTTTTTGAAGGAACTTGGCAGTGAGGTTGTTTCAAACATTTTGGAGAACCAACCACAGATATTTTGTGGACGTAGGCTGCCTCAAATCCTTCTTTCTCTTCATGTAATCCCAGACAGACTCAAGTCAAGATCAGGACTCCTTGTTCTTTACGCTGAAGATGTTTGGGGTCGTTGATGGATAAATACCATATTTATCGGCGTATAACACGCACCCCAAGTTTAGGAGGGAAGTTTAAGGAAAAAAAACTTACATTAAAATGCCCATCAATGCGGCCTTATCTGTCCATCTGCAGCCTTTTCAGTGTCAAAGCAGCCTTGCCCCAGTGCAGTCTTGTCAGTGCAGCCTTGCCCCGGTGCAGCCTTGCCCCGGTGCAGCCTTGCCCCGGTGCAGCTTTGTTAGTGCAGGTTTGCCCCAGTCCAGCCATGTCAGTGCAGCTTTGTGCACTCGGTGTAGATTTAAATATGGCGCCGAGACGGCAGGGAGCCGAGATACACATACTCGGAAAAAGCCGAGAACACTCGGGTATGTGTATCTCGGCTCCCTGCAGTCTCGGCGCCATATTTAAATCTACCCACGGCTGTGTATGTCGACGGCGACCGCAGCAATCGCCGCGATCGCTCCGATGACACAGAAATCGGCGGGGATCGGCCTATAACACGCACCCACGATTTTCCCCTGATTTTCAGGGGAAAAAAGTGCGTGTTATATGCCGATAAATACGGTAATTTGCCTGCATTTCTCATCATAGGGGACGCCATCAACCTCAAACTTAATTTGCAGAAAAGGCAGCTCCAAACATGCAAGGAACCTCTACCATGCTTCACGGTTGCCTGCAGACACTTATTATTATACCACTCTCCAGCCATTTGGCAAACAAGCTGCCTCATGCTACAGACAGATATTTAAAACCTTGACTCATCAGTCCAGAGCACCTGCTGCCATTTTTCTGCACCCCAGTTCCTATGTTTTCATGCATAATTACATAGCTTAATCTTGTTTCTGCATCGGAGGCATGGCTTTTTAGCCGCAATTCTTCCATAAAGACCTCTTCTGGCCAGACAGTAGATAGGTTTACCTGGGTCCCACTGGTTCCTTCAAGTTGTGTGCTGATGGCACTGCCGTCCGGACAACTTATGTTGAAGGGAAATAAGCATGGTGTATCTTTCATTTACTGCAATAAGTTTCCTTGGCTGACCACTGCACAGTTCTTAATGTTGCCTATTTCTTTGTGCTTCTTCAAAAGAGCTTAAACAGCATATCTTGAAAGCCCAGTCTGCTTTGAAATCTTTGCCTGGAATAAACCTTGCTGATGCAATATATATATATATATATATATTTTTTTGAAAGCATTCTTACTTTACAGCATTTATTCACACCTGCCTAAAACTTTTGAACAGTACTGTTAGTGAGCTTACATAAGGGAGAGAACCAGTTAAGTCAGTCACCAATGTGGTCTTGAACATAAATGTACAAATCTTGACAGCAATAAAGCATATTTTACCTGCATGTGACTGTTTGCCTTGAATTACCCTTTCAAAAATGATCATTGACATGGCTAATTAATAACGTATCATCATGCGCGAGGAGAATGATTTTGGAATGGGAGAAAAAGGCCAGCCATTATCCACATACAAATGTCTAACTGCATATCAGAATATCCCAGAAACTACACACAAAGCTGTGGAGGTGTCTTAATTACCGTATTTATCGGCGTATAACACGCAACCCAAGTTTAGGAGGGAATTTTAAGGAAAAAAACTTTTAGGAGTAAAGTTTAAGGAAGAAAAACTTACATTAAAATGCCCATCAATGCAGCGTTATCGGTGTCCATCTGCAGCCTTTTCAGTGTCAGTGCAGCCTTGCTCCAGTGTCTATTGCAGCCTTGTCAGTGCAGCTTTGCCCCAGTGCAGAATTGTCAGTGCAGCCTCGTCAGTGCAGCTTTGCCCCAGTGCAGCCTCGTCAGTGCAGCTTTGCCCCAGTGCAGCCTCGTCAGTGCAGCTTTGCCCCAGTGCAGCCTCGTCAGTGCAGCTTTGCCCCAGTGCAGCCTCGTCAGTGCAGCTTTGCCCCAGTGCAGCCTCGTCAGTGCAGCTTTGCCCCAGTGCAGCCTCGTCAGTGCAGCTTTGCCCCAGTGCAGCCTCGTCAGTGCAGCTTTGCCCCAGTGCAGCCTCGTCAGTGCAGCTTTGCCCCAGTGTCCATTGCAGCCTTGTCAGTGCAGCTTTGCCCCAGTGCAGCCTTGCCCCCAGTGCAGCCTTGCCCCCAGTGCAGCCTTGCCCCAGTGCAGCCTTGCCCCAGTGCAGCCTTGCCCCAGTGCCGCTTTGTGGGATCGCCGCGATCCCTGCCGACATACACAGCGTATATGTAAATTCAAATATGGCGCCGAGACTGCAGGGACTCGGCGGAGCCGAGATACACATACCCGAGAGTCCTCGGCTTTTCTCGGCGCCGCTTACAGTCCCGCCCCATCCCACCCTATGGGCGGGACTGTAAGCGGCGCCGAGAAAGGCCGAGGACTCTCGGGTATGTGTATCTCGGCTCCGCCGAGTCCCTGCAGTCTCAGCGCCATATTTGAATTTACACACGGCTGTGTATGTCGGCGGCGATTGTGGCAATCGCCGCGATCACTCCGATCATACAAAATTGGGGGATCGGCCTATAACACGCACCCACGATTTTCTCCTGATTTTCAGGGGAAAAAAGTGCGTGTTATATGCCGCTAAATACGGTAAATCCGCAGTTGCACAAACTTTTTTTTTTTTTTTTAGAGAAAAAAATGACAGTCAATTGCTGCATTCCTAACCCCTTCATGCCAACCATATGCAAATATGTGGCCTCAGCTTGAATGGGATTGTACTGGGGCGATGCCTGCAGCTGCACGCATCACCCCCGGACCGGTTTTTAAGAGCCAGCAGTTGGCTTTTTTGGGATAACAACCAATGTGGCTAAAAGCCGCTGTTATCCCAAGGAGCAGGAGGGGACGTCACACCCCCCCCCCCAGCTCTCCCGTCCCGCCGGAAAGCCCGAGCGACCAACCGACGCATTCGACGGATGGCCGAAGACCCGAACGAAGCCGGAACCGGCTTCCACCAGGTCTCAGATCTAGTAACCCGGAAGCAATATCATTACATCATTTCCGATTTACTCAGCTGCCAATTTAAAACACAGATTTTGGAGTTTTGAATACTTTTATGTGCAAAAGGAGGTGTTTGGGGTTTTATAGACCCCAGATATCTCCATAAAGAGTACCTGTCACTGCCTATTACTGCCAAGGGATGTTGACAGCAATAAAAATGATCATAATTTTTTTTTTATTAAAAAAGAGACAATGTAAAAAATAAAAATAAAGCAAAAAAAAAAAAAAAAAAAATTTGTACTACATCCCTCCGTGCTCGCACGCAGAAGCAAACGCATATGCAAGTTGTGCTCGCAAATGTAAACGGTGTTCAAAACACACATGCAAGGTATCTCCGCGATCGCCAGGAAATCTTTTGGATATATGGTGTTAGTGGGAGGAATTATGGCCCATAGTTTGTGTCAGTGGGGAATTGCGTCCCATCATTGGGCCCCATTGTTGATGTCATTGGGAGAAATTGTGCCCCATCATTAGTGTCACTGGGAGGATTTGTGCCCTATCGTTGGTGTCGTTGGGAGATATTGTACCCTATCGTTTGTGTCATTGGGAGTAATTTTGCCCCTTCATTGGGGTCGGGGGGGGGGAATTATGCCCCATTGTTTCATTGTTGGTATCAGTGGATGAAATAGTGCTGCAAGGGCCAGATAAAAGCAAGAAAAAAAAGGGCCATATCTGGCCTCCGGGCCACAGTTTGGAGACCACTGATCTAAGCATATAAAGCCTGTGTCAAATGGATCCGATCGGTCAGTCCCTTGATTCATTTAAGAACCGTTTGTGGGACTAGAGCCCTTGAGCTCAGAGAGCTCAAACAAACCATGCCATCCACTTTGCAGACACTGGTAAAAAAACTGAAGTACTTCCTGTATGGGAGGGGTTATATAGGGGATAACTTTCTGTCTCAAGACCTTTGGTTTACCAGGATCCATTCACCTGGAGATGGAGTATAACCAAGCAGGTAATTAAGATTAGCCTGACTCTGTGTCCCATGAGTTATGAAAAAGAAATGTTTCCCTTCAAAAAAAAAAAAAACATTTTAAGAACATTTGTTCATTTTCTAATTGTTATTTGGGTCAAATAGACGTTAGTTTGAGACCACAGTGACAGGAAAATTTGAAGGAGCAGAATAGAAAACTTCTTAATCAAAGGAATCCCTCACTGACGCTTCTGGCTCCTCCTACCTTCAGAGTGCCCCAATAGCAACCTGCAAAGTATAGTATAGAGTGCCCCAATAGCAAGGTAAAAACAACTTTTGCCTTTAGAACCACTCACTTCCTGCCCAGGACTATATGTCCCATGGAGGTATTGCTCCTCACACACATTTACATTCACAAGTTCAGGCACTTACTGACATGTGTGGATGGTGTACTGAGCTGTATGCGTGCTGCACTGTATTTTCTGATATGTAAACAAATAACGCATCCTGTATGCAGGCCAACTAATTGGCTAGCCGATTAATCGATTATGAAAATAGTTGTCAACTATTTTCATAATTGATTAGTTGTCGATTAATCGATTAGTTGTTTCTTCCCTAGTTCCTTTAGTGATCTCCTTTTGGACATGTCGCCATTGTCAGCTTGGCATTACAGGATTCCCTTTAAGCAAAGCAGAGCTTACAAATGCTGACTGGTAGGTACACAAGCCTCTGACGCAGCTGGCAGGGATAGGAGAAGCCGGTCAGGCCAACAGGGCCTGTCTCTGAAAGACATATTTGACCTCATTGCTTTTCCATCACATTTGGCATGGTTGGCGCTTCTTATGAAATGGGAGGAATACACTCTGGGATATTGGATCCATGGATTTACAGGAACCGATAAGTATATTGATCATTACATTACTTCGAATGGACTAGTCTTTGAGAACTACTTCAGTTGTTTTACTTTATTGGATATGAGGAGCTGGAACAAGTCTTCATAGGGACTTTTCAGGTACAGTGTGAGGGAAGTTATGGAGGATTATGTCATCATATCATACCTTTATTCAAGGGAATAATTCACCGCCGCATTTGTTTTTATAAAGCAAAAAACCCACCCATCTGCACACCTCCTCTGGACCACTGTTACCCAATCCCCACCTAGCCATTGTTTCATTTGTTTCATCTACCACTAAAAGTGATGTTTCATCTACAATATCGGAGCATGGACCGAATTATCCAATTCCCATTCTTTAATTTACAGTCCAACCTAGCCCTCACAAGGCCATCTACATCTTTAATAGGCCATTCGAGCCTGGGGATACTTTACTACAAAATTTCAAAGCATTCCCTTATTATTGTCAATTGATGGTTATATACCACCCTTCCAGAGATGGACCACATTTTTTTTTTTTAACAGAAAAAAGTTTATTCAAGTTTCAAAATGAACAAAGATATGCAGTGGTACATTCTTAGTATTCAGACATTGAAGATCTGGAAGTGTTACATTACAGTCCAAATCAGTAAGATACATTATTGGCAGAAGGGCAAAAGTTGAAGACCATACATAGGGATACATCTGTGTAAATCCGTAAGCACATTAAACAGGGGTTGAAAGGATTACTGAAGTTGAAGCAAGATGGACAGAGGAAGAAACAAGGGAAGAATGGGGTCAGGCAAGAGGGGGAGAATAGTCAAAAGGATACCAATAGTGTCCACTAACGGTTCAACCCAAACCACCAATACCCGTGTACCATCACTTCCCATACCAATCTGGCTACGTGTTGCTGTCCCAGTCCTAATCCAGAGGTAATCTCCGCTCACTCACCCACCCCGCCCAAATTTTATTAAACTTCTTGGGGCAGTTACGTCCCATATATGTCAACTTGTATAGAGGCAGCGCCAAATCTATCAGGGTCTGACATTGTTGTACCTTGGGTGGATCAGGCTTGTTCCAATACAGTGCGATCCTTTCCTTGCGTAGAAGGCCGCGTAGAATACAAAAAGTTTTTTGGATTGAGGGGCTTCTAGCGTGTCACAGACCCCAAGTAGTAGTGGTAGCGGCTCACAGGGGACGTTCAATTTACCCACTGAGTTTATGACCTCCACCACACCCGTCCAGAAGGGCCCAATCTGCGGGCACGTCCACACCACATGGAAAAAGGATCCAGCCTCCGTTTTGCATCTATGGCATGACGACTCTCTACCTGGGTAAATTCTAGCGAGCCTTTCTGGGTAGTAGTAAACCCGATGTAGGAATTTCAGCTGTATTAAACGATCCCTAGCCGAGACCATCAGTGGGATAAACTGTTGGATAGCCTCCTCCCAGTCATCATCAGCCATCTCCGGAATGTCCATTTGCCATACCGAAAACAGTTGGGATACCCTGAATGTGTCCAGGCCCGCCAAGACAGAGTACAGTGTGGAAAGAATGCTGCCTGCACCCGGGGCTCTCAGCGAGGCCTCAACTGCATGCATTTCCATATTAATAACTCGCGGGAATTGAGCTTGGTAAGCATGACGTAATTGAAAGTATCTAAAGAACATACGGTTGGGCAAGTTCCGAAGTCTTTTAAGGTCATAGAAGTTGATAAGCTTCCCAGCAGTCACAATGTCGCCTAGGGTTTCAATTTCATAGTGTGCCCAAATCACTGGGTCAGGGATAGTATTGAAATGGGGCAGCCTAGGATTCCCCCATAACGGGGTATGCAGGGACCAGGTGTCAGGTTTCTCCACCCTTGAGCGCACAGCATCCCACACTTTCAGCATAGTAGCCATAGGAACAGTGATGCGAGGGTTGGACCGCGGTCCTCGGTGTACCAGGTTCTTCAGCTCGGTGTAGGAGCCCAAGAGAGCCGCCTCAAGGGTGGCCGCCGGATTGGCCGGTTCCTCAGAGAGCCACCAGTAAACCGTAACCAGGACCGCAGCCCAATAATATTTAATAAAGCACGGCAGGGCTAGACCCCCCAGCGACATTGGAAGCTGCAGGGTCATCTTTGCTATTCTTGGGGCACTACCTTGCCAGAGAAATGCCATGATTATGCTGTCTAGTTTTTTTTTAAAAAGCCAACGGTATTGGGACTGGGGCTTGCCTAAAAAGGTAAACAAATTTTGAGAGGATGGTCATTTTGATTAAATTAACCCTACCTACCAGTGTAAGGGGTAACGTTTTCCATTCTTTGCATTGTCTTGACAGGTAGGAGGTCACCGGAGTGAGGTTAAGGGGAATATACTGTGACAAATCTTGTTGGATGTTAATCCCTAGGTATTTGAACTGGGAGACTAATCTGTAATGGTGTGTTAGTTGGTACATTTACGTCTGTGGGGGATAAGGGGAACAAAACAGACTTTCCCCAGTTAATACAAATCCCCGAGAATCTGCCAAATGTGTCTATTATGGAAAGAGCTTCACCCAGGGAGTCACTGACGTTTCTCAGGTATAGGAGGGTGTCGTCGGCATACAGGGAGATTTTTTTCTTGCATCGGGCCCATTGGGATACCCTCCACTGTCACAGAGGAGCGTAGAAGGATTGCCATCAGCTCAATGGCCAGCGCAAAGAGGACCGGAGACAAGGGACAGCCCTGCCTCGTGCCTCTGCGGAGCTGGAATGGTGATCATAGGGTGGACCCAGTTCTCACTCTGGCCTTTGGAGACCTGTACAGGGACTGAATCCATGAGACAAAGTTGGGCCCAAAGCCAAATCTCCCACAGGTAATCCCACTCCACCGAATCAAACACCTTTTCTGCATCAAGGGAGACAACTGCATCCGATGGAGTGAGAGAACCCGCCAAGGCCATAACCGCAAACAGCCTTCTGAGGTTAATATCAGTCCCTTTACCGGGCATGAACCCCGATTGGTCCTCGTGTACCAGAGTGAGAATAACCTCATTCACCCTACCAGCCAGGAATTTAGCAAGTATCTTAATGTCAACATTAAGCAAGGATATGGGCCGGTAGGATGTGCACAGTTCCGGGTCCTTGTCTGGTTTAGGGATTACCACAATGATGGCCTCAGCCATAGAGGCCGGGAGATCTCCATCCTCCAGGGCCTGGGAAATCATGTCATGTAACTTGGGTAGTAGTTGTTCGCCGTACTGGCGGTAAAATTTAGTTGGTAACCCGTCCGTCCTGGGGGTTTTTCCCACCTGTAGGGTCCCCAAGGCCTGCTGAATCTCCTTGAGTGAAATTGGACTGTCCAGTCTGTCTCTGTCAGCATCAGTGAGTTTGGGGAAGGTAATTTGGTCCAAGTAAGAACTTAATTCCTCAGGAGTGTATGTCGCCCTAGAGGCATATAAGAGTTTGTAGTATGAGGCAAAGCAGGCATTAATGGCCTGGGGATCCATTCCCACCGCCCCCCCCCCCCTCATCTTTGTTGCGGGCTATACTGGTGACATGCTGTTGTTCCCTAGCCAGCCAAGCTAGGAGCCTGCCAGTCTTTTCTCCCTGCTCAAAAATACGCTGGGTCTGAGTCAGCTGACTTTTTTGGCCTTAGCAACCCTCAGCAAAACCACTTCCTGATAGGCAGCCTGCATGTCCAAGCAGGTAATCGGGTTTTTGGTAAAGACATATTGGGACTCTAGGGAGCTAGCTTTAGATTCAGCCTCCTCTATAGTTATAGCTGCTTCCCACCGGGCTCTCGCAATGGAACTCTGGTAGCATCTCCATACGTGCGCCTTAAATGCGTCCCAGACACCCCCAGAACAGGCCGTGCGATAGTTTATCAGCCAAAAGTCAGAAATATGTTTGGCTGTTTCAAAGTCTATAATGGGGTCAGAGATCCAATAGCGGGAGAGACGCCAGACCCTCTCAGATACAGGAGTTTGTGTGCGGAGGCAACAGAGCAGGGGAGCGTGATCTGATATGCCTCTCGGAAGCATTTCCACCTTGCACACCCTCGATAGCATCCCTGGGCTGGCGTAAATCAGATCTATCCTCCAGAGGGTCCGGTGTGTGGCTGAATGACAGGTAAAGGCACGCTCCTCCGGGTGCCTCCACCGCCAGACATCCACCAAACCATAGAGGGAGGCCCAGCTGGACAGGGAGAACCCATGGCATTGCCCGCAGCTAGTTTGTCTAGAGAAGGACTCAGAAGCATGTTAAAATCACCAGCCACCAGAATATTATCAGTTGTATAGTTAGACATAATGGGGATCAATGTTTTCAACAATGAGGTGGTAGCAGGTGGAGGTAAGTACAAGCCAATGATAAGCATGTCAAGCGTATCAATTATGGCGTGTATTAACACATACCTGCCCCCTGGGTCCAGTTTCACATCTAGTAATTCAAAGGTCAAGGACTTATGTACCAGTATGCTGACCCCTCTGGCATAGCTGGAGTAGGTAGCGTGGTAATAATGTCCGACCCATGGTTTTTTAAGGCTCATGACCCTGCTACCCACCAGATGGGTCTCCTGCAGGATGCATAATTGCGGGTTATGTTGTTTGAGAAAGGCCATAACAAGGGAACGTTTAATCTTGTCATTTAGGCCCCTAACGTTCCAGGAGACTATCCTGATGGGAGCCATGGACCAAGTCTGTATAGGTTAGCTGCAGGATACCTACATATGTTCCAGGACCCAGGGGGGGAAGGTCCACCCCCTTCCCAACCAGCCCCAAATGTTCCCCAACCTCCCTCCCACCAACCAGCCAATTATCAGGCATAGCATGTAACATCTTACAGGAGAATCCACTGCATTTACCAATCAAAATCATCAACAAAAGCAATAAGGAAAAACAGAAAAGAAAGAGGCATAAAACCAACCCCCCCCACCCCGCACCACCATTGGAAAAGAAAAAAAAAAAACATGGGAGTACTTAATCCCCACCCCTCTAACACAACCACTAATCCCCTCTCAGTGTTCTATAGGAACAGTGAGATTAGCTGTCAACCGAACAATCAGTTCTTCATAGCAATGTGAACCAAGAGTCCGCAGCCTAGGTAGCCTGCGTATGTATTTTGCCAGAAATATCGAGAATGCACATTAAATGAAGCAGATGTCATTATTTCCATAACCGGCACAGTAGAAACAGAATAGTAAAAAAGAAAAAAGAAGGGGGAAAAATAGAACCCCAAAAAAGTTATCTCCGTTTTGGTAACAGGATTAAACTGCAGCCGTGCTCCATAGGTATATGCTGGGAAGCATGTAGTGCCTTTGACCATCACAGGGATAATGGGGACGGCCCCCTTTCACTCCCCTATGCATGAGGCCATTTCACAGTGGGGAACATAAAGATGGCTGCTTCCTTGTACTCCCTTCCAGGGCGAACTATAACTGTTCACGTGTAAAAGGAGATAAGTCCTCCCCACCGCCACAATGAGAATGGGGTTTCCAATAAGTTCAGCTTCAATCGCGGAGGGAATAATCCCATTGTAGGACACCGCAGAGTAAGGGCAGTCACCATGTGCACAGGAGACACCCACGAAATGCGCTTAGTCCTACGGCCGTTATAGCACAACAAGCACACTTTACAGTACCCGCAATCAAAAAGTCAGATCCCAGACCTGGGGACAACTGGGGCACAACTGCGAGCAGGGCATGTAGCATGCAATGTAAAAGTAAAGGAGGGAAGACAGTTACCTCGCTCTGGGTATGTTATCAAGCCCTTGCGCGACGTCCTCCGGGGAAGTGAAGTACTTAGTACATCCCTTTCAAGCGCAGCATAGATTTAACATGGTCGAAGGTACGCCAAAGCCTCTGCGTTTCTATAGAAAAATCCGGGAACACCATTAATATGGTATTCTCGAAACGGAGCTCATCAATTTTCCTTGCCTCGCGGAGAACCAGGTCCCTGTCGCGGAAGTTTAGGAGCCGGAATATAAAAGGTGCGTGGAGGGGATCCCTGTGGGCCGCGAACAGCTGGCATTCTATGGGCCCTCTCCACCACAAATTGCGGGGAGAACTGCGCTCTAGGTAGCAGGGTGTGCAGAAGCTGTTCCGCGAATGTAGTAGGATCATTACCTTCCGCACCCTCCGGCAATCCAACCACTCTAAGGTTATTCCTCCTGCTCTGGTTCTCGCTGTTTTCAGCTCGGGACTGTTTTCAGGGTGCGAATGGACTCACGGTGATTATGCGTGCTGTCTTTCACCTCCCCCACCCGGCGTTCTGCATCACCAAGTCGGTCTCGGAAGCGGTCCATATCTCTCCTCATTAACCCCACATCAGTCTGGAGGAGGTCAATCATCTCTGTGAGAGTGGTCTTGCAAATATTAATGGCCTGCATGAGAGCTGTAAAGCGATCTTCCTCTAGATTTGATGGGTCTGTCGGTGCCATTTGTGACGCCATATTGAGGCTGCACGTGAGGTCCTGCTTCTGAAGTTTCGGAGAGGATTTAGGAGCGCCGGCACCTCTTCTCCCTGCTACAGTCTTCCCCTTTCTCATACCCCGAGATCCCCCTGGGTATGTGGAACACTGCGGGCTACACAGGTGTAAGCAATCTCCTGTTATTCGGATAAAAGTAGCAGGTATTTGCGGAGCTCAGCTCACACGTGTCTGTTCAGGTCTCCAGCTTAGCCACGCCCCCATGGACCACGTTTTTATAGCTTTCATGGTATGTATGTATGTATGTATGAATGATGCTTTATCATGTCGTTTTTCCTATTCTTTGGTATCAAACACTTCTTTTATAATCACGGTTGTATGGTGAGTGAAGTCATAGACATGTGCTACCTTTGGGTTGGTTGAGCTATTTTTATTTTTGAGTTTAGGTACACAAGTTTCAAAAGAAGATGACAGATGAGGAACTATCCCAACAAATAAAATCCATCTTTGGTATGAAAGGCAAGAAAATATCTTGCATATGGTCTGACCAATTTGCTTTCTGTGTTCTAGTCTTAAAGATAGGCTAAAGAATGGTTATTTCTAAAAACTGAAAAGCAGGCCTTCCTGCAAAAACACACAGCTGATACTTACCTTTCCCACTGCCTGTGCTGTCAAACTCTTATGGGTTGAAAAAGCTTTGCGAAAAGTTCCTATACATTCCAACAGTTTTAATGCTGGCATCCCCATACTCAGAAGTGTGCCAGAGGCTGAAGATCTCTTCTTGTAAGCTTTTTTAACCCAGAGGGGTGCAATTGTGACAATGCAGGAAGCAAAAATTAACCGTTTGCAGTGGTGGAAGGACTGCTTCCTCCAGAGTTTTAGGTGTCCTTTTATGAAACTGAGATCAGCGGCGATCCCGAGTCTCACCGCTGATCTCAGCTCATTACCAGTTTATGAAACTGAGATAATCAGCGGAGAACATGTTCTCCGCTGATTATCTCAGCACAGTGAGAATTCACAGAAACGGCCAGTTTATGAAGGTGCGATCTCGGCACCTCACTGGCGATCTGTGACAGAATTCTCACTTTCTGATTCACCATTTCAGAAGTGGAGAATCAGAGTGAGAAGCCTGAAACTGGCTGATATTCTGGAGAAAGCAAGAAGTCTTTTGACTTCTTTCTTTCACCAAACAGTCAGAGCACATCTTCCCCACCATTACACACCCCAAAACCAGCAGGATAGGAATTTATAGTGTGTACATATACATATATATATACACACACACACATACATATACACACACATATATATATACATACATCTCTATCTATCTATATATATATATATATATCTCTATCTATCTATCTATCTATCTATCTATCTATCTATCTATCTATCTATATATATATATATATATATATATATATATATATATATATATATATATATATATATATATATATATATATATATATATAGCTATATATAGATATAGCTATAGATATATATATATATATTTTTTTTTAGATGTTCACGTCTCTGGCTGGGTTCACACTTGTGCGATGCGTGAACCAGCGTGATTCCTGTGTGGGTTTTCACATCGCACCTACATTGACATCTGCGCACCACTGCGGGTGTCAATGTAAAGTTAATGACACCCCCAGATCATTTCACAGATCGCAGTGCGAACTATGTAATGGTGCAGGAATCGGATCGCATGCGTGTTCACACCCATGCGATCAGATTCCAGTGCGGACCAAATAAAGGGTCCTGTACCATTTTGGTGCAAATGCAATATGGTTTAGGGCCAGTTCCGACTGCTGCGGTGTCCAAGATCGGATGTGATTCGCACCGCACTGCAGTGCAAAATCACATCCGATCTCTGTGCGATGCGATTTCAGCCATACAGATAGTATTGCTAAATTTGCATTGCCCTCGGACCAAACTCTTACAGGACCCTTTTTTTGGTCCACAGCAGAATCGGATCGCATGGGTGTTCACACCCATGCGATTCAATTACTGTCTGAGTTTGCAGATCGCACTGCGATATGCGAACTGATTTGGGGGTGTTGTTAACTTTTAGGCCCAGTTCACACTTGTGCAATGCCGAACATCGCACAGGCATCGCATTTAATTCGCAGCACACTGCCATTCACATTACATGCGATGTCTGTGCGGTGCGATATCAGCTGTACAGATAGTATGGCTGATATTGCACCGCATTTGGTGCAAACACGCACAGGACCCTTTTTTCTGTTCGGACCAGAATCGGATCGCATGTGTGTTCACACATATGCGATCCGATTCATGTCCGGACTGTCAGTTCGCAGTGCGATATGCAAGCTGAACTGGGGGTGTCGTTAACAATGTATTGACACTCCCCAGCGATTCGCATATGGCAGTGTGAACTGACATGCGAGTCGGTGCGATGCGGTAACCCGCAGTGGATTCGCAGTGTTCTCGCATTGCACCAGTTTATCAATTTTTATGTTTATCAATTATGAAATATATTTTATTTTAATTTATTAATAAATATTTATACTTGTATACTTTATTAAAATTATTTTTTTAATGATTATAAATGTATTTTGCATTTATATGAATGGTGTATAGCTGCATTACATATGTGCATTACATTCATTTACTATACACCATTCACATTTAAATAAGGACATGTATGATCTTTAAATATTGATAAAAACAATGTTTTTTATAATTAGGTTAATGTATATTGTGTAGGGGGAATTTAACGTTGTTATTTTATTAATATGTTGGGGAATGTGTGCTGATTTGTGTTACACTTTGTATTTTATGGTTCCTCATACTGTAATCCCGCTATATCACGCGAGATTATAGTGAGAGGAGCCGTTTCTCAGGAGTTCCTGGCATTTGTAGATCGCTTCTCAACTCAACATGAGAAGCCATCTACACACTTTCATAAATAGGCACTCAGAGGAGAGCGATCTCCTCTGAGAATGCCTGCGAACTGAAGAGCGGTATTTTACCTCACTTTCATAAAAGGACACCTTAGTTTTAGTTTAGTTTTTTTTAGAGTTCATTTAACATATTTCATGTAAGTTACATAACTGTAATAGAGGAGTGGAACTCTGCACCCTTAGAAGATTAAAATAGGTTCTCAAAACCTACCATCCTATAAATAGAACAACACTGCATATAAAGAGAAAGGACTCTTGAGTGTAGCACTGAGAAAACACCAAGTAAAAAATTAAAAAAAAACAAAAAACAAAAAAGGGTTAGATTTTGTAGATATCCTTAGCCGACTCCCTTCTCTGTATCCTTGTTTCCTCCCCTTCGCTTGTCTCTCTGTTCCACTTTTCTCTGTCTTGTTATACACTGACACAAGAATCCCTTTGGCTCAGTTCCTATAACAATTTTTCTTGTAAAAAATTGTATTTTCGGTTTTCTTTCCTTTCATTTGTTTTTTGCTTTTTGCTGCATGTCTTGATGTACACATTACCACATGGGATGCTCGTTTTCCTGGCCGCGATCTGTTTTATGACTGCTTCATATATCTATATAAAATGTCATCCAGACCTTATAGATACAAGTTCTATAATGGTTCAGTTTTTTCTTTTATTTTGGATTTTCTCAGATTTCGTATTCTGTATATAGGTTTTTTTCATTGGAAATGGCCCCGTATGCCCGCCACGGGTAAGACGCTCCTTTTTAGGATGCTCTGCGGTAGTGGCCTGCCTTTTGACAGATTCCATCTGCCACTCCCCTCCTGTCTCCTTGGCGACCGCTTTGATGGCCTCCTGGGGACACTTCCATGTCGGCGGGACGTTTACATGTCGCGTCACTCCGCAGTGCGTGCGTATGATGTCATTTTGTGGAGGCGCAGCGCGAGCTGGACTCGGGGCCCTTCAGGAGTCCTGGTTCACTTCCGGCCGCACACAGCTGTCACCTATTTGGTAGGCAGCGCAGTGGAAGTGTGCAGATATATATATTCGGCAACACTTCCATGGCATCATGGACAACGAGAGGAATAACCAGGGATATTCACTCCAGACTTCAGTCTACCAATAGTAAGTACCTTGTCCTTCCAATGGAGCATATGCTTTCATCAAGCACTATTCCCATTTAATCCAGGGGTTCCTTATTTTACTTGAATCAGAAAAGGGCTGGCGACTCGGATGCTCTTGAATAAATGCAGGGACTGCACCCCACCCACAATGAAAGATTCTCTTGAATAAAGAAGCCTTTATCAAATACTTTGATGAAGGCTTCTTAGCCGAAACACGTCAGCGTAGCCTGTACCCATGTAACCAAATAAAGGACTTTTATTCAAGAGCATCCGGGTCTCCAGCCCTTTTCTGATTCAAGTACTGCATTTTGGGGCCTGAAATCCTGGTTAGAGCACCGGTCCACAGTTCATAGATCATCATACTGGCAGTGGAGCTGGGGTATCATTTTGCTTCTTGTTACTTATTTTACATTCGCTGCTCACATTAGCATCTCCAGTATCCCAGTCCTCTCAGGCTCTGACGCTGTGTATATTTCGTTGCTGACCCCATTAGCAAGTATGTCTTGCCAGCAAGCAATTTGTCTGCAGGGCTACATCTATACTGCAGATATGCAGATATACATTTATACTTACATACTCTTCTGCTCCTTTTCTAGGACTCCCTCCTTAGGCCTCAGTATCCGGGGCTTTTTCCTAATACAGGGACCCCTAGTCACAACCCCGAACCCCCTCTTTTCATTGGGGGTGGGGTGCAGTCCCTGCATTTTTTGCATTTGTGCATATCAAGACACGGCCATCGTCCATTTACAAGCAGTCAATGCGGGCAGGGCTGCTGACGACCCCATGTGGCAATGTTTTTAAATGTGAACATGGATTTTTTCATGCATATACAACTGACCTATATGTGAGTTGATAATTATACTTGGTTTTCCCATGTCTGTATGTTATTGGATAGATGTTTTTATTTACTGTTGACTGTCTACTTTTGGATTTCATAGACCCCATATATCCTGTTAAAACCCTGATGAAGGAGAAGACAATCAGCTCTGAAATGCGTCGGTATAGAATATTGTATCTCCATTGTTGTATACCTTGATTCTCCAGTATTCATGATCATGTTCAGTACTTTGTTTACACTGTTTTTGTAATAAATATATTTTCATATAATTCATTGTTTTTGGTAGTGCCTTCAAAGTCCCACCCTCAGGGGTTTCTCTATTTTTCCAAAAAACAAAAAGTTTTATTAATAAAACCTAACAATAGTCCAAAAATGGTTGTAAAGGCTGAAGATCCTTTATGCATGAATGTAAAAAACCTGTGTGCTGCTTCCCCCACACCCCCCCCAATACTCAATTATGCTCCGTCTCGATCGACCATTGTGCGAGGGAGCCTTGGCTGCCCCAGGTCTCTCCCCTCATTGACTGCTTCTTCTGTCAAGCACAGCCAGTGAGCCAATAAGGAGAGAGAGGGGGGCGGGGCGGAGCTGCAGCTCTAGGTGTCTTATGGACACAAAGCGGGGCTCGGCAGCGAGCACACACCAGTGTCCCCCATAACACCTGGCTTGCTATTGGGGGCACTGGTCAAGGGCAAGGAGCCAGAAGCACCAGCGAGAAAAAGAGGATCTGGGTTGCTATGTGCAAAACCATTGCACAGAGGAGGTAAGTATGACATTTTTGGCTTTTTTTTTTTTTAAACATCACTTTAATGTACTTATATAAAAATCTATTATTGATCCATTTACATCATTTAATGGAGTGTAGACCTTTGAATAGCCATAGCAATAGTTCCACTCAGTGCTGAATAAGCAAATTCCAGTTTATTGGTTTACTTGATATTGGATGATGGTCACAACTTATAAATGAGTGGTCACAACACTTTATGAAATTTATGAAATTTGAATAGGTTTATGTTGATTTGTGAATAAAACTGTTTAACTTCTACCTTATACTTGTGTTCTTCGTGCTACACTGAGCCCCCTTTCTTTATATTCAGTGTTGTAACATACAGCAAGTGTCGGTATTCTAGCCTACACAAGGCTATTCTGACATCCTAGCATGGAAGAAGGCAATAACCCACAACTTCTCTATTTGCAACCTACAGATAAGTTTGTGACAGACGGCAAGGCCCAGGCTAAAAACAAAATTGCTTCCCATCTACCTTGACCTCTGAAAGATTTACTTCCAGAATTGTGGCGATTCTGCCCACGGAGCCATATAAAGAAAAAATATTAATTAATATATATATAAATAAATATATTGGTCGACTATATATATATATATATATATATATATATGTATATGTCGACCAATATATCGGCCGGCCGATATTTGGTGTTTTTTACTTAGGCCCCTTTCACACGAGGCGGACTCCGTTTCTACGGAGCCTGCCTTGGTCCGCCGGCTCAGCGGGAGATCAGTCCGTTGATCTTCGCTGAGCCGGCGGATGACAGGCCCCTCTCTGCTCACTGAGTGGGGAGGGGCTTGTCAGGCGCCGCTGCCACCTATGGAGGGATCAGATGAAAAACGGACAGCATGTCAGTTTTCATCAGATCTCACCCGATCCGATAGCGACGGACCTGGACGTGGGGCCATCCGTCTGCTTTTAGCGGATCGGACGGGGTCGGATGTCAGCGGAGATGTCTCCGCTGACATCCGACGCTCCATAGGCTAACATAGAGCGCCCGTTCAGGTCCGCTGTCAAAACTGACAGGCGGACCTGAACGGTCCGACCGTGTGAAAGGGCGCTTAATCGGCATTGGCCGATTGTGCTGATAAAAAAGGCCGCTATCAGCGGACTTGCAAATGACTTCTATAATAGAAGTCAATACAAGTTGCCTGAAATCTTCTGTGGAGAGACTTCTCTCCTCTGGGCACCCAAATCTGATAAAAAGAACCTGAAGAGATACAATGTTTACACTTATGAATGGACTGAATTCTGTGTGTAGAAGCTCTCAGTTTAACCATTTAAAGACTAAATCTTTTCTGACATTTGTTGCTTACAAGTAAAAATCCTATATTTTCTGCTAGAAAATCACTTAGAACCCCCAAACATCCTTTTTTCATCCAAAAGTTTTGATTACCTGTTTTTGTGTATTTAATATTTAAGATATAGTTTTTTTTTTTTTATCTAAATTCTACATACAAGTGAATTGATTGGAGGTTTGTTTTGTTTAATAAATGATTAAATGTAAAAAAATTTCTGTATCACTTAAGGTTGCTCTCACACTGGAGCGGGCATGCGCGGATGGTAAAACGCTGCTAGTTTTAGCGGCGCTTTACCGTCATTTTAGCGGCGCTATTCGGCTGCTAGCGGGGCGCTTATAACCCAGCTAGCAGCCGAGGAAGGGGTTAAATGCGCCCCTGTAGCGCCGCTGCCAAAACGCTTTGCAGGCGCTTCGGCAGCGGTGCGCATTCATTTCAATGGGCAGGAGTGGTGGTATACACCGCTCCAAAGATGCTGCTTGCAGGACTTTTTTTTAACATCCTGCCAGCGCATCGCCTCAGTGTGAAAGCACTCGGGATATCACACTGAGACTGCAGCGGAGCCGTTTTAAAGGCACTTTACAGGCGCTATTTTTAGCCCAAAAGCGCCTGAAAAATTCCCCAGTGTGAAAGGGGTCTAACTGCTAGATTTTATGAGATGAAGGGGAAAAAAAAAGAAGGGAAAAAAAAAAAAAAAAAAAAAATCGGCCTAATATATCGGCATCACATATCGGCCACCACGATTTCTAAATATCGGCATCGGCCAGAGAAAAACCCATATCGGTCGACCTCTAAAATAAATAAATAAAAAAAAATATATATATATATATATATATATATATATATATATATATATATATATATATATATATATATATATATATATATATATATATATATATATATATATATATATATATTTATTTATTTATTTATTTTTTTTTTTTTTTTTTTTTTTTTTTACACATGCACCAAACAGGATATAAATAATAAACAAATGGTTATGGCCCATGAACCTAATGTAATTCAAACACAATGATTCTGAACAACACAGGTCAACCTTTCACAGTTACAGCTGACCTTCAAACATTGATTGTTTTCTTTAAGGGTATCACATTTTTGAGATCTTATTTCTCTCACTGTGAACTACCAGCTTTTAAACAAACCAATCATCTGGGTATCTGGAAAGCTATAGCTTGCAAAAGGGCTGCCTCAGCATGGTCTTAACCATTTCCCACTAGTGATAACGCTATGTGCATAAATAGAGTGTATATATATATGTATATATATATATATATATATATATATATATATATATATATATATATATATATATATATATATATATATATATATATATATATATATATATATATATATATATATATGTGTGTGGTCTTCAAAAAGTTTCCACACTTTTTATTAGAGTTTTAAAAAAAAGCAGAACCGGTATGTGTGTAGATGGATAGATCTATCTAGATAGATCTATCCATCTACACACATACCGGTTCTGCTTTTTTTTTTTTTTTTTTACTTCTAATACATAGAAGTGTGGAAACTTTTTGAAGACGCCACACACACACACATATACACACACACACATAGCTCTGTTCTGTGTCTCTCCTCACCGATCAGCGGGTGCCTACTAACATTCATTGGCCAGCACCTGCTGATCGGCTTGTGCGGTGTCTAATCACAGAACAGCCGCAACACGCGCCCCCTACCCAGAAGCGCTGTGACCCGGAAAGAGGCATGTATGATGTCACTTCCGGGTCAGCCTCTGTGTCCCCGGATAGCATAGCCAAGACGGGATGTATTGCAATGCGATCTGCTTTGCAATACATTCAGTGGAGCCCAGAAGAGACAAGCAGGGTCTTTTAGACCCCGTTTGACTCATTAAAGAGAGCCAGTCAGCTAAAAATCATTGCATGGGAGACTTTTCCCCCTCTGATGGACAAAAAAAAAAGTTAGAATGCAAAAAAAGGGTTGTTTGCAAAAAAAAGTAACATCCAAGCACTTAAAGTCCCCCCCCCTAAAAATTTTTGAGGCCCTCCACCCCCACATCTGAATGTAAACGTATGCGTTGGGGGCGCCTACATTTGAAAACTTCAATTGCAATACACATCATATACCGCCACACACGCTGGAGTGAGAGCAATAATTCTAGCATAAGACCTCCTCCGTAACACTAAACCGATGATCTATAGGGGACTTTTGAAGTTTCAACTATAGAAAATATGGGGTACTGTAGTTTGTCACCATTTCACAGATGCAAATTTAAGGTTTGACATGTTGGGTATCCAATTGCTTGGTGCAACCTCTTTTATATTTTAAAATGTGGGTCGTTTATTGCGTTTGTCTGCCCTAAAGTTCACTTTCGTGTGTTTTTTTTACTGAAATTTTTACTTTTCCTAGACCTTTGCGGTAATAAAAAGTGACATAAAACTACCACTATTTTACCACTATTTTATTCTCTATTCAGAAAATATATAATGTTTGGGGGTTTTATGTAATGTTCAGGCCTAAAATTATTTTTTAAACAGGTGTTCAAAAATGCAAAAATGCCTTTGGCAAATATAGTATCTCACAAAAGTGAGTACATCCTTCACATTTTTGTAAATATTTTATTATATCTTTTCATGTGACAACACTGAAGAAATTACACTTTGCTACAATGTAAAGAAGTGAGTGTACAGCTTGTATAACCGTGTAAATTTGCTGTCCCCTCAAAATAACGCAACACACAGCCAATAATATCTAAACTGCTGGCAACAAAAGTGGGTACACGATAAGTGAAAATGTCCAAATTGGGCCCAAAAGTGTCAATATTTTGTGTGGCCACCATTATTTTCACTGCCTTAACCCTCTTGGGCATGGAGTTCACCAGAGCTTCACAGGTTGCCACTGGAATCCTCTCCTTCACCCCTCCATGATGACATCACGGAACTGGTGGATGTTAGAGACCTTGCGCTCCTCCACCTTCCATTTGAGGATGCCCCACAGATGCTCAATAGGGTTTAGGTCTGGAGACATGCTTGGCCAGTCCATCACCTTTACCCTCAGCTTCTTTAGCAAGGCAGTGGTCCTAATGGAGGTGTGTTTGAGGTTGTTATGTTTAAATACTGCCCTGCGGCCCAGTCTCCGAGGGGAGGGGATCATGCTCAGCTTCAGTATGTCACAGTACATGTTGGCATTTATGGTTCCCTCAATGAACTGTAGCTCCCCAGTCCCAGCAGCACTCGTGCAGCCCCAGACCATGACACTCCCTCCACCATGCTTAACTGTAGGCAAGACACACTTGTTTTTGTACTCCTCACCTGGTTGCCGCCACACACGCTTCACACCATCTGAACCAAATAAGTTTATCTTGGTCTCATCAGACCACAGGACATGGTTCCAGTAATCCATTTCCTTGGTCTGTTGTCTTCAGAAAATAGAGCAAATAGAGCTTTCTTTTGGTGGTATCTGATCACCTCTGCGGTTTTTATTTTTTGCGCTATAAACGAAAAAATAGCGACAATTTTGAAAAAAAAAAAAAAAAAAGCATTATTTTTTACTTTTTGCTATAATAAATATCCCCAAAACATATATAAAAAAAAAAATGTCTTCAGTTTAGGCCGATACGTATTCTTCTACATATTTTTGTTAAAAAAAAAAATTGCAATAAGTGTTTATTGATTGGCTTGCGCAAAAGTTATAGCGTCTACAAAATAGGGGATAGTTTTACGGGATTTTTATTAATATTTTTTTTTTTTTTACTAGAAATGGTGGCTTTCAGCGATTTTTATCGTGACTGCGACATTATGGCGGACAGATCAGACACTTTTGGCGCGATTTTGAGAAACAAGAAAGGGCGGTGGGACTTTAAATGAGACAGTTGACAGATTGGGGTTTGGGAATGAAATTACAATTTATTGCATATAATTCGTGCTGATATATGCCTTTTACATGTATACGGTTACCTGTGCAAGTGCACCAAGCATATCCTATTTACATACATGCATAAAAACAAACAATACAGAATTCCAGCAATAAGTAAATAACACATATGTCATGATGTCGATTGTACATATTGAAACTGGGAATCACACATCATGATGTAAAAAATGAGTCTAAAAATTGATGCATAAATAATTCATAAAAGTAGTGTCCTAAAGAGCGCACAGTGGCTGCATCCATCATGCCCGACGCGTTTCTGTGAAATACACTTCTTCAGGGGCGGATGCTCTAGGATTTCTGAAATAACAAAGTATAGTAACATCAGGAAGTGGACTAGTTGGTAGCCAGAAAGGACAGCACGTCAATTTCTGGATATTTACATACGTGGCCAAGCTATGGTGAAGTACAGGTACTGGGTCAAACAGCATTGCCCCTCTCCGGAGCTGAGGCGACAAAGGATCCAACACACGACAGACGCAAACAGGCATCCTCCACTCAGTGCATATCAACTCCACAATGTGGTGACCACTAATCCTCAATGTATGGGGAGCATGTCTGAAATGGATAAATAAATCCACTAAGATATACCAAAATGGTTGAACTAAAAAGGTGGAAAAAGTAAAGACTTCGGGGAAAGTGGTCATAAATATAATACCTATAATACCTTAGTTTGCTGGAAACAGGAATTGTCCAAAAAATGCGGCGTCTGCATGTAAGTGGAGAGGAGGACTGCACGAGAGGAGACGCCTGATATGCAGCCCATCTGCGCCAGCGATTGCCGCCAACGTCACGCCGGGCCGACGAGGCATGGGGCGTGGCCCCTGCCTGGGCCGTGAGAGTCCGCCCATGACAGGCGTTACCACGTCCAGCCATGCCGCACACCGCATCGACGCCACGCATCACTCCCGCACGTGACGTCACTGGTTGGCGCCGCTGTGCGGGAGTAGACTGTTCCATCTTGCCAACATGGCTGGACGTGGTAACGCCTGTCATGGGCGGACTCTCACGGCCCAGGCAGGGGCCACGCCCCATGCCTCATCGGCCCGGCGTGGCGTTGGCGGCAATCGCCGGCGCAGATGGGCTGCATATCAGGCGTCTCCTCTCGTGCTCCATTGATACTTGGCGCGATTTTGGGACCATTCACATTTATACAGCGATCAGTGCGATTAAAAATGCATTGATTACTGTGTAAATGTGACTGGCAGTGAAGGGGTTATCCACTAGGTGGTGCTGTAGGGGTTAAGTGTGTCCTAGGGAGTGATTCTAACTGTGGGGGGGTGTGGCTATGTGTGGCACGACACTGATTACCGCTCCCAATTACAGGGAGCTGTGATCAGTGTCCTTGTCACTAGGCAGAACGGGGAAATGCTTGTTTACATTAGCAGTTCCCTGTTCTGCCTCTCCGTGAGACGATTGCTTTACTCATTAAGTATTAAATAGATATCTGCACGCAGTTGTTTTGTTCCTCAAACATTTTACCAGATTCTTGGTTTTAACCAACCTGTTTTCTCATTTACCCCTTTGTATATTGCTGTACAATATGAATGTAAACAGACTGATGGTGTTTTAAGAAGAATTCCAGCTAAATAAAGTTTTGGGTTAAAACGGACGACAGTGCTAGTTGAAAACCATACAATCCTTGCAACCTCTACTTATACTCCATTGTATTACTTTCTTCTCAATGGCTAGAGACTTCCCTTCGATTCTTGTAAGCGACCCCAGGAACAAAGGGAACGAAATATGAATCCTTGAAAATTTAGTACAGAGCTTTTGAGAGTCAATCACAACAGTCCATTAAATATTATCCGATCGGACAAACACGAAAAATTCTCGCATGATACCAGATCGTACGATTTTCGTTTAATCAGTACAGCTGTCGCCCGAAAATACAATAGAAATACACTACAACACACGACATCACTTCTGATTTTTTATTCTGTCATACGAGAATTTGTCACTTTAGTAACCATCTCCATTTACGATATGCGACTAAAAAAGCCGGACGATCTGTCGTCTGATTATCGGATCGTGTGTATGGGCCATAGGCCTCCATATCTTCGTTAAGTAGGCCATATAAAGCATGGCTTTACCTTAGCTGACTGCATACCTAAGAAATGTTATTGTTAACTGACCAGGATGTGGCTGAGCCCACTTTCTTCTTTACGATGGCTATGTCCTTACATTCAAGTTCTATATTACCACAACCAAAACTTAGAAGACCACAGTCTCGTCTTCAGAGCTTGCAATCATGCATGCATCTCATTACCTGTGTGCTACGCTGCATAAGCAGATGGGACTCTGTGGCAGAAACAGCATCTTTAGTTAAAGTGATTGTAAACCCCCTTTTTTTTTAACAACATGTCATACTTACCTCCACTGTGCAGTTCGTTTTGCACAGAGTGGCCCGGATCATCCTCTTCTGGGGTCCCCTCGGCAGCGCTAACAGCTCCTCCCCACATCATAAAACCCCCTAGGAGAAGCGATCTCCCGGGTGCACTCCCGAGTCCATACACACAGAATGCGGGACTCGGCCCCGCCCCTCAGTCATTGCATTTGATTGACAACTGCGGGAGCCAATGGCTGCGCTGCTATCAATCTATCCAATCAAGAGCCGAGAACCCCGGGCAGAGAAGGTTAGCGCATCTCCGCCGGTGGAACGAACAGGCTCAGGTGATTAAAACGGGGGGGGAGGGGTCTGGGGGGGCGGTCACTGTCAGAAGTTTTTTTAAGGTGAAAAAACACAAGGGTTTACAACCCCTTTAAGCATTATTGTTATATTTTCTAATATTATCTGTCATTAATTTGAATAAATGTTATACTTATAAGTATTTATGTGATCTTTCTTTGCACATATTGAGTCCAACCCAAAAAAACAAAAACTATCACGTAATTGTGACACCGCATCAGTGTGAACCTAGCCAAGATGTGTCACGACAACCACAATCCAATCAACGGTCCAAAAAAAGTGTCCTAAGTATCAGACAAAAGAGAGCATTGGTAAAAATAAATGGTTTGGGTGACACTGAATACAAAAATACATAAAAAAAAGGGGGGGTTTTATTTTATAAACGTGCAGGATGAAACAAATTTTATTTGACAAGCTTCTAAATAAATGCTTTATTACTTGATTATGCTGGAATCCGCTTTTTTTTTTTTAATCTTTATTTAAGAAAGGCAGTGGTGAGGCAGGGGTGAAGGGGCTAGGGTGGCACAGTACACTATGAATTAGTCGATCTGTTATGAGAAGTGAGATCAACCAGTAGTTGTCACCTCAATCAGAGCCTTCCCTTCCTCAGAATAGATGGGATCTGCTTTTTACCATGTTGACACAAAATGCCAAATTAAAAGACCAACCTATCTTCAATATCATCGAGAGCACAGATGACAGTAATATATCACATTAATCCTAAAAATAACATTTAGGGAAGGAATAAAATGATTAAGAAACATGTGTCTAAGTAGCACAATGATGGCTGCATGAATAAACATGGAACTACGAAGTTTGCACGATGACTAACTTCTACTTCAGAGAAACAAATAATCACAGCGCAGCTCTGCAAAAAAAGATCATCTCTTATGCTCTTTAACAATTTCAAAATCAGAATAAATCATAATCACTGGGTGGTGATGAAGAAATAGTCAAGTATGTTACATAGTAGGTGAGGTTGAAAAAAGACAGAAGTCCATCAAGTCCAACCTATGTGTGTGATTATGTGTCAGTATTACATTATATATCCCTGTATGTTGCGGTCATTCAGGTGATTATCTAATATTTTCTTGAAGCTATCAATGCTCCCCGCTGAGACCACCGCCTGTGGAAGGGGATTCCACATCCTTGCCACTCTTACAGTAAAGAACCCTCTACGTAGTTTAAGGTTAAACCTCTTTTCTTCTAATTGTAATGAGTGGCCACGAGTCTTATTAAACTCTCTTCTGCGAAAAAGTTTTATCCCTATTGTGGGGTCACCAGTACAGTATTTGTAAATTGAAATCATATCCCCTCTCAAGCGTCTCTTCTCCAGAAAGAATAAGTTCAGTGCTCGCAACCTTTCCTCATAACGAAAATCCTCCAGACCGTTTATTAGCGTTGTTGCCCTTCTTTGTACTCGCCCCATTTCCAGTACATCCTTCCTGAGGACTGGTGCCCAGAACTGGACAGCATACTCTAGGTGCGGCCGGACTAGAGCCTTGTAGAGTGGGAGATTTATCGTTTTATCTCTTGCGTTGAACCCCCTTTTAATGCAGGTCCTTTTCCATTCTAGATTCCCCCAGAGGTTCTCCCCCCAGTGTATAGATTGCATTCATATTTTTGCCACCCAAATGCATTATTTTACATTTTTCTACATTGAACCTCATTTGCCATGTAGTCGCCCACCCAATTAATTTGTTCAGGTCTTTTTGCAAGGTTTCCACATCCTACGGAGAAGTTATTGCCCTGCTTAGCTTAGTATCGTCCGCAAATACAGAGATTGAACTGTTTATCCCATCCTCCAGGTCGTTTAAAAACATTAAATAGGATTGGTCCCAGCACAGAACCCTGGGGAACCCCACTACCCACCCCTGACCATTCTGAGTACTCCCCATTTATCACCACCCTCTGAACTCGCCCTTGTAGCCAGTTTTCAATCGATGTACTCACCCTATGGTCCATGCCAACGGACCTTATTTTGTACAGTAAACGTTTATGGGGAACTGTGTCAAATGCTTTTGCAAAATCCAGATACACCACGTCTACGGGCCTTCCTTTATCTAGATGGCAACTCACCTCCTCATAGAAGGTTAATAGATTGGTTTGGCAAGAACGATTCTTCATGAATCCATGCTGATTACTGCTAATGATATCGTTCTTATTACTAAAATCTTGTATATAGTCCCTTATCATCATGTACAAACTTCAGAATAGTTTGAAAAGGATCAATATAAAATGCCTATGTACGAAGCAAAGATTTTAAAAAATGGTGTATTCTTATAGTACAAATCAAATTCTCATTGTGCAGTAAAGATTTTTCACTTTGCATTTCCTATCTTTATTGAAGTAGTCCCATACTGTAAACCTTTGACATGTCATCTTACCAGAGAAAATAAGGCCCCAGACATGTTTTGACTGCCCTCAAATTAAAACATGGGTACAAGGTGGCACAAAACTGCAAGCTCAGCCAAACAAACTCCATAGAGAGGAAGGGGCAGAATGGGGAGTTATGAACAGGTATTCTATTGCTTCTGAAAATCTTGCAGTGATTATGCCAGATCCTGCCATAAACAACTGATCAGATGACAGTCATTTACAGACGTAAATGGATATCTTAAAGTGGCTATAAACCTCAGACATGAAATATAAACAAAGCACATCCCTCTAGTGTATTGTCTCAATTAAGAGTGTCATTTCTGTCTGCTGCTTCATTTCTCTGCTATCAGCATGAATCACTTCTGACAAGTTTTCCTGACACAAAGAGAAAAAAAAAAAAGTGACAGGGGAGGGATCTCCAACTGATTGACAGCCTCAGCTCTGTTCCTCTGTGCTGTGTGACGGGGGGGGGGGGGGGGGGGGGGGTCCCTTCTTTCCAATCAGCTCTCTGCTCTTCTCACTGAGCTCAGCAGAATAATTTCAACTCTCCGCCCCTTTTTTTCTGACAGCTCAGAAAAGCTTTATAAAATTCTGGTCATTGAATGGATGCAGATCTCTTTGCATCACAGGCCGATCACTTTATTAGGTATATGTAATGGTTAATAATCACTGTAAAGAGAGCATGTCTGATCTCTAAAGATATAAAACTAGCAGTACTCTACAAATAGAAGACAGTATACTCATCTCTCCAACATCCCATGTCTCCTACCTCCCCTCCATTCTAGAGCTCCAAAAGTATCTTCAGCATTCTACACTTCCAGGAGTAGAGAACTACTGTGTCCCCCACTACAAACCATGGCTTCTTCCCCAGATTCCTGTGTCACTACAGAACTCAGCAGTGATGTAATGAATCAAAGTAAGAAGTGTTGATTTGCAGCAAGGCCACAGGCAATAAACACTTCTGGAAGTGTCAGATAACTAGAAGGCCTACAGATGGTGCTTTGTTGAACAGAGGGGAGGGTAAGAGACATGGGTTACAGGAGAGGAGAGTATATAAAAAGGGGAGAATGCATAAAAGCATGTCAGACATTCTTTAGAATTTCCTCACACATCTGACTAAAATTGTCAGCATTTGCAACAGATTCTGTGAACTGGCGGTAATGCCTTTTAAATCTGTAGCAGCCATTAGCTTGAGATCCTTTAGAGTGGCAGCAGTAAAAAAGACCTGAATTTCTGAGACTGGCACAAAGGCTTGCCTGAATTGGGTGAAGGTAAATTTAAAAAAGGGACCTACCATTAGAAAAGTGTCATAAAAGCTTTATTGAATTCCCATAAACATCTTATTGCCAGGTACGGATGGTTTAACTGCTTTAGAGACCTGATCTGGTCTCTAAGGATGGAAATACAAAAGGCAGATGTACCACTATGCAAAAAAGGTAGCAAGACATCTGCACATTCTGCCATTACTTCAAACAATTTAGCACACAGGCAAAATGTACTGTATACAGTTCTGTGAAAAAGTATTTGCCCCTTCCCCTTTTAATTTTTCTGCATATCTGTCACACTTAAATGATTCATAACAAACACATTTTATTACACAAAGATAATCTGAGTAAAATACAAAAACACAGTTTTTAAATAATGATTTCATATATACAAGGAAAAAAAAAAGCTGTCCAAACCTGCCTGGGCCTATGTGAAAAAGCTAAATAACTGTTTGTGCCACCCTTGGAGCAACAATTGCAATCAAGCGTTTGCGTTAACTGGCAATGAGTCTTTCGTGTCGCTGTGGAGGAATTTTGGCCCACTTCTTCACAGAATTGTTTTAATTCAGCCACACTGGAGGGTTTTCCAGCATGAATGGCCTTGCATAAGGTCATGCCACAACATCTCAAGTAGATTTAAGTCTGGCCTTTTAATAGGCCATTCCAAAACCTTAATTTTTATTTATTTTTGAGCCATTCAGAGGTGGACTTGCTGGTGTGTTTTAGATTATTGTCCTGCTGCATAACCCAAGCGCCCTTGAACTTGAGGTTCACAAACTGATGGCCGGACATTCTCGTTCAAGATTTTTTGGTAGAGTGCAGAATTCATGGTTCCATCAATTATGGCAAGTCGTCCAGGTCCTGAAGCTGCAAAGCAGCCCCGGACAAATCACACTTCCACCACCATGTTTGACTGTTGGTATGTAAATTTTACGCCAGATGTAACGGGACACACCTTCCAAAAAGTTAAACTTTTCTCTCATCCGTGCACAGAATATTTGCCATATAAGTCTTGGGGATAATAATTTTTGGCAAATGTGAGACAAGCCTTTGTGTTATTTTTGGTCAGCAGTGGCTTTCACCTTTGAACTCTCCCATGGATGCCATTTTTGCCCAGTCTCTTTCTTATTGTTGAATCATGAACACAGACCTTAACCTCCCTGGCGGTATGATTATTTCGGATTTTAGGTGCTGAAAGCGGTACAATTATTTTGCATGGAAATTTGGCGTTTTATATTGTAGGTCTGTAATTCTTAACAATAACACAGTTAAATCTGTCCAAACAGGAGTCTAGTATATATCCCGGGTATGATAAAGTTTGAAACACAAAAATATAAATTATAATATAATAAATAAAAATAAATAATTAAAAAAAAAAAATAATAATAATAATAATAATAATAAAATAAATTTCCCCACGATTCACTATCGCTCAATTCTGCAAGTGTTCTAATTTACTATCGCTGTTTTCTAGCTGGTCTAAAGCCACTTTTGACATAAAAGGGACACTTTTTGGTTGCTATGGACAAACTCCAGTTTCCAGGCAGAAAGAACAGTATATATAACATAAAACTGCATGCAGGGCATGGGCCAAAGCACTAGGGACAAAAGGGATGTGAAATAATTTAAGAAAATAAGATTACAGTACTGTATGTGTTATGATTTTTACATTTTTTTGAATTTGCCGCCAGGCTCCGCCCCCGTGCGTCGCGACGCTCGCAAGGAACGGAGCCTGGCACGGAGAGGCTTCGGAGGAGGATGGAGCCTGCGGAGCCTGCGGGGGACATCGCAGGATCCTGGGGACAAGGTAAGCATACCGCTCCAGGATCCTGCAATGTAATCCCGAGTGTGGCTCGGGGTTACCGCTAATGGTGCTGAATTTTAACCCCGAGCCACACTCGGGAAAACTGCCAGGGAGGCTACCTGAGGCAAGTGAGGCCTTTAGTTCTTTAGATGTTGTTCTGGGTTCTTTTATGATCTCCTCGATGAGTCGTCATCATGCTCTTGGAGTAATTTAGTTAGGTCAGCCACTCCTGGGAGGGTTCACCACTCTTCCACGTTTTCTCAATTTGTGGGGAATGGCTCTTACCGTGGTTCACTGGAGTCCCAAAGACTTAGAAATGGTGTGGTAACCCTTTCCAGACTGATACATGTCAATTACTTTGTTTCTCATCTGTTCGAGTATTTCTTTAGATCATGGCATGATGTGTTGCTTTATGAGATTTTAGTGTGCCTCCCTTTGTCAGACAGCCACTCCATTTAAGTGATTTCTTGATTCATCAGGTCTGGCAGTAATCAGGTCTGGGTGTAGTAATTACTTTTTCAAAGATGGTGGTATTACGTCAGGCCTCATCTTTGGGGCAATATTGCTCTACAAGGTATTTTTCTACAGCAAGATCTGAGGTTTAAGGGAAATTTTAAATGTGGAGTAGGGAACTGACCATGTTGTCCTAGGATCATTGAACAAGACTGGTTTAGGACCAGTGCTAGTGACAAGGAGTTTGGTATAAAATCATTTATCAATTGTAACACCAAGAATATGATGTACCTGATTGCTTGTGCGGAGTGCAATATATAGTATGTGGGAAGAACAAGGCGGCTACGAGACCATCTTCGAGACCACATATATGATACTATGAAGAGTCATGACACTAGTGTGGCACATCATTTTAACAAATGCCATTGGGGTAACACCATGGCTATTCTTATCCAAGCCATGTTTAGGGTTGTAACTTCAAAATTAGGGGGAGACGGGCTCAGATTATTATGCAAGTTTGAGGTGTATTGGATATTTGACTTACATACCAGAATTCCAGAGAGTCTTTGGATTGAGTAAGGGGATATTGGGGCACTTTTGCCCTTTACTGGGATATAGAGTATTGAATTCTGGTACGAGTTTGTGAGCTGAGAAGTGGAAGGAAAGTGTTTGGATTTATATTATTTATGTAGTTGCATAGTTTTCAGAGATATGATTTAATGGTTAATTCATTTATATCTCTACAATGTATTGTGTTAATGGCTGGATAGGTCAGTGTACCCCGATGATAAAGAACATATAGGGGGTTATTTCCGAAAGGCAAATCCACTTTGCACTACAAGTGCAAAAGTGCACTTAAAATTGCACTTGGAAGTGCAGTCACTGTAAATCTGAGGGGTAGATCTGAAATAAGGGGAAGCTCTGCTGATTTTATTATCCAATCAAGTGCAAGCTAAAATGCTGTTTTTTATTTTCTTTGCATGCCCCCCTCGGATCTACAGTGACTGCACTTCCAAGTGCACTTTCAGTGCAATTTCAAGTGCAGTTTGAACTTGTAGTGCAAAGTGGATTTGCCTTTCGTAAATAACCCCCATAGTCGTCTTGTTTGGATTTTCATTAAGGCCCCTTTCAGACGAAGTGGAATCCATCAAGCAAATGCCTCTGCTCAGCTCACCCACTGATCCCCATTGAGCAGGCGGATGACAGGCTCTGCTATGCAGAGCGGACACTGACACAGCCCACTGTTCTCTATGGGGCGGTCAGATGGAAACTGACTGCCTGTCCGTTTCCATTTGACTGTTATTCTGATCTGATCCGCTGGATGGATGGGGAATGGATCCCCATCCGTCTGTTTTTAGCGGACCAGACCGGATCGGATGCAGGCGGGTGTCACCGCTTCATAGAGAACAATGAGTGGTCTGTTGAAAAACAGACAGGCGGACCCGATTGGTCCACTGGTGAGAAAGTGGCCTTAGAGTCCAGCACCCAGACATTGTTTACAAATAATAATTTATGATCTTATAGAATAATTTGTATTTGTTACACTTTTGTGCTGGTTTAATCTTACCAGATGATCAAGAGGAGGGATGCGTTTTGACAGCCTGTCGTGGGCTCACACCAGTGCACTGTGAGATATCGCATGGGATTCGCACCGCACTGCAAATTGCATCCAATGTCTGTGCGATGCGATTTCAGTCATACAGGGAGTATGGCTAAATTCGCATTGCATTCCGACCAAACTCGCACAGGACCCTTTTTTTTGGTCTGCACAAGAATCAGATTGCATGGGTGTCCGAACTGACAATTCGCACTGCAATATGCAAACTGATTAGGGGGTGTCATTACCTTTCTATTGACACTCCCAGCAGTTTGCATAGTGCAGTGTGAACTGCCTTGCTAATCAGGTGCGTTGTGGGAACCCGCAGTGGATTTGCAGGGTTCTCGCAGTGCACTAGTATGAACAGAGCCTTAGACATGTTCTGCGGTATCTTGTGGTTCACCTCCCCACTGACCTTTTTGTTTTTATATTATTTTTTGGTTTTGATTTTTTATTTCAACCAGTCTTTGTTGTACTAATTTCGTTTTTGCTATTGGTCATGTCGGTGGGATGAACCTTGAAATGCAGAGGAACGAACTTGGAGATTTTAATTGCATAGTTTGGACTGTGTATGGTGGCACACATAAAATTAAGTTACACGCAGGGGAGCAGTTTCCCTGCTAGAAGTAGTAGGAGGCTGTTCCTGATTAGGTGATGGTTTGTACCTGTGCCAGCTACATATAGTAGTTAGACTGCCTGGAACCATGCAAAAGTGCATATGGAAATATTGACTTTCCCAAAGCTGTTTTTAGCTTTATAGCACTCTTAATTGAGCTACCAGTCATGTTTAAATGAATGCGATTTGAAGGAGGTCCATGGCAATGGCATTTGAAAGCATAATGTGATATGCAAGTAAAAAAGCCTTGAGGTCTGTGGCAAACCAAAATAGGTGTAAGATATGGGGTAAAATGCAACCAACTATCTTCATAACACTGAAACAGTGTACTACATTAATGAATAAAAAAAACAGCATGAGAGTGGTATTGTGATGTTAGTGAAAAGAAAAGTAAATTGTTGCAGCAAAGCTTGAGGTCTGTGGCAAACCAAATATGTGACATACAGCACAATTTGTAACCTATCACCATACCATTGAAAAACAGTGCATTTTAGTATCGCGAGTTAGAAAGGAAAAAGAAATAAAAATTAGGTATTACCGTAAATCATGAGGTCAGTGACAGAATGCATACAATGTAGCTATTACTTGAAAGTCGTCACCCCAGCCCCCCCCCCCCCCCCCAAAAAAAAAAAAAAAAAACACACACACACACACACACACACACACACACCACACACCCTATCCAAATGCCTATTTTATGTGAAGCCACAGGCCTATGATGATCCTGCTCTCCTTGTCTTCATTTTGTGGGGTCCTTCTTCAGGCCCATCTCCTATTGGTGTAGGTGACACTTGCAGTGGGTCAGGTGCTCTCTCATAGGCTTCAAAGGCAGGAAAACTTACAGGGTAGTGAGGGGACCCAGTGCCCAAGAAGATAACTAGCAGGAAAAATGCCTGGTCCACAGGGTAGGAAATAGGCTAGGTTCAGAGGAAACTAACTTTGGTCCATAATACATACATATATTGTCTTTAAATTTCATTTTTTGTGGTGTTTTTAACCTTTTACTATAACTGTGTAGTGACTAAAAAGAAAAGAAAAAAGGAAAAAACAGTGGCACTATCCTCAGACAGAATTGTCCAATTTAGACAACACTGAAAAAATGGGTAGAAATTGTGATGAATTAAATCACCATGTGACCAGTGGGATTTATAAGTGAATAAATCACACAAAAAAGTCCATAAATTGATGTACACAAAAAGTCCTTGAATAGTAGTGTCTTCTTAATTACTTCCACCACACCAGGGTGTTTAGTGATCCCACTCCCTTAAGAAATGCACTCACCGACTCCAAATGCCTACACTTGCGTGCAAGGCTGAAACGTTTTTATAACCACACAGAAAGGGTTAAATCGGCAGACCAAAATTCAATAGTTTGTGTAGAAATCGTTCCACATGTAAAATGAAAAAAGTGCTCCAATAGTGTAAAACAGTATAAACCAGTTTATTGTAAACACTATCACTCTTTAACTTTTCCACTCACATTCTACAAAATCCAAACCAGCAAAAACAGCATCAAAATCACAGCACCCTAAACAGTTGGATCACACAGTTTAGGGATACGGTCACGGCGGACCCGAGGTATGCAGGCGTTAAAACCAGCAAAAAAAAAAAATTTTCATTTTTTGCCTGGAGTTGGGGTATAAATAATTGTATCTGTCATGCAGACCTGCTTGGATAAGGACTTTCCATGTTGTATGAAAAAGTGATACAATCATCCAGACTCAAACAATCAAATAACTAAAACTATTTTTAAATGTTGCCTAAATGCATGTGCAGAAAAGCAAACATCAGGATGGATGAAGCAGAAGCATGGAGATCTTTGCACTGAAGGTCCTTAGATACAGCATTCTGTCGAGCACAGAGAACAGTGAGCAGAACAGTAGTGACATCAAAATCATATTCCAAATCTCGTAAGAATAGCATTCACAGGCACAGTGCCTTTGATCTCAGACTGAAGATATACAACTATGGTTGTAAAGTCATAAAATCTGAACAAAGCACATATATTTGTCTCTCTCCAAAGCTCTAAGTGCAGTTTCTCTCTTGTGCTTCCTTCCTCTGTTATCAGCACGAGTTACTTCTGATCAGTTTTCCCAACACAGGAGATAAAATTTGTGTCGGGGAGGAGAGCCCAGTACACAGCTTGTATATTCAAAACACAGTTCTGTTGTGTGTGAAGGGGGGTGTGTTCCTTTTTTTTCTATCAGCTCTGACACACGGTATAAAAGAGCTGTAACTGCAGCTCTCCACCCCCTTCTCTGCGATACTGAAAAAATGCAGAAGGATTTCATCTAAAATCAGCACTTTTGAAGTGATGCACAAAATAGCAGACTGCAGATAAACAAGTAAAATAGAGGATTTGTTTAATCTGTGTATCACCTGAGGCTATTCACTTCACTGGGTATATGGGAGGGTTTACAACCACTTTAAGGCACAGGAAATGCATCAATATTTTTCAAGAGGTAATTAAGATAAAGTATATCTTTCAGGGTACTGTTTAGACACACTATTACTAGATGCTCCCATTAGGCTCGGTTCACACTACTGCGATGGCAAAGTTGTACGACTTTGCCCTGCGACTTCCTTCTGACTCAGATGCTATTAGGAGCCTGTACAAGGGTTAAAATCGCACCCAAGTCAGACCAAAATAGTGCAGGAACCTTTTCTAAAAATCGGAGCGACTTGTGTAGTATCAGTTAAGACGGCTCTCTAAGGGAAACATTGAATTTGACATGTCATGCGACTTGGGGTCTCAAGTCAGGTCCCATGTCACAGCAGTGTGAATCGAGCCTAAGAGAGTAAATATTTTCTTTTTGACATCAGGTTCAGTGTAGGAGACCAGCTTTAGCCTGTGTGAGATACTATTCACCGCACACACAATAAATGGTTTCTGAACTGGATGGTTAAAAAAGATATGCCTTAGATCCATCAAGAAGAATGCTTCCACCAGAGACAGTTTATATGGCCTCTGCTATTTTTGGGAAGAACAATACTTCTTGTAACTGTCTAATCTGGGTGGGTTAAAAGCAGACCTTTCCCCTTTCACTAAAATACACATTAGCATACAGTTCTGCATGCTGATGTGGAATCGCCCAACCCTTAATTATTGATTCTTTTTTTGCTTTACTTACCGTTTGTTTTCTGTTCCACTTCCTGGTTTCTCTGAAGGCAGCGGTAACATAGCCCAGGCCACACAGATGCACCCCCGGGGAGGCAATGTCATCACTGCCTTCAGGGAAATCTCGTGAGATCTCGCCTTATTGTCGTCTTGAGTATGCTCGTCGTCATGGAAATTTTGAAAATGGCGGCACAGGAATGTTGACCCAGGCAGCACAAAAATAGGTAAATGTGAATGAAAAAAGCCACAAACATGTATGGTTTATGTCCCCTTATTCATTAATGACAAATTCAAAGAGTGAGAGGTCCTCTTTAACCACTTGCGGTCCGGGCCATAGCCGAATGACGGCTACAGCGCGGACCTCAATTTCTGGGAGGCCGTCATAGGACGTCCTCCCCTGTGCACACGCACAGCGCGCACCCTGCAGGGCGCGCGGTGTGCGCGCTGTGATCACCGAGTCACGGAGACTCGGATGATTACAGATCCGAGTAAGGGGCCGGGCCCGGCCCCTTACCATGTGATCAGCTGTCAGCCAATGACAGCTGATCACATGATATAAACAAAACCTCGGTGATCGGTTTCGTTTTCTCCTCACGCTGACAGCGTGAGGAAGAAAAACAAGCCGATCACCGGCTTATGTCAAAGGGACATCGGTCCCGAAGAGAAAGGAGGCACATATGCCTCATCTGTGCCAACAGGTGCCATCTGTTATTGCCACCTGCCAGTGCCCACAAGTGCCACCTGTCAATGCCCTCCAGTGGTGCCAATCAGTGCCACCTAGCAGTGCTGCCATCAATCAGTGCCCAATCAGTGCCCATCACCGCCACACATCAGTGCCCATCAGTGCCGCCTCATCAGCGTACATCAACGAAGGAGAAAAATTACCTGTTTGCAAAATTTTATAACAAAATATTAAAAAAAAATATTTTTTTTAACAAAAACTAAAAACCGCAGAGGTGATCAAATACCATCAAAAGAAAGCTCTATTTGTAGGAAAAAAAATGATAAAAATTTCATTTGGGTACAGTGTTGTATGACCGCGCAATTGTCATCCAAAGTGCGACAGCGCTAAAAGCTGAAAATTGGTCTGGACAGGAGGGGGGTTTAAGTGCCCAGTAAGCAAGTGGTTAAAAACACTAAAAAGGGATGTCCAAGATGGCTGCCTAGCGAGATCGGGAGGCAGACATGCTGCAGACGCTATAGAGAAGGAGGGCCATGCCAATTGTTACACAGGCTTAACTTCTAGACTGCATGCCAGAGACTACCTCTAACTAGAGATTGAGTCACCTAAATAAGTGCCGCCATAACCGGAGCGGTGTATTGAGGCCGCCTGAATAGTTCCAGGAGATTAAGGAAAGAGCGGTACCTGTTGGGCGCTGGTGAGAGATCGAGGACGGAGCCAGGAGTCTGCGCAGTACCGTGCGGGAGTCCCCGTCTGTCTACATACACAGGCAGCGGAGGCAGCTCGCTGGGAAGACACGCACTCCGGCGGAGGAGCTCAGGACACAGACAGCAGAGCTCGGGAGCAGAGCTCAGGAAAAAATCAAGCGTCCTCAAGCCACAGAGTCTATACTTCGTACATAGAGGAAACAGGAGCACCACGGTACTTCAAATAAACAACAAACGAAGAAAGGAAAACAAACAAAGATCTCTATACAAGGTATGAAGGCATATAAAGGAATGGTGGAATATATAAGGACTATATAAGGGCTGCATACAAGCCCATAGGACTGCATAAATAATTACTGTCTTTTAAACCTTCCTTAAATAGTGGCATGGAGAAGATTTAAGGGTCTCTTTCATAGGTATTGTTGGGGCAATAAAGCCAATTAAACCCTAATCACACAATACAGGTGTAGAGACAACACACACTATGCCAATAGTTTCTATGGGTTTCCCCAGTACTAATTAAAGGATCTGTGTATATAAATTTAAATTAAAGGGCTTGGCAACACCCTGATAACTATTGTGCTAAAAGAAGGGGGAGAAAGGGAAGAAAGGAAGATACCAATCAAGAGCCAAGACGGATAAGTAATCATAAAGAACATATAAAATATCCGCTTTATACAGCAAGGACTAAGAAACAGAAGCTTTAATTAAAATATGGCACCCAAGAAAAGGTAATAAAACACCCCAACATCAAAAAAATAAGAAAGATAAAATGGAGAGCACAAATAAAAACCCTACAGGGGCCCAATCTATACAAAAAATGGATATAAAAGAGATTTTTCAACAATTACAATTGCAATCACCCCGAACTATTCAAGGTCTGCACCCACCACAGGAAATATCAAATATTGCGGAAACCTCAGTCACATCTAGATCGTCAGGGGAAGAGCAAATCACTCACCCAAGAAATAAGTCACCAATAGATACATCAGGCTCTTTAAGCGAACAAAAAGAAGAGGATAAAGAAAATTGGGATATGAGGACATACATTCAATCTCTCCCTACCAGAGCAGATATGGATCAATATGTACATAGATTGGAAAAAACATATAAAACTGAAATCCAAGAACTCAAGATAGCCACAAAAGATGCACAAGAAAAAACAACTAAATTAGATAATAGAGTTTCAAAAACAGAACAAGAGCTATTGAAGATAAAAGAAAAAATACAAAAACAAGGGAATCAAATAAACCAATTAATAAATAGCCTAGATGAGCAAGAAAATAAAAGTCGAAGGTCCAATATAAGAATCAGAGGATTAAAAGAAGAGGTTAATGCTAAGGATCTTACAACAACGTTACAAAAAATTTTTCAGGAAATAAGTCAAGATACAGATATAAAAGACCTGATAATAGATCGTGCACATAGAGTATCAGGAATAAGGAGAGTAGATCCTAGCAAACCAAGGGATATCATCTGCAAGATGCATTATGCTCACATAAAGGACAGAATCATGCTAGCAGCAAGACAAAACCAAAATATCCAGCATGAGGGAGATTCATTACTATTTTTTCAAGACTTATCAAAATATACACTAGATCGGAGAAGAGCACTGAAACCCTTGGTGGAACAACTTAAAAGAAATAATCTGCAGTATAGATGGAAATTCCCATTTCAGTTACAGGCCCAAAAAGAGGAAGCAATTGCAACATTCAACGATTTAGAAGATCTACCACAGTTTCTGGCAACCCTTAAACTTTCAGAAGTCGAACTGCCGGACTGGCCCATTTCTTATATGAAATCGCCGAGAAGATTTTGAGGAGCAATGTATGGGGGAGGGGGGAGGGGAGAGAAAAGGTGATACGGGATCATTAATCGACTAGTTACACAAATAGAAGCTGCATGGGGGGGGGGGGGGAGAGAAAATAATATAGGGGGGAGTGAGGAGAGGGGATTATGTAAAAAAAATTTTTTTTTTTTTTTTTTTTTTTTTTTTTTGTGGACTCGCACATTATTTTTGTGGTGAGATACTAGCACAATATAGTACACAATAAGGTACCATAACAGAATAGTTTGTTGGAATGCTTTTTTTTTTTTTTTTTTTTTTCTTCGTAGGATATTTTAATAGATCTGACACTGTTTTTTCTTAGCGAGATGTTTCCACCGTATTACTTATTATTTATTTATAATAAAATAGCATAGATTGACAGATTGGTTGGACACTACGGTCACTGTTGGATATGACACTTAGAGGGTATGGGGGATGGGGTTTTTCTGTTTTTGGTTTTTTTTTTTTTTTTTTTTTTCTTCATATTGGATATTTTTGTAGATTTGAAAACTGTGTTTTGATGAGATGCACTATATATTTACTACTGTATAACAAAATAGTTAGATTGATGGATATGCTGTTATTGATGGATATGACACTAAGAGGGTTTGGGGTAATATGGCAGGTGTGTGTTGACATGGGGGAGGGATAGCTAGGGGGGGAGGTGGGGGTTCCCTTTTTTTTTTTTTTTTTTTTTTTGGGGTAAACAAGGTTTTTGGTGAGATGTTCACATTACACAATTTTATGCAATAAATCAGCATACACTGATGGAATCGACATCAGAGGGTTTTAGGTAATTATAGCAGGGCTTTCTTTTTTTTTTTTTTTCTCTCTTCCCCTCTCCATCCCCCCTCTGGCTGTGTCTCTGCACCCCCTCCCCGCAGTGTCGGACAGAGACATCCCTTTTGCGGGACGGGATGAGGAGGGGAAAATAGATAGGTACACATAAGATGTAGGTTTTAAGATGAGACCCTCCCCATGCTCCCACCCCCGCCTGTGCTCTCCTATTCTCCCTCTCTACTGGCCTAGAGTGAGGGTAAGGAAAATCAATATGGGGACGGGAGATGGGAGTAGATGAAATAAAATAATAGTAAATTAAGGCTTAATCATAGCATGCGCCACCGATAGAGCGGCTAATCTGGGACAGCGGTGTCCGGTGACCCCCCTATAGGGAACTTACTTTAGTTAGTAAGACAGACTTTATATAAGTCAATAGTTTTAGGGTAGTGTGAGTGGCGAGTGTGAGTGTGTGTTTTTCCCCCTCCCCTAAATTTTTTTCTTTTTTTTTTTTTTTTTTTTTCTCTTTCTTGGGTACCTCTTGGATTTTGAAGTATGAAAATATGTTCTTATAATGTTAGAGGCCTTAACTCGGCGGCAAAGAGGTCTCAGATTCTGTGCTCTCTCCATAAACAAAAAGTTGGTGTAATATTCTTCCAGGAGACGTATTTCCGCACAGATCATATCCCTAAACTACAAAATAGATTCTATACTGCATGGTATCATGATTCCTTCGGATATTCAAAATCAAAAGGTGTCTCTATTGCAATACATAAGACAATACCACACCAAGTGTTGGAGGAATGGCGTAATAGAGATGGAAGAGCGATACTACTCAAAGTGTTGATACTCGGTAAGAAATATACTTTCATCAATATATATTTACCTAATCAGGGTCAACACAAAGTAGGAACACAAATGTTAAAAATGCTTATGGAAAAGGCAGAAGGGATAATAATAATAGGGGGGGACTTCAACTTTGTCTTAGATAGGGAGAAGGACACTACAGCACCATCACAAATACAGGCGGGTAGGGAGAAAAAAAGTTTTTTAGACATGATGGTAAAATATCAGTTATTTGATATTTGGAGAGTAATGCACCCAACCGAAAAAGACTTCACGTTCCACTCAAAAGTCCACGGGACATACCATAGATTAGATTTTTTCTTGATAAATCAGATGGGGATAGAAATAACCTTATCCACTGAGATAGGTAGCTCCTTGTGGTCAGACCATGCGCCAGTGTTCTTGGTGCTAGATATATTTAAGAGTAAAAATAATAGGGGAAATTGGAAACTTAATGACAATCTGTTGTATGATGAAAAATGTGTGACAGAGATTAGAAAAGTGATAATAGACTTTATATATGATCACATAAAAGATACTACATCCTTACCGAATCAGTGGGAAGCATTAAAGTGCGTAATTCGGGGTTTTTTTATAAAACATGGGGCCAGGTTGAAGAAAATAAAAGGGAATAAAATGACTCAATTATTAAAAGAAATACCTAAAATAGAAACCCAACATAAACAAAACCCAACGCGTGATAAATTAATCGAACTAACGGATATGAAAACAGAACTAAAAACACTGATAAATGAGCAAACTCTACGAATAAGAGATAGTAATCGCTCTTTATATTATCAGCAGGGTAATAAACCAGGTAAACTTCTTGCTAGGGCTCTGCGCCACCGGGGCAATACAATGCCCATAATTAAAATCAAGTCAGAAAAAGGAGATATGAGGTATGATTCAAAAGAAATATTAAAAGAGTTTCAGATTTTTTATACAAAATTATATAATATACCTAACGATAGCGTAAACAGCGATCCGAAAGGATTTCAACAAAGTGTGTATCAATATGTTAAAGAAACTGCACTTCCCACACTAGCACCAACAGAAACATCACAATTAGACCAGGATTTCTCAGAGATAGGAGGTACAAAAAGCAATTGATGCATTAGTACCTGGGAAAAGCCCAGGCCCGGATGGTTTTACTCCTAGATTCTACAAATAATTTAAAGAAGAACTTATCCCTATAATAACGCGGACCTTTAACCACTTGCCGACCGCCTCACGCCTATATACGTGAGCAGAGCGGCACGGGCAGGCAAAATCACGTACCTGAAACGTGATTGCCTTCCCGCGGGTGGGGGGTCCGATCGGACCCCCCCCCCCCCGGTGCCAGCTGCGGTCGGCATTTGGTTGGAAGCGATGGGAGACGAGGGGGAGGCCATCCGATCGTGCCCCCTCCCTCGCGATTGCTCCCAGCCAATGAGAAACATCCCCTGCCTCTGTATAGTACACAGAGGCAGAGGATGTGATGTCATCTCTCCTCGGCTCGGGAGTTTCCGTTCCAGCGCCGAGGGGAGAAGACATGTAAGTGCACCAACACTCACACACACACAGTAGAACATGCCAGGCATACATTACACCCCCGATCCCCCCCGATCGCCCCCCGATCCCCCCCCAATCACCCCCCCCCCCCTGTCACAAACTGACACCAAGCAGGTTTTTTTTTTTTTTTTTTTTTTTTTCCTGATTACTGCATAGTGTCAGTTTGTGACAGTTAGCAGTGTTAGGGTAGTGACTGTTACCCCCCTGTAGGTCTAGGGTACCCCCCTTACCCCCCCAAATAAAGTTTTAACCCCTTGATCACCCCCCCTCACCAGTGTCGCTAAGCGATCATTTTTCTGATCGCTGTATTAGTGTCGCTGGTGACGCTAGTTAGGGACGTAAATATTTAGGTTCGCCGTCAGTGTTTTATAGCGACAGGGACCCCCATATACTACCTAATAAATGTTTTAACCCCTTGATTGCCCCCTAGTTAACCCTTTCACCACTGATCACCATATAACCGTTACGGGTGACGCTGGTTAGTTCGTTTATTTTTTATAGTGTCAGGGCACCCGCCGTTTATTACCAAATAAAAGTTTAGCCCCCTGTAGGTCTAGGGTCCCCCCCTTAATAAAGTTTTAACCCCTTGATCACCCCCTGTCGCCAGTGTCGCTAAGCGATCATTTTTCTGATCGCTGTATTAGTGTCGCTGGTGACGCTAGTTAGGGACGTAAATATTTAGGTTCGCCGTCAGTGTTTTATAGCGACAGGGACCCCCATATACTAATAAATGTTTTAACCCCTTGATGGCCCCCTAGTTAACCCTTTTACCACTGATCACCGTATAACCGTTACGGGTGACGCTGGTTAGTTCGTTTATTTTTTATAGTGTCAGGGCACCCGCCGTTTATTACCGAAAAAAGGTTTAGCCCCCCTGATCGCCCGGCGGTGATATGCGTCGCCCTAGGCAGCGTCAGATTAGCGCCAGTACCGCGAACACCCATGCAAGCACCGTACACGCACCGTACACCTCCCTTAGTGGTATAGTATCTGAACGCATCAATATCTGATCCGATCAGATCTATACTGGCGTCCCCAGCAGTTTAGGGTTCCCAAAAACGCAGTGTTAGCAGGATCAGCCCAGATACCTGTTAGCACCTGCGTTTTGCCCCTCCGCCCGGCCCAGTCCAGCCCACCCAAGTGCAGTATCGATCGATCACTGTCACTTTTTTTTGTAGCGTTTTGGTGAACTGGCAAGCACCAGCGGCCTAGTACACCCCGGTCGTAGTCAAACCAGCACTGCAGTAACACTTGGTGACGTGGCGAGTCCCATAAGTGCAGTTCAAGCTGGTGAGGTGGCAAGCACAAGTAGTGTCCCGCTGCCACCAAAAAGACAAACACAGGCCCGTCGTGCCCATAGTGCCCTTCCTGCTGCATTCGCCAATCCTAATTGGGAACCCACCGCTTCTGCAGCGCCCGTACTTCCCCCATTCACATCCCCAACCAAATGCAGTCGGCTGCATGAGAGGCATTTATATATCCTCCCAAGTACCCCTACCCAACGAACCCCCCCAAAAAAGATGTTGTGTCTGCAGCAAGCGCGGATATAGGCGTGACACTCACTATTATTGTCCCTCCTGTCCTGACAATCCTGGTCTTTGCATTGGTGAATGTTTTGAACGCTACCATTCACTAGTTGAGTATTAGCGTAGGGTACAGCATTGCACAGACTAGGCACACTTTCACAGGGTCTCCCAAGATGCCATCGCATTTTGAGAGACCCGAACCTGGAACCGGTTACAGTTATAAAAGTTACAGTTACAAAAAAAAAGTGTAAAAAAAAAAAAAAAAAACACAAACAAAAATAAAAAAAAATAGTTGTCGTTTTATTGTTCTCTCTCTCTATTCTCTCTCTCTATTGTTCTGCTCTTTTTTACTGTATTCTATTCTGCAATGTTTTATTGTTATTATGTTTTATCATGTTTGCTTTTCAGGTATGCAATTTTTTATACTTTACCGTTTACTGTGCTTTATTGTTAACCATTTTTTTGTCTTCAGGTACGCCATTCACGACTTTGAGTGGTTATACCAGAATGATGCCTGCAGGTTTAGGTATCATCTTGGTATCATTCTTTTTAGCCAGCGGTCGGCTTTCATGTAAAAGCAATCCTAGCGGCTAATTAGCCTCTAGACTGCTTTTACAAGCAGTGGGAGGGAATGCCCCCCCCCCCCCAACGTCTTCCGTGTTTTTCTCTGGCTCTCCTGTCTCAACAGGGAACCTGAGAATGCAGCCGGTGATTCAGCCAGCTGACCATAGAGCTGATCAGAGACCAGAGTGGCTCCAAACATCTCTATGGCCTAAGAAACCGGAAGCTACGAGCATTTTATGACTTAGATTTCGCCGGATGTAAATAGCGTCATTGGGAAATTGGGGGAGCATTTTATCACACCGATCTTGGTGTGGTCAGATGCTTTGAGGGCAGAGGAGAGATCTAGGGTCTACTAGACCCCAATTTTTTCAAAAAAGAGTACCTGTCACTACCTATTGCTATCATAGGGGATATTTACATTCCCTGAGATAACAATAAAAATGATTTAAAAAAAAAAAAATGAAAAGGAACAGTTTAAAAATAAGATAAAAAAGCAAAAAAATAATAAAGAAAAAAAATAAATAAATAAAAAGCACCCCTGTCCCCCCTGCTCTCGCGCTAAGGCGAACGCAAGCGGCGGTCTGGCGTCAAATGTAAACAGCAATTGCACCATGCATGTGAGGTATCACCGCGAAGGTCAGATCGAGGGCAGTAATTTTAGCAGTAGACCTCCTCTGTAAATCTAAAGTGGTAACCTGTAAAGGCTTTTAAAGGCTTTTAAAAATGTATTAATTTTGTTGCCACTGCACGTTTGTGCGCAATTTTAAAGCATGTCATGTTTGGTATCCATGTACTCGGCCTAAGATCATCTTTTTTATTTCATCAAACATTTGGGCAATATACCGTATATACTCGAGTATAAGTCGTTCCGAGTATAAGTCGAGGCCCTAATTTACCACAAAAAAAATGGGAAAAACGTATTGACCCGAGTATAAGACGAGGGTGAGAAATGCACAGCTACTGTAAGTGGAAAAGAGGGTCAACAATGCCCATTTGCAGCCTCACTGTGCTCATTTGCAGCCATAGGTCCCCTGAACTTCAAACTCAGTAGTTAAGGGTTCCTAGATGCCCCCTAGCTGCAGCCAAAATTTGGGGTCTCTGAACCCAAAGGGTCCTGAAATGACATTGCTGCAGATAGACACAGTTGACCGAATTTGGGGCCCCGTATCTCGGGGCCACTTAGTGCTAAGAACCCCAAATTTGGTGTGCAAACCCAGTGGAACTAGCACCATAAAATTTTTAAAGCTGGGGTTTCTAACACCAAGTGGCCCCGAGAAACAGGGCCCCAAAAATCGGTTCAGAAAATGTCAAGCACTTTTTTGCAGCAGAGAATGACATTTTCTGAACCAGTTTTGGGGCCCCGCATCTCAGGGCCACTTGGTGCTAGGAACCCCAGCTTTGGATATGTTGTGGTACCAGGTCCACTGGGTTTGCACACCAAATTTAGGGTTCCTAGCACTAAGTGGCCCTGAGATATGGGGCCCCAAAGTCGGTTCAGAAAATGTCAAGCACTTTTCTGCAGCAGAGAATGACATTTTCCGAACCGATTTTGGGGCCCCGTATCTCGGGGCCACTTAGTGCTAGGAACTTCAGCTTTGGATATGTTGTGGTACCAGGTCCACTGGGTTTGCATACCAAATTTGGGGTTTCTAGCATCAAGTGGCCCTGAGATACGGGGCCCCAAAGTCGGTTCGGAAAATAAAATTTTTTGCTGCAGAAGTGCTTGACTCAAGTATAAGTCGAGGGGGGCACTTTCAGCACAAAAAAATGTGCTGAAAAATTCGACTTATACTCGAGTATATACGGTAGTGTGTTTTAGTGCATTAAAATTTAAAAAAGTGTGTTTTTTCCCCAAAAAATGCGTTTGAAAATCGCTGCGCAAATACTGTGTGAAAAAAAAAAAAAATGAAACACCCACCATTTTAATCTGTAGGGCATTTGCTTTAAAATAATATATAATGTTTGGGGGTTCAAAGTAATTTTCTTGCAAAAAAAAATAATTTTTTCATGTAATCAAAAAGTGTCAGAAAGGGCTTTGTCTTCAAGTGGTTAGAAGAGTGGGTGATGTGTGACATAAGCTTCTAAATGTTGTGCATAAAATGCCAGGACAGTTCAAACCCCCCCCCAAATGACCCCATTTTGGAAAGTAGACACCCCAAGCTATTTGCTGAGAGGCATGTCGAGTCCATGGAATATTTTATATTGTGACACAAGTAGCGGGAAAGAGACAAAATTTTTTTTTTTTTTTTTTTTGCACAAAGTTGTCACTAAATGTTATATTGCTCAAACATGCCATGGGAATATGTGAAATTACACCCCAAAATAAATTCTGTTGCTTCTCCTGAGTACGGGGATACCACATGTGTGGGACTTTTTGGGAGCCTAGCCGCGCACAGGACCCCGAAAACCAAGCACCGCCTTCAGGCTTTCTAAGGCCGTAAATTTTTGATTTCACTCTTCACTGCCTATCACAGTTTCGGAGGCCATGGAATGCCCAGGTGGCACAAACCCCCCCCCCAAATTACCCCATTTTGGAAAGTAGACACTAGGGCTGCAACTAACGATTATTTTCATAATCGATTAGTTGACCGATTATTGTTTCGATTAATCGATTATTCGGTTAATAACCTTAAAAAAAAAGTGTGGTGTAGAATTTAGTTAATGTGAGCAGTTTTTTAAAAAAAAAAAGGTAATTTATTCTTAAATATCTCTATGCAGTGGTAAATATAAATAACCAACTATATGGTTAGGGAGCAAAATGACAAATCCACTCTGAGAATAACAGACAGAAGAGATATACTGTATATACTATTAGAGGAGAGATATACTGTATATACTATTAGAGGAGAGATATACTGTATATACTATTAGAGGAGAGATATACTGTATATACTATTAAAGGGTGAATCTGGTAAATATAATCAGACTCAGTGATCAAATTTTTTTATTAAAAACAAAAACAATGTCTTCCTTCAAAAAAAATTTCATTTTAAGAACGTTCGTTCTTTCATTCAGTGAATGTACAAAGATTTTTGGTCTGAATATTCTCATCTGAAAATTGATCGGTGTGGCCAGCATAAGGCTCGGTACACAACTATGCAGTTTGCTTTTCATCTGTTTCTGTAGTGCTTTTTGCTGTGCGTTTTGATTTTTGTGCACGTGATTGTGCTGCGATTTGCATTTTTGCATTTTTTTTGGCCAATTTGTTGTTGGGCAGATTAAAAAACACATATTGCTGCAAAAACGCATTACATGCTTTTCTGCAGCTTCTCTATTGAAGTATATTGAACCAAAAAAGCACAGTTTTGCGTGAACGTGTCCCATAGGAAACCATGTGAATGAACTGCAGTGCGTTTCTGCAAAAAACACCAAAAAACACATAGATGTGAACCAGGTCTAAGACGTTTAGTAACAAAATGGGGTGAAAAAACTAAAATTAGCCCTTTATAGTACAAAAAAAGCAGATCACTACTGTAAGGGGTTAATTTTTTTTAGTGTAGAACTGAAAGTAATATTTGCAGTAGCGATTATTTGCTCTTTTTGTACTATAAAAGGCTCATTTTAAGTTTTTTTTTTTTTTTTAACCCTATTATGATACTGGCCGATTAATCGATTATGAAAATAATAATCGATTAATTTCATAATCGATTAGTTGTCGATTAATCGATTAGTTGTTTCAGCCCTAGTAGACACCCCAAGCTATTTGCTGAGAGGTATAGTGAGTATTTTGCAGACCTCACTTTTTGTCACAAAGTTTTGAAAATTGAAAAAAAAAATTTTTTTTTCTGGTCTTTCTTCATTTTCAAAAACAAATGAGAGCTGCAAAATACTCACCATGCCTCTCAGCAAATAGCTTGGGGTGTCTACTTTCCAAAATGGGGTCATTTGGGGGGGGTTTGTGCCATCTTGGCATTTTATGGCCTTCAAAACTGTGATAGGTAGTGAGGAGTAAAATCAAAAATGTATGCCCTTAGAAATCCTGAAGGTGGTGCTGGGTTTTCGGGGCCCCGTACGCGGCTAGGCTCCCAAAAAGTGCCACACATGTGGTATCCCCATACTCAGGAGAAGCAGCTGAATGTATTTTGGGGTGCAATTCCACATATGCCCATGGCCTGTGTGAGCAATATATCATTTAGTGACAACTTTTTGTAAATTTTTTTTTTTTTTTTTTTTTGTCATTATTCAATCACTTGGGACAAAAAAAAAATATTCAATGGGTTCAACACGCCTCTCAGCAATTTCCTTGGGGTGTCTACTTTCCAAAATGGGGTCATTTGGGGGGGTTTTGTACTGCCCTGCCATTTTAGCACCTCAAGAAATGACATAGGCAGTCATAAACTAAAAGCTGTGTAAATTCCAGAAAATGTACCTTAGTTTGTAGACGCTATAACTTTTGCGCAAACCAATAAATATACGCTTATTGACATTTTTTTTACCAAAGACATGTGGCCGAATACATTTTGGCCTAAATGTATGACTAAAATTTAGTTTATTGGATTTTTTTTATAACAAAAAGTAGAAAATATCATTTTTTTTCAAAATTTTCAGTCTTTTTCCGTTTATAGCGCAAAAAATAAAAACGGCAGAGGTGATCAAATACCATCAAAAGAAAGCTCTATTTGTGGGAAGAAAAGGACGCAAATTTCGTTTGGGTAGAGCATTGCATGACCGCGCAATTAGCAGTTAAAGCGACGCAGTGCCGAATTGTAAAAAGTGCTCTGGTCAGGAAGGGGGTAAATCCTTCCGGGGCTGAAGTGGTTAATGCAGTATCTACCTCAGTGCCTTTTGTCCCACAAAGTATGCAGGCGTATATATCACTTATACCCAAACCAGAGAAGGATCATACATTATGTGGAAATTATAGACCAATCTCGTTAACAAACATTGATTTAAGATTGTACTCTAAAATAATCGCCAATAGACTGACACCTATAATGCCTCTGTATATACATTTAGATCAAGTAGGTTTTGTGAGAGGTAGGGAGGCAAGAGATAACACCCTAAAAACACTCACACTGGTGGAACATGCACAGAGAGGTTCCATCCCATCCTGTCTATTGGCAATTGATGCTGAGAAAGCTTTTGACAGGGTGGGATGGAACTTTCTTAGAGAGACATTAGTACAATGGGGATTGGGCCCGATACTTATAGATAAAATAATGGCATTATATCGGAATCCAACAGCTAGGATAAGGGCAAATGGTGATCTTTCGGAGGTAGTCCCTATAACGAACGGCACCCGACAGGGTTGTCCGCTATCCCCACTGCTATATATACTAGCGATGGAGCACTTACTAAAAGCAATCCGAGAAAATAAAGACATACAAGGAATCAAAGTGGGAGACATAGAGTACAAGATGTCAGTATATGCAGATGACATTCTATTATATATTTCAAATCCCCTGATATCATTACCAAATATAATATCCGAATTTAAACGATATGGGGCACTTAGCAATTTCAAGGTAAACTATAATAAATCTGAAGCTCTAAATATTAATCTGCCAAATAGTATGTTGGAACTCCTTAAAAACAATTTTTCTTTTAAATGGCAGGTAAATGCAATCAAATATTTAGGTATCTATATTCCTACCGACCTTGGTAAATTGCAGGAATATAATTATGTCCCAATGGTGCAGAAAACTGCAAGAATGTTACAACAGTATGAGAAAGGAATGTTTTCCTGGATGGGTAGAATAAGTATAGTGAAAATGGACATATTACCCAAGATTCTCTATATGTTACAAGCGATACCCACTTTTCCCTCAACAAATGTTGTAAAAAAACTACATAGTTTAATAGGTAAGTTTGTCTGGGGAGGCAGGACCCCCAGAATCAATAGAACAGTGTTAAACAAAAATAAAAGTGACGGGGGCCTTGCCCTTCCAGATATAGATTTATATCTTAGAGCAATTTTGGTAACAAGAATGGTGGATTGGTTCCACAACAGAGATAATAAACAGTGGGTGAGGCTTGAAGAAGAGATCACGGCCTTAAAATTAAAATCATTACCATGGATTGGAAAAGAGCTAAGACCGCCAGACGGAGAAATGCCCTCTCTAGTGGTATCAACACTAAAGGTATGGGATAGCATGATAAAAAAAGGGATAGGATCTACCAATAGAGGCCCGATGATTCCATTATTTGGTAACCCAGAATTCCCATTGGCAGTTGAAGCCAAAACATTTCTTAAATGGAAGAGATCTGAGGATACCAGGATAGTGGAAACAATGGTAGGGAATACACTCCTCCCATTGGATAGATTAGGCGAAGAACATAAAACAAAATGGATGCAGTATGGATTGCTTCAACGGTATATTACATCTTTAACCGGTTCAATACAGGGCAATTTCACCCCCTTCCTTCCCAGGCCAATTTTTAGTTTTCAGCGCTGTCGCACTTTAAACGTCAATTGCGCGGTCGTGCAACGTTGTACCCAAAAAAAATTGACGTCCTTTTTTCCCCACAAATAGAGCTTTCTTTTGGTGGTATTTGATCGCCTCTGCGGTTTTTATTTTTTGCGTTATAAACAAAAGAAGAGCGACAATTTTGAAAAAAACACAATATTTTTTACTTTTTGCTATAATAAATATCCCATTTTTTTTTAAAAAAAAACAAATTTTTTCCTCAGTTTTGGCCGATACGTATTCTTCTACATATTTTTGGTAAAAAAAAAAAAATCGCAATAAGCGTATATTGATTGGTTTGCGCAAAAGTTATAGCGTCTACAAAATACGGGATAGATTTATGGCGTTTTAAAAAAATATATATTTATTTATTTTTTTAGCGCCGATCGCGATTTTTTTTCGTGACTGCGACATTATGGCGGACACATCGGACACTTTTGACACATTTTTGGGACCATTCACATTTATACAGCGATCAATGCTATAAAATTGCATTGATTACTGTGTAAATGTGACAGGCAGTGAAGGGGTTAACCACTAGGGGGCGGGGAGGGGTTAATATGTTTCCTAGGGAGTGATTACTAACTGTAGGGGGAGGGGACTCACAAGGGGAGGAGACCGATCAGTGTTCCTCCGTTCTGGGAACACAGATCGCTCTCCTCAGAGCTGACAGGCTGTGGATCTGTGTGTTTACACACACAGATCCACATGCCGGTCCGGTTAACCGGCAATCGCGGGTGCCCGGCGGACATCGCGGCCGCCGGGCACACGCACCGGGTCCCGAGCAACGCGGCGGGCGCGCGCGCGCCCCCTAGGCGGCCGGGAATCCCAGGACGTCATATGACGCCCACCCAGGATGGGAGATCCCATCTGTGGACGTCATATGACTATGGGCGGGTAATGAAGTGGTTAATAAAGGAATCAGTAATAGATAGGCCTCTGACAGATCTAGAAAAAATTTTCCTGCAGGAACATAGACCCACCCATGTTCTATCTAAGATATATAAATATTTAAACTCAGAGAACAAAGAACTGGAATTACCCTACATTAAGAAGTGGGAAATAGAGATAGGGATGGAAATCCCTAGGGAAAGGTGGAAAAAAGCAATCATAGCAACCCATAAGCTCTCAATATCTGCTAAACATCAAGAAAGGAACTATAAAATCTTAGCCAGATGGTATAGATGTCCTGTGGATTTAGATAAAATAAACCCGGATAATGAGGATATATGTTGGAGGTGTCATGCAGCTCAGGGTACAATGTCACATATTTGGTACTATTGCTCAGAAGTTCAACCATTCTGGCAGAGAATATTTGAGATATATAGAGATATGACAGGGACGGATCTATACCCTGGAATACAGATAGCAGTATTATCTATGATCCCAGGATCAGTGAAAAAAATAAAGAAGGGAATTCTGAAATATTTTTTGACAGCGGCTCGAACCATTATAGCAAGAAATTGGAAGAGCACATATATGCCCTCAGTAGTGGAGTGGGAGTGTGAGATGGCGGAGATGCGTGCCCTGGAGGAAAGAATGATGATAGAAGAAGGGTATAAGGAACAAATATTGAACATATGGATTAAATGGGAAGAGTACAGAGTCTCTTCAAAGCTTCTGAGAAAGGCATAGAAGCTCTAATTTAATATGGGAGGAAGTGAGGTCCCCGAGAGAAAAGAGAGAAAATTCTAAAAGAAAATTATTAAATTTTTTTTTTTTTTTTTTTTTTTTTTTCCTTGGTTATTGCAGTGATCTGGTGTGTCGGTATGAATGGGTTTGAGTGTTTTGTTAGAGAGGATGGGGGATGGGTACAAATATATGTATGTACACCCTTGAATAAATTGTGTAGTTTTAAGGAAATAGAGAATGTAATAATGGTCACGATAAAGAATTATAGAATTGTTTCATGCCATGGATGTATATATATGTATTATAAAATATTGTTAAAACGCTTTGATAAATAAAGATTATATAAAAAAAAAAAAAAAACACTAAAAAGCATATGACACAAAAAAATCACCACCAAAATCTGGTTGCACAATCCACTGCTTTTAGGAAAACTGCACAAAATCTCATCAAAACTGAAAAATTTGGAGCAACTGAAGAATCCGGAGTAACTGTGCCAACCAATCCACTTCGATCTTTAATTTTTAAAAGGTTACCTGAACAAGATCATGTATCTCGTTTGTGTTGAAGACCGCCCTGGATTGACTGGATCAGTCACTGGTCGTGGGTGGGTTATTCAGTGGGTGAGCAAGATGTCCCTCCACAGGGTCATCGTGCCCAATGGTGAATACTAGAGGTGGACCCTCTTAAGGCTTGGGCTGCTGCCTTTCTGGAACAGCCTTAAGGTCGTTTCCATTTGTAAACTTGAAATAACAGGAAAGAAGACGCGCCCAATGTCCAAAAGAATGCAAGTACGATGGTAAATAAGGTGTGTTTATTGAGAATAGCAAGTTTATCAAGCCTTGCTGCTATTCTCAATAAACGCCTTTTAATTAACTATTGAAATTGCATTCTTTTCTATTATTACAACTGAACAAGCTGAAGATAGAATTGGTTGCCATGCACAGCCTCTCCAGATTCTCTACTTCTGATAAATGCCCCCTGTGTGTGGAAATACATGACAAGCAATATAAGTTATTAAACTGTATGATCATATGAGAACAATCACTGCACTGTAAACCCAACCACACCCAATCAAAAACTCCAACCCGAAAGAACAACTTTGGGATGAATTAGAGCGGAGACTGCGAGCTAGGCCTTATCAACATCAGGGTATGCTGACGACTTAGGAGTTTCCTTCACTGGAACTAAGAGGTCAAGCCAAACTCCTGAAGGGTTTGGCTTGACCCCTTAGTTCCAGTGAAGGGAACTCTTAAGGTGTCAGCATACCAAGACATTTTGGACAATTTGATGCTCCCAACTTTGTGGGAACAGTTTGGGGATGGCCCCTTCCTGTTCTAACATGACTGCGCACCAGTGCACAAACAAGGTCTATAACATGGATGAGCAAGTTTGGGGTGGAGGAACTTGACTGGCCTGCACAGAGTGCTGACCTCAACCTGCTAGAACACCTTTGGTATGAATTGGAGCGGAGACCTCGTGGGCAGCCTTCCCAGAAGAGTTGAATATAGCTGCAAAGGATGGGCCAACTCAATATTGAACCCTATGGACTAAGACTAGGATGCCATTAAAGTTCATGTGCGTGTAAAGGCAGGCGTCCTAATACTTTTAATATAGTGTATTTGGGATTTTGGTTCCAAAAATTACACTGTAATGCTGGCAAAACCCAGCATGCTTAATGGGTGCCATTCATTTTCAATAGCATATAAAAACGCGGGACTGTTTTGTCGCAATAAATCGTGCTGCATTCGCGGAAAATCATGCGAAACTTGTGGCCCAAAAGAAGCTCTTGCTCAATCTGATTTATCGTATGACAATCACGCAACAACCGCACTGCGTTTAGGTGCCTTGAAAATAAATGGCTCCTGAATAAGCATGCTGCATTTTACCAGCATTGCAGCGCGATTTGGAATCATGAGCAGAACTGTAGCGATTTTGCGCACTATCCCAAATTGCTACATGTGAACGGGGCCCAAGACCTGCCAGTCTTTCACAGGGATTCAAAAGCTTACATGGGGTGCATAGCAGACCCTTGCCTATAGATGAACATATATAAGAAAATCTGCAGTTCTGATTGCTCTCAGGTGAGTGGTGGCAGTATAGACTTTTCAATTATTGATTCCAAAGCACTTTTGGTGCATTTTCATATAGTTCAGGTTAACAAAAAATCAACATACTTGAGATTTTAGTGTATTTGCATTGGAAAAATAAGCTTTATTTTCCTATTCTACAGAGGGATACACTAGTGTTATAGACAGGTTATGGCTTAGAACATATGCAACATTCAATATAATCTGAGGACAGTCAATACAATTTTAATTTTAGGACATTTCACCTATGAGTTTGTTTATTTTTATGCAGCCAGTACAGAGGAGGAAGAAAGGGAGTACACCAAAGTCTTACTGCTTGACAGTCATTTTTCAGAAAAGACATTGAATACATTCTAGAACAGGCCTGCCTTTTTGGTAATACAAAAAAAAAAAAATAATTTGCACATGGGCAGAAAACACCTGGAAGTTGGAGTTGAAAAAAAAAAAAAAAAAAAAAGGAAGGAAGGAAGGGGAACAGCAAACACTGCACACCGCTAATCCCCTAAGGCCTTGTTTACACTTGCAGTTGCGACATGGTGGTGCAAGTTTTCAGGGGTTAAAATAGGCCTTCTCTTTGCCTGTCAAATGCCCTCTAAATAGCGATAAAAAAAAAAAGAAGAAGAAGAAGCATTTGGGAGACAGAGCATGAGGAAAATGTGGGAAAGTTAGCATCTTAAGGCGCCTTTCACACGGACGGCTATTCTGCTGCAGTTAAAAGCATGTTTTTTTTCTGTGAAATTCAAGACACCAGGCACTGCGATCAGCTGCATTTGTACAGTGCGATTAGCTGCGGTTGCATTTAGCTGTGGTTAGCCATTTCCGTTGCAACCCGACAGAAACGGGGATCCGACTTGGATCCCCGCCAATACCAGGCACTGTGTTTGGTATGAATCTTGAGGGGGAACTCCACGCCAAATTTTAAATAAAAAACCGGCACGCAGCCCGGTCAGTCAGGAAAGGGGGTGGGGACAAGCAAGCGCCCCCCCCTCCTAAACCGTACCAGGCCACATGCCCTCAACATGGGGGGGGGGGTTGGTGCTTTGAGGCAAGGCGGGCACCCTGCGTGCCCCCCCACCCCAAAGCACCACGTCCCCATGTTGATGAGGACAAGGGCCTCTTCCCGACAACCCTGGCCGTTGGTTGTCTGGGGTCTGCAGGCGGGGGGCTTATCGGAATCTGGGAGCCCCCTTTAATAAGGGGGCCCCCAGATCCTGGCCCCCCACCCTATGTGAATGAGTATGGGGTATCGTACCCCTACCCATTCACCTGGGGAAAAAAGTGTCAATAAAAAAAAAAAAAATAAAAAATAAAAAACACACACTACACAGGTTTTAAAAGTAATTTATTATTAGGCAGTTTCGGGGGTCTTCTTCTGACCGACCGGGCTGCGTACTCGGATAAGGGTCTGGTATGGATTTTGGGGGGACCCCCACGCCGTTTTTTTGGTGTAGGGGGTGCCCCTTGGAATCCATTCCAGACCGAAGGGCCTGGTATGCTCTTGGAGGGGAACCCATGCCGGTTTTTTATTTAAAATTTGGCGTGGAGTTCCCCCTCAAGATTCATACCAAACACAGTGCCTGGTATTGGCGGGGATCCAAGTCGGATCCCCGTGCTTGTCGCTCATTGGGAAAGGAAAAAAAAATTTTCCTTTCCCGATGAGCGAGCCAGCTCGGCGCTGCTATCCGCAGCTGACACAGTGCACTGCGATTACCTGCGGATAGCTGCGCTAAATCGCTCCTGGATGCAGTCAATTCTATTTTTTCTATCCGCACAAAACCGCATGTAATCAAAACGCAGCTAATCACAGTGTGTGAATGGGGCCATAGGAAACCATTGTGTACGTTTAGCTGCGGTAGAAAACACAGCTAAAAGCACAATACTATCCGTCCGTGTGAAAGGGGCCTAAGGCAGGCCACAGCAAAGCTTTTGCCTAAGGAGGAAAACAGGGCATCAAGGCATTAAACTGCAACTCCTGGCAAACCACAAAATACAGAGTTTTTGTTCAATTTTTTATTTTATTTTTTTTAAACGATTTCAAAAGTACAGAGATTGCATGAGTACATTGTGTGACAGAAATTGTATAACAAACTGCATGGAAGTTTGAGTAATATGTGTGACCTGATAAAGGTACTCTACATTTCATGAATGCAGCAAAACAGACAAGAGAAAGAAAGGAGTGGAAAGGTCTGAGTAGTGGGGATTGGACGTAAGGGGTCAGGTGTGGTATTCAAACCAGCGAGTCAGATGGGGGTTATGATGCCAACTTTATAGGTCCAGATGAAATCAAAATCTGTGGGGTTGGAAATGGGTGACCAAAGGATCCCAGATTTTCTTCAATTGGGCATGGAGCCACAAAGATTTGCCATGAGCTTTAGGTTAGTCATAGTCAAACGCAATTTAGATTTGACCTCTGTAATGCAGAATTCCAGATAACCATGCTTTGGCAATAGTTTGTTTCATAGCCGTTAGGATGTGAGTCATGAGTGTGAACTGATGTTTAGTAATACCCTCATGTTTTTAAGTTTAGGAGTGCTTTAGTTGATAAAACTTGCATCCAAAATGTCTATAAGGCCCCTTTCACACTGGGGTGGGAGGTGCGTCGGCGGTAAAGCACTACTATTTTTAGCGGCGCTCTACCGTCATTTTAGCGGCGGTATTCGTCCGCTAGCGGGGCGGTTTTACCCCCCCCGCTAGCGGCCGAGAAAGGGTTAAAAACCACCGTAAAGCGCCTCTACGGAGGCGCTTTGCCGGCAGTATAGCCGGGGTGCCCCATTGATTTCAATGGGCAGGAGCGGTATACAGACCGCTCCTTCACCACTCCAAAGATGCTGCTAGCAGGACTTTTTTTTCCCTTCCTGCCAGCGCAGCGCTCCAGTGTGAAAGCCCTTGGGTGCTTTGCAGGCGCTATTTTTAGCACTGTAGCGCCTGCAAACCGCCCCAGTGTGAAAGGGGTCAACATTCCACATTCAGCAATTCCACCAGGTGTGATAAAATGGCAACCACAGAATCAATTTGGAGAAAGGTTAGGTGAAGGCTAGGCAGTTGGTGACGAATTACCACCTAAGCAAGACTCTGTAGTTGGTCCCTACAGCAAGATTTGTTCTTGCTAAATAACTCAGACCAATGCTGGCCATACACTATACAAAAAAAAAAAATCGGCCAAACCCATCTTCGAAAAAACTAACATTCAGCCATGAGAGCAAACGATAGTGTTATCATGTAATGACTGATAAATCGTTCAGTGGACATTAATGAATCAATTTTTTGTTAATTTTTTTACATATACCTAGTGCAAACAGTTTGGACGGGAAACTTTTCAATTTATCATTTGTTCGGCAGAAACTTTCCAAACTTGTCCTTTGTTTTTTTTCGGCTCAAAAACGTCCCAACGATTACAGATTTTGTGCCCATTAACTGGCCAAAAAACGACCAAACTGGCCAAATGACCGAATTTCAACCGATTTTTCGTATAGTGTATGGCCATTATTAAGTCAGCATGCCCAAGTTTGACCTCCAGATGTCTCCCTCTGCTGTACATAAAGTAGATATGAGGCGGTCGGGAGAATTTGGATAGGAACGTGGTATACAGTAGGGATATTATTCCTGGGAAATGTGAATCATCTCTAAATATAGACTTAAAATACATGAGAGGTAACCCATCATTCAAAAGGCAGGCACTGGTAGTAACGTGGATGTAACATTCAACTTGTTAATATCAACCACACAACATTATGTATGCGTAACGGATCACAAATCAGTCTGCTTTAATTGAGACCAAGGTAGGGGGGAATTCTATGGTAGTACTGTACAGTTATTTAGTAATTTGGGCTAGCTGGGCTCCTTAATAGTATCATAAAAAGGAGTAGGCACCCTAGATCCCCATTTATTCTGTTCTGAAATAGAAAGCATAGGTTTGCAATGGTGCCAGAAAATGCTTAACAGGTTTGGAAAAGTTCTCAAAATGTGAGATCGGTATAAGGAAAAAAAATACTTTCAGGAGAGCTGTCATTTTGATGGCGGCTATACTGCCTGTAACCAGGGGATAGGATAGTTGTCCCAAGCTGGACAGAGTTTTTTTATTTTGCAAGAGACGTAACAGGACAGATATAAATGTTTAACCACTTCAATACAGGGCACTTTCCCCCCTTCCTGCCCAGGACAATTTTCAGCTTTCAGCGATGACGTACTTTGAATGACAATTGCACGGTCATACAACACTGTACCCAAACTAAATTTTTATCATTTTCTTCCCACAAATGGAGCTTTTTTTTGGTGGTATTTGATCACCACTGGGGGTTTTATTTTTTGCTAAACAAACTAAAAAAGACAGACATTTAAAAAAAAAAAAAAAAAGTTTTTACTTAGTTTCTGTTATAAAATTTTGTTCTCTCCTTCACTGGCGGGCACTGATGAGGCTGCACTAATGGGCACTGATGAGGTGGCACTGCAATGCAGCACTGATGGGCACCGATAGGCTACACTAATATGCGGCACTGATGAGTAGCTACTGACAGGCATTACTGATGGGGCACTGATTGGCACATTTATGGGCACGGATAGGCATTACAGATAGGGCACAGAACGGCAGCTGATGGGCACCTCTCATGGGGGCTGCGCTGATAATCAATGTGCTGATCATAGGGGCAGACCCCCCCCCCCCCCCGCCAACAGGGAGAGCCACCGATCGGCTCTCCCGGTCAGCGGGAACCGAGGAAAGTCTTTTACCGGCACTTCCTGGTTCATGCTGTGATCAGCTGTGATTGGTCACAGCTGATCATGTGGTAAGGAGCTTCCATCAGAGGCTCAGCACGATCGGAGATGCGGTGTGTCAGAGTGACACACAGCATCACTGATCGCCGCGCAGGTTATCCTGAAAGATGCCATATGATGCCCAGTCAGGATAACAGAAACACTGCCCGGCCGTCATTCTGCTTTAGGCTCGGTTCACACAGGGGCAACACGATTTCAGCGCTACTTTGTACGGCGACTTCAACGCGACTTTAAGCAAAGTACAACGCGACTTCAAGTCGCCTCCAGGACAGGCGACTTTGGCTGTGGCCAATCACAGGATAATCAGCTCTCTGGGAGGGAGGGGTTTGCCTGGGCAAACTAAATTTTTTCCCTGCAAAGTCGCTTGACTTTAGAGAGAGATCCGACTTGGAGGCGACTTCCATTGATTTCTATGGTACAGGTCGCCTACCAAGTCGGATCCAAGTAGTACAGGGAGTACGCTCTGAAGTCGGAGCGACTTCAGTAGTGTCTATTAAGACGCTCCCATTCACTGTAATGTGAATCTCTTTCTGTGGCGACTTGGGGCGACTTGAGGGCTTACAAGTCGGATCCCAAGTCGCGGTAGTGTGAACCGAGCCTTAGGCTGGGCGGGAAGTGGTCAAGAAGCTCCATCATTTTGATGGCAGCTATACTGCCTATAACTAAGATGGGATAGCTCAAGTGAGTTGTTTTTCGTCTTAAAGCTGGGTATGCTGAATCTGCAACTTTGTTCTGTGTGTACTGCTGACTGTTCAACAGAAGTTGTGAAAGGTGAAGGGGGGGGCCCTGTCAGAATACAATCATCATACATCATGTGTGTTGATGCAGGAATCTGTCAGTTTTGTTTGGTTAACCTACTAGTTGTTTGTGGATGTGTTGCTTTAATTTTGCAAAGAGGTGGGGGGTTGCTTCATATAGTATTGAATATGAAATAGTGAAGTAAATGCCTAGGCAAGATAACCTTTTAAAACCACCAGTCATATTGAAACGACTGCTGGAGGTTCTGAACTACAGAGGGCTTTAGATTTTGTGAGGATGATATGGAGGTGGGCATTAAAACTGTGCCAAGAGCAGGATCAGATTGGGCAGGGAGATCACAAGGTTGACAACTGTTAGGATGATGTCATCCGCAAAAAGGCTCAGGTTATAATGATATTACTGGCACTAAAGTAATATTTTGGATGCCCCAGATGAGATGGGCCAAGGGTTTGATTGCTAAAGAAATAGAAGTAACAGCCCAGTTGTGTGCCATGCAAGATCAAACTGAAAAGGTTCAAACCCCACATGTTTAAATAGGGGTGCAACAGATCAAAAAACTCACGGTTCGGTTCGTTCCTCGGATCAGGAGTCACGGATCGGACCATTTTCGAATCAACAAAAAAAATTAAATTAAATTTACAAAAACCTGTGAGAATTCCACCACCATATAGTCCCCACTGTAATATTCACATCTCCCCCCACTGTAATATCCACATCTCCCCAACGATTGTCTGCTTTCTTGCTTGCAGTTGAGGCGGGTGATGATGACGTCAGTGCGCCACTCACCTAGGCCGCCGCCGGGTGTACCAAGATGGCCGCCGCTCCAGAGCTAGGCCGAAGCCGCGGCCTTTCCTAAGGCCGAGGCAGCGGAGAGCTCCATGGATCGCGTGTGTGCCAATCCGAACAGGGTGAACCGTTCGGATCACGGATCGGTGACAATCCGTTGCACCCCTAATGTTTAATGTATGCTCCCAGGGATGCATAGAGGGCAGAAATCTGTGTATGAAATGTCGGGCCCAAACCCTAGTTATCTGGAGTATAAAAAAGATAAGGCCAGGACAGAGAGCCAAAGGCCTTTCTAGTGTAGAGCGATAGCAGCATAAGTGGGTCTATTCTCCTTTAGAAGGCTTCAAGTAGGAAAGAAATTTTGTGAGTATCATCACAGACTTGTCTGGTCCACATACAACTGACCTGATCCTTATAAAATTACATTTCCTATGCCCTGACTGAGACTGATGGCCAGAATGTTAAAGAATGTTTATTAACCACTTCCATACAGGGCCTATTCTGGCACTCCTCTATGTAAAAATCATAATTATTTTCATTTTTTTGCTTAAAAAAATAAATACTCAGAACCCCCAAACATTATAGATGTTTTAGCAGAGACTCTAGGAAATAAAATGGCGGAATAAAATAAGTTTTTACTTCACACAGTATCTGCGCAGCAATTAAAAAAAAAAAAAAAAAACCACACACACACACCACTTCAATACAGGACATTTATACACCCTTCCTGCCCAGACCAATTTTTAGCTTTCAGCGCTCTCACACTTTGAATGCCAAAATTACTCAGTCATGCAACACTGTGCCCAAACAAAATTTTTATCATTTTTTTCATACAAATAGAGCTTTCCTTTGATGGTATTTAATCACCACTGGGTTTTTTATTTTTTGCAACATAAGTGAAAAAAAAAAGCGAAAATTTTGAAAAAAAAAAACAAAACATTTTTTTACTTTCTATCATAAAATTTTGCAAATAAGTCATTTTTGTTCATAAATTTGGTCCAAAAAATGTATACTGCTACATCTCTTTGGTAAAAATAACCCAAATTAGTGGATATTATTTGGTCTCTGTGAGAGTAATGCTGGCCATACACTATACAGAAAATCGGCCGAACCCATTTTCGAAAAACGAACGTTCGACCGTGACCGCAAACGATCGTGCCACCATATAATGACCGATAAAATTGTTCAGTGGACATGAATAAATCATTTTTTGTTCGTTTTTTTACATATACCTAGTGCAGACAGTTCGGACGGGAAACACATTAACCTTGCAATTTATCGTACGTTCGGCAGAAATTTACCAAACTTCCCGTTCGTTTTTTTACCACAAAAACGTCACAAACGATTATCGATTTGTGTCCATTAACTTGCCGAAAAACGAACGAAGTGTCTATACGAACGATTTTTCGGACGATTTTTCGTATAGTGTATGGCCAGCATTAGAGTCTACAAGCTATGGTGCAAATCACTGAAAATTGACCACACCTGATGCACTGACGGCCCATCTCATTTCGTGAGGACCTGAAATGTCAGGAAAGTACAAATACACCCCAAATGACCCCTTTTTGGAGTAGACAGTCAAAGGTATTTAGTAAGAGGCATGGTGAGTTTTTTGGAGTTATAATTTTTTACCACAATTCTTGGGAAAATAACACAAAATTGTCATAAGTTATTTCTCACACACAGCATATGCATACTTCCAATTACACCCCAAAATACATACTGCTACTCCTCCCGAGTATGGCGATACCACGTGTGTCACTTTTACACAGCCTGGCCATACAGAGAGGTCTAACATGCAGAGAGCACCATCAGGGGTTCTAGGAGCATAAATTACACCTCTAATTTCCTAACGGCCTATTACATTTGTGAAGGCCCTGGGAGCACCAGGACAATAGAATTACCCACAAAATGACCCAATTTTGGAAAGTAAACACCCCAACGTCTATTCTATGAGGCATAATGAGTCTTTTGAACGGTTCATTTTTTTCCACAAGTCTTCGGAAAACGTGGAAAGAAAATTAAAACTTTTTTTTTTGTTTTTTTTTTGTACACAAAGTGGTCAGTTTATAAGATATTTCTAACTCAAGACATGTATATAGCAAAAATGACACCACAAAACACATACTGCTACTCCTCCTGAGTAGGACGATACCACATGTGTGAGACTTTTACACAGCCTGGCCACATACAGAGGTCCAACATTGAAGTAGTACCTTCAGGCATTCTAGGAGCATAAATTACACATCTCATTTCATTCCTACCTATCACACTTTAGAAGGTCCTTGAGCGCCAGGACAGTGGAATTACCCACAAAATGACCGCATTTTGGAAAGCAAAACCCCAACGTATATTCTATAAGGCATGGGCTGCAGATATGTACTCAGGTACTCTGATGGCCTAGTGACAGGTACTTAGATGGGCAGTGACAGATACTCAGGTACTCAGATGGACTGTGACAGGTACTCGGGTACTCAGATGGGCGGTGACAGGTACTCGGGTACTCAGATGGGCGGTGACAGGTACTTTGATGGGTCGGTGACATGTACTTTGATGGGTGGTGACAGGTCCTCTTTATTAGGGGGAGGCAATCGGTGTAGTTGGTGTACACTGTGAACGGTAACAAGCTATTACCGCAATCTCCTTCTCACACACGATCAGTGTGTGAGGAGGAGAACCCAGTAACATCTCGTTACCACAGTTTGTTTACATTCTGCGACTGGCTGCGATTGGACAAAGCCGGTCACGTGGTAAAGAGCCATTTTTTATTGGCTCTTTACACGGATCTGGGATGGGTTGTGTCCAAGGGACACACCTCATCCCCGAACGCTGCGCTGCGGGCCCCTGGGGGCCTGCAGGAGCGTCGAGAAACCGAGGACGTCATATGACTCCCATCTGCGGATGTCATATGACTATAGCCCGGTATTGAAGTTGTTAATGTGAAAGATGTTACGCCAAGTAAATAGATATTTACGCTTAAAAATTGCACACACTTGTGGAATAGCGCCAAATTTTAGAGTAACAGAGGAGGTCTTGGGCTAGAATTTTTGCTCTTGCTCTAATGCAAGTGGCGATACCTCTTATGTAGGATTTGAATGCTGTTTACATATGCGGGAGCGACTTATGTGTTCGCTTCTGTGCACGAGCACAGGGGCGCATTTTTTTTTTTATTTATTTTTTTTTTTTTTATTGATTTATTTTACTTTTATACTTTCTCTATAAAAAAAAAAAAAAAATATCACTTTTATTCCTATTACAAGGAATTAGGGGTGCAACGGATCGTTGCCGATCCGTGATCCGTACGGATCACCCTCCGCGGATCGGCACACCCGCGATCCGCGGAGCACTTTTCGGCCTCAGCCATAGGAAAGACCGCGGCTTCGGCCTAGCTCCGGAGCCGGCGGCCATCTTAGTACACCTGGAAGCGGCCGCTGTCTCGACAGGAAGTGACGTTTCGTCGCCGCCATCTTGCTACACCCCACACTCCTGCACAGTACAATAATGATAGAGTGAGAAGGGGGCAAGCGGACATCTTGTTACATCCACCGGAGTTTTAGATTTAAAAGCCATTTTCAACACAAAACTGAGCTTATATGCACAAATACTGTATTTATGCATATAAGCTCGGTTTTGTGTTGAAAATAGCTTTTAAATCTAAAACTTCGGTGGGTGTAACAAGATTTGTGTGTTTTTGTTTTTTTTTGTTTTTTTTTTGCTGATCCGAAAATGATCCGATCCGTGACTCTGATCCGAGGATCGATCCGATCCGTGGAATTTTTGATCCGTTGCACCCCTACAAGGAATGTAAACATCCCTTGTAATAGGAATAGTGCATGACAGGTCCTCTTCGGGCTGGAAAGACCGAGATAAAAAAAATAAATAAACTGTCTCGGCCTTTACGGCCGTGTCTCCAGCAAGGTTTACTTCCGCAGGCCTGGACGTGACATCATAATCTCGCACCCGTGCCTCCGAGGATCATAGAGATGAATGGGGACCATCTGGTCACCAGAAATCTCTATGCTCAACTTCCGGCGGCAACTGATTCATTCTCTAGTTTGCCAATCGCATGGGCGAGCCGGTAGAAGCACCGGAGGGCAGCAGGAGGTCCTCTCCAGCCGCCTGTAAGAACAATTAAGCAGCTGACCTGCCGCTACAATTGTTCTTACAGTGCAGGCATTCGCCGGCCAAAAAAGCTGCAGGCATCAGTAAGATATCCCCACTCAAAGTCCAGAACGTCACATAACATCCTTGGGCTGGAAGTGGTTAAAGTTTTAAAAATGACAACAAATCAAAACTCAATTCCAGCTAATACTTTAGAATCCCTTACAGGAAACTTTTTTTTTTATCCCTTTGGGATAAAGGTTTTACATAAATAAAAGCGGATCATTTTAAGCACCCCTGCAAGTGTTAAATGGTCAGTCTCCTCCCTGTAACTATAAGAAAGCTTTTCCTTCAAAAAACAGACTTACTGGCTGGATCACCAGATGAAAATGGAAAGCATAAAAAAGGAAAGTAACATAGCTATCACATCTAAGAATCGGTAAGCTGCAATATAATAAAATGTTTTCTTTTGGGTTTAAAACTTTTTTCATCCAATTTGCAGCAACAGTCAAAAAAAGTCCTTCAAATTTCCTGTATCAACATTCTACAAAGTCATCCCCTACACCAGGGGTTGTCAAACTCAATTTCATTGAGGGCCACATCAGCATTATGGTTGCCCTCAAAGGGCTGGTTGTATGTGTAGGACTACCACAGTCCAGAGCACCCCACCCGCCCTTACATCATAGGGCAACCCCGATATCTTGTGCTGCTGCCAGGAAGAAGGGGCGGAGCTAGGAAGCACAAAATGTAGAGTCTGGAGTCAGCTGCCAGACTCTGCTGAAGGCCAAGACCAGAGGAGGCGGAGATGAGAGGGTCCTGCAGTTGTACAGAGGAGTGAAGGATCTGTAGGAGGAGTTCTGCCCTTCTCTCTGCTGCCAACTGCTGAGACAAGGTGGGGGCCTCTAGAGGCAAGGGAAGTGCTGGAGCTACAGAAAGGCCACATGAAAATGGCCTGCCAGGCCTGATTTGGCCCGCGGGCCTGGTGTTTGACACATCTCTTATCTTAATCTGATAGAGCACCTTTGAGATGTGGTGGAACGGGAGATTCGCATCATGGATGTGCAGCCGAAAAATCAGCAGCAACTCACTGCGTGACACAATCATGTCAATATGGACCAAAATCTCTTAGGAATGTTTCCTATACCTTGTTGAATATATGCCACGAAGAATTAAGGTGGTTCTGAAGGCAAAAGGGGGTTCAACCCAGTACTAGCAGGGTGTACCTAATAAAGTGGCTGCTGAGTGTATATCACTGCAAAAATCAAATCCTTGGCAAGGGGCTGCAAGACTGCAGAGCCTTTTTTGCTAGCCATTATAAAATTACAGATTTCATCATCTATGGCCAGAATACGATGTGATCCTACTGACATTACCAGTGACATACAACATAATCTTAAAATGTTGTATAATTTTACAGCTAGGGGTATTTTATCCGCAGGGGATATTCTCATTTCTACCTTTCTGCTATGAAAGATTTGAATATTTTTAAATGTAATCGTATTGCAATGCAACAAGGCAGCCATATAGTCAAAACTAAAATGAGCAAAACTCAAGGGAGATAGCAGAACAATAGACTTTGCTTTTCTGTGGAAATGACACTTACTGCAGCATAAGGGAAGATAACGATTTCCACTTCCCCTTCCCTTAGGGGCTAGAAATCTCATATCTCTATTTTGTGTACACAGCGAACATGTAACAGAACCCCACTGCCCTGTGGATCTCAAGAGAGGATTAAATTACCCAGCATCCTATACACCAGGCAATATTGCAAGATATCAATAAAAATCATTCTAACAACTTAAACAGCTAAATCCAACTAATATTCATGAAATGCTCCAGGGATGAGGACAGGACAAAAAAAAGCTACTGTGCATTGATTGCCTTTATTTTTCTATTTAACATACTAGATAATGCCAAGTACACACCACATGCAAACATTTAAGGTTTAAAAAGCTCTCACAAATCATAGGCTTTTCTCAATATTAAAGGAAAATCAAAACAGAAATTTTGAATCTGCAGCTGTAGACTCGGTTTAAAAAAAAAATAAAATAAAAAAGGAAGAAGAATGCTCTACGGTTGTCATCCTGATCTTGTCTTTGTCTAGTGTGTTGCACAGAATGAGTGTGCAGGAAGTGTAATCCAGCCCAACTGACTGCATGCACGAGACACTAGGTAGTGAATTCAAGATTAGAACAACAGCTTAGGATTCTTAGAGCCGGTTCACACTGGGGCGACTTGTCAGGCGACCTAGTCGCCTGACAAGTCGCCTCCCGTTCTGTACAATGGAACCGTTCTAATCGGAGCGACGCAAGTCGCTCCGACTTAGAAAAAGGTTCCTGTACTTCTTTTGGGGCGACTTGAGGCGACTTGCATAGACTTCTATACAGAAGTCGTTTTGCAAGTCGCCGTGCATGTCGTGTGCAGGTCGCCTCGGTGAGGCGACCTGCAAGTCGTGCCGCCCCTGTGTGAACCGACCCTTACCCTTCAAAATTCCTTCTCCAAGCAAATATTAAGCCAGGGAGTCAGAAATCACCCAAAGTGCGATAGTACCTATCCCGTCAACTGCCTGACCTCACATACTGCCTGACCTCAATACGTTAAGTCACTGACCTGACCTAGAACAAGCATGCTGATAGGGACTTTTGCCTTTTCCCCGACTTTCTGGATAAAAATATTTGTTAAGGAGCAATAGTTGACACAAGTCAGTAGCACATTCAGGAGGAAGACAGCAATGGCTGACCAATTACTTCTCTAGTCTAGTCAAGTGATTGAGTGCCGATTCACACAGGGGCAACACGACTTCAGCACGACTTTGCAAGGCGACTTCAACGCGGCTTCAACACGACTTCAGCACGACTTTGCAAGGCGACTTCAACGCGGCTTCAACACGACTTCAGCGCGACTTTAAGCAACTTACAGTACGACTTCAAGTCGCCTCCAGGACAGGCAACTTTGGCTGTAGCCAATCACAAAATAATCAGCTCTCTGGGAGGGAGGGGTTTGCCTGGGTAAACTAATTTCTTTTCCTGTAAAATCGCTTCAATATAGATGGAGATCCGACTTGGAGGCGACTTCCATTGAATTCTATGAGTACAGGTCGCCTAGAAGTTGGATTGAAGTAGTACAGGAACCTTTTTTGAAGTCAGAGCGACTTCAGTAGTGTACATTAAGACGCTCTCATTGAGTATAATGCATTTCCCAAAGCCAAGCGACTTGGGGCGACTTGAGGGCTGACAAGTCGGATCCCAAGTCGTCGTAGTGTGAACCAACCCTTATGCTCAGTAATCAGTAATGCTCAGTAATCCAAGGTAGGGAATACACTTCAAAAAATAAACAAACAAAAGCGCTGCATCTTTGTACTTTGTTATGGAGAAGTATAGCCAAAGCTATTTAGCTGTACTTCTATGGATCACATGAGTGCAGTTCGTTCTGAATGCATGAAGGTAAAAAATCTTCAGCTTTTAGAATAACTTTTGTGCAAACCAAATCAATATATGCTTTTTGGAATTTTTTTTTTACAAAAAACATGTCAGAATACAAACTGGCCTAAATTTATGAAGAAACTAGATTTTTTTCATTTTTTATTGCATAGGTTTTATAGCAGAAAGTAAAAATTTTTTTTTTTTTTTCTTTCAAAATTGTCGGTCTTTTTTTGTTTATAGAGAAAAAAAAACCCAGAAGATTAAATACCACCAAAAGGAAGCTCCTACAGCGCTCCAAAGATGCGGCTTGCAGGACATTTTGGACTGCCCTGCAAGCGCACCGCTCCAGTGTGAAAGCCCTTGGGACTTTCACACTGGAGTGCATTGAGCGTCCCTTTCAGGGCCATTTGCAGGTGCTATTTTTAGCACTATAGCGCCTGCAAAGCACCTCAGTGTGAAAGGAGCCTTAAGCTCTGATAGCAACACAGCCATTCCTCACAGACTCTCTGACCAGCTACCTAATAAGTAGGCCTGAAAGGGAAGTACTTGCCCTCTTATATTAACCCTCTCTAGGCAGACTCTCTACAATATGTATATAGTATATACATTTGCAAAATGCAGCTATCACATCCAAGAACAGGTAAGCTGCAATAAAAAAAAAAAAAAAAAATACGTGCTTTTGGGTTTAAGGCCCCTTTCACACTTGTGCGAACTGAAAGTCGCACGACTTTAGCATGATTTTTCCACGACTTTAACCACTTAAGCCCCGGACCATTTGGCTGGCCAAAGACCAGAGCACTTTTTGCGATTCGGCACTGCGTCGCTTTAACTGACAATTGCGCGGCCGTGCGACGCTGCACCCAAAACAAAATTGACGTCCCTTTTTTCCCCACAAACAGAGCTTTCTTTTGGTAGTATTTGATCACCTCTGCGGTTTTTATTTTTTGCTCTATAAACAAAAAAAGAGCAACAATCTTGAAAAAAACAACACAATATTTTTTACTATAATAAATATCCCCAAAAAAATATATAAAAAAAACAAAAATTTTTCCTCAGTTTAGGCCGGTACGTATTCTTCTACATATTTTCATTTGAAAAAAAAAACAAAAAACGCAATAAGCATATATTGATTGGTTTGCGCAAAAGTTATAGCGTCTACAAAATAGGGGATAGTCTTATTGCTTTTTTATTATAAATGTATTTTTTTTTTTTTACTAGTAATGGCGGCGATCTGCGATTTTTAATTGGGACTGCGACATTATGGCAGACACGTCGGACAATTCCGACACATTTTTGAGGCCATTGGCATTTTTACAGCGATCGATGCTATAAAATTACATCAAGGTTCTCAGTGTGCCCCGAGAGATCGCGGGAGCACACGCCCCCTAGTGGCCGTCTATGGTACAGACGTACCATGACGACGATTCGCGCAACCGAGCCATGTTGCCGGCACTTACACCCCCTTCCTGTACAAGCCATTTTTCAGCTTTCAGCACTGTCACACTTTGAATTCACACAAATAGAACTTTCTTTTGGTGGTATTTAATCACTGCTGGGGTTTTTTTTTTTTTTACAAAAAAAAAAAAAAAAAAAAAGAAGAAGGCCAAAAATTTTGAAAAAAAAAAAAAAAACAGTTTTATACTTTTTTTCTGTCAGTAAATTTTTTAACCAAGAAATTTTTCACCTACACTGATGTGCGCTGATAGGCTGAACTGGTGGGCACTGATGAGGTGACACTTATGGGCACTGATTAGGTGGCACTGATGAGGCACTAATATGCTGAATTTATGGGCACTGATAGGCGGTACGGATAGGCAGTATGGATAGGCAGTACTGATGGGCATTGATGGGTGGCACTGATGGGCATTGATTGACAGCAGTGATGGGCAACACTGATTGCCAGCACTGACTGGCATCGCTGATGGGCACTGATTGGTGGCACTTGTGGGCAGTGGTGGGCACTGATTGCTGCCACTGGTGGGCACTGATAGCTGGCATTGATGGGCAATGTGACACTATTTTGCAATATTGTAACCAGGGCACTGATGATCAGTGCTCCGATTACATTCCTAAGATGTCCCCCTGCTTGGAGATGCTGCTGATCGGCTCTCCTCGCCACGCACTCTGTCAGCGTGAGGGCGAGGAAAGCCGATTACCGGCACTTCCTTGTTTACATGTGATTGGACACAGCCGATCACATGGTTAAAGAGCAGTGGACGCGGCTCTTTACAGAGATCGGGGTTGTGCCGTGTCCTAGCAACACAGCGCAGCCGCGATCGCCGTGCTGGGTGCCCCCGCAGGCACGTCCATTCTGGGATGCCGACATGACGTCATCCCAGAACGAGAGCCGCACCGCCCAGCCGTCATTTGACGGTGGGCGGGCGGCAAGCAGTTAAGCATGCCTGTGTAATCTTGAGGTCTACGGACCTCAAGTCGCATCAAAGTCAGACCAAAGTAGTGCAGGTAAAAACAATGGAATAATACGGCGCTCTTAGGTTACAACAATCTTATGTGAGTCAAAAGGCAATATGACAGTGGTATGTGGATGGTGTTATGCCGTTGTATGGAGAACAGAGACGCTCCACAATAGTTAGAAATAATGAAAACAATTGGACTTAAAAGCAATTAAAATTAATTAAATTAAAAAGTCAAATGCAATTAAAGTCTCTGTCCACAGATGGCTGCCAGTTCGGAGTAAGAATGAACAAGAACTCTGGAATGGAAAAACGAAACCTGGAACCTGAGGAAGGGACACGCATGTCCCGAACGCGAGCACCTCCCGCTGACCCGACCCGGAAGTGACGTCCATCACAGCGAGCAGTGTCCACTGATCTTGTCTCCTATTCACCGGCAGCAGTGAACCAATGGTGTGACCGGCAAAGGACCCTATCCAGGAGACACAGCCATCGCCACATCCCACGGACCCCCCCCCCCACGTCACCCGGCCATTGGGAGCGGATGATCCACTATGCCTTTTGTTTCTTCACCTTTGTGAGTGTTTCAAACCATGTTTTTATTGATTAAACCAGCCTGTATACTGCACTTAGAGGGCGCTGTTCTCTTTTCGTTTTTCCAAAGTATTGCAGGGACTACTTTGAAATTGCACAGATATGAATGGTACTCATTGGAAATCATGGGGTACCATTTGTCATGCGACTCTGCACTCCCAAGTCGCAGGACAAAGTCGCACAAAAGTGTGAAAGGGGCCCAAAGCGGAACTAAACCCATTGATCTAACAGTTTTAAAACTATTTTTTTTTCCTCTTACCTGTAAAATCCTTTTCTTTAAATACATCACAGGACACAGAGTTAGGCTATTATTCCTTACTTACTGGGTTATACGCCATCGCTAGGTGAATGGACACTGGTAGACCAAAGTCTTAGACAGGAAGTTCACCCCTATATAACCCTTCATACAGGAAGTACTTCAGTTTTGTAGCAAGCGCTGAATCCCCAAAAGAGAGGGACCTCTGTGTCCCATTATGTATTCAAAGAAAAGGATTTTACAGGTAAGTTTGACAAAAAAAATCCTATTTTCTTTATCATACATCACAGGACACAGAGTTAGGCTATTATTCCTTACTTACTGGGACGTCCCAGAGCAATGGCCTTGAGGGGAGGGAGACACCCTGCCAAAAATCAAATCAAAATAGCCAGACTTAATACGGCAGCCTGTAGTATACTATGACTGAAAATCTAAACCTCGGCTGCTCCAACATCCACCTGATAAAATCTCGTCAACGTATGCACTGAAGAACAGGTGGCAGCCTTCCAAATCTGAGCCACAGATACCTGATAGCGAAAAGCCCAGGAAGTTCTTACACCCCTGGTAGAATAGGCGCTCGCCCTGAAGGGGGAGCCGTACATTTCAGACCATAGGCCTGAATGATCATTTGGTAGTCCCAATGGGCAATGGAAGCTTTGGAAGCTGCCTGCCCCTTCTTGGGTCCTTCTGGTAAAACAAAAAAAAAGGGGCTGATCCTTGGATCTCCGCAGATCTAGACAAATAAACTCTGACTGCCCGTACTACGTCCAAAGAATGCAGTCGTTTCTCTTCCGCCAAACAAGGCCGAGAGAGAAAAAAGAAGGCAAAACAATGTCCAGATTCAAATGAGAGTCTGACACCACCTTTGGCAAGAAGGATGGAATAGGACACAACACCACCTTGTCGTGGTGAAGGATTAAGTATGGTTCCCTACAGGAAAGGGCCACCAACTCCGACACCCTTCTAGCCGAGGTGATGGCCATCAGGAAGGCTAGCTTGCGTGACCGCAAGACTTATGGAATTTCCTTGATTCGCTCAAATGGTTGTCTCTGTAACACAGACAGCACCAAATTTAAGTCCCAAAGACACATAGGTAACCTAATGCGGGGAAAAAAAGGAGTAACCTGCTGCATAAAAGGTTCGGACCAGCGAATGGGAGGCTAAAGGCCTTTGGAAGAAGGCCGAAATTTGACCCCTGATTGTACTCAAAGCCAATCCGATTTCCACAGCCGACTGTAGAAGAGAGAGACTTCTCACAATCACGTATTTCCGAGGATGCCATTTTCTGGCTTCACACCAAGCAATACAAGTCTTCCAGACCTTATGATAGAACTTCCTAGTGACAGCTTTTCTGGCATTCACTAGGGTAGACACTACCAGTCCCGGGATGCCACGATCCTTCAACACCCTGGCTTCAATAGCCATGCCGTCAAATTTAGAGACCATAAGTTAGGGTGGAATGTAGGACCTGGAGACAGTAGATCGGGGCGGCGCTGAAGCGTTAATGGCCCGTCTGTTGCCAATCTAATGATCTCCAGGAAACAGGGCCTTCTGGGCCAGGCTGGTGCCACCAGGATGACTGGAACCCCCTCTCTCCGAAACCTGCACAACAAATGTGGAAGAAGAGGGATCGGGGGGGGGGGGGGGGGAGCATAAACCAGGGAGAACTGGCTCCATGGAACTACCAGAGCATCTGCTCCGATTGCCAAGGGATCCCTTGTTCAAAACTCGAACTGCTGTAGCTTGTAGAACCTGGATGCTAACAGATCGACATCTAACCATCCCCAACGCTCGCAAATTTCCCCAGGTTCGGGCAATGCAGACACTGGTAGAAAACTGAAGTACTTCCTGTATGGGAGGGGTTATATAGGGGGGGACTTACTGTCTAAGACTTTGGTCTTCCCCTTCTGTGACTGTTCGATATGACTGTTTGAACTGCAGAGGTGACACAGATGAGTTGATAAGGTTACTTTTGCCTGCTTACTTTCACATTTATACTTACCAGGTGGCCATAGTATAGTCCCAGATGGCCCGTATTAGCCCGCAGGATAAGTGCTCTATTGTGCACTATGATTGGGTACATTTATTATACCAATTATTATACCAATAATTAATATCGACCTATATGCACGCTTTTTCTCGGATGTGAGACTACTATAGTGTTACCATGAAGACATGGTGACACCTGAAAGGGTCCTTTCAGCTGGGAGGGTTTTTTTTTTTTTTTTTGCCTTTGGGAGGGGGGAGTGGCCATGGTGGGCTGGTGCTGGTGATCATTGGGAGGCTAGGTTGCATATATGCACACATATATAGAGGAGCTCTTACCTGTAAGCAGTCACCACCCGCTTAGGCTCTGAGGAAAGGGGCTCGCCCCCGAAACGCGTTAGCCGTTGCCGCATCCACTTGATGTCCGGTCCCATTCTATCCTGGTGTCTGTTACTGCATACTTGCAGTCCATGTCCATGCCTGTATTTCAAGCTCGTTTGTGAGTATGTTACTTGCTATTTACTTTTTAATAAACGCTACCAGTGGTAATGCGCTAGGTCGGTGCGCCCTCTCTTCTTTTTGTTTCCATCAGTGTCCATTCACCTAGAGATGGCGTATAACCCAGCAAGTAAGGAATAATAGCCCAACTCTGTGTCCCCTGATGTATGATAAAGAAAAACAGCACATGCCAGGAATGTAACTGTCACATTGGTTGTGCTCTCAACACTCCTGTCAAAACAAAGGCCAAGATGGCAGCTTCCCTGGCTGAAAACAAAACAAGGGTTTAGTTCAACCTTAATACAACGTTTTAGGCAGAATGTGGAAAGATTAGAACACCCGTTATAGATTACATTGCTGTCTGTGCACCCGCTGGGTAGATTCACTGTGTAGATGAGATCTCTCACACTTTGTACTGTGTCTCTGGGACAAGACGTGAAGGGAAAAAGGGAAGGCAGGCATTCTAACCATTTCCTACTTTATTAAATACTAACAAAACAAAACAAAACAAAACAAAAAAAAAAAAAAAAGAAGGAGGAAGAAGTTTTGGTTTTACACATACTTTAAATTTTTTTTTTTTTTAACCCTTAGGGCCTGTTCACAGCAATTGTAGTGCGGGAAACACACACACACACACACACACACACACCCCACAGGAACATGCTGCCCTCTTTAGACACACATGGGTGCCATTAAATGTTAATGGCACCTAAACGCATCTAGCAAAACACAAGAGTTTGCAGCCTATAAAATGTATGGTACTGCAGTATCATGCGATTTGGTAAGGCATAATTTTAAAAGTCACACCTGCCATATTTTAGGCACATTTCCACATGTTTGGCAGCCCAATGGGCTGTCAAAAACCTAGTAGGAACACATGGTGTGAACTGTGGCAATAACAGGATGTAAACAAAAAACCTGCAGTTCTAGAGCCCTGGTCTCTCTGACAGAACTGGTAACGTAGTAAAGCTGCCAGATCATTTGCCTGAAGTAAAGTTTTTTAATTCATTTTGAATGCTGTGTTATACTTTCAGGCTTGTTTAATAAGGCCAAGACTACACGTGCTACAGAAGTGTGTATGTATATGTTCACTTACTAGTTTACCATTTTCTATATGGATGACAGACAATGAAACAGGAAAAATATAAAGGAAAAGCCCTGTATAGAGTGAAACCACAACAACCGAGTAACTCAAACCAAAGAAATACAGCAAAGAGCATCAGACCAAACAAGGAATTAGAGTTGTCCAACAGTATACTGTATACTTTTTTTTACTATAAGTATCTACAATGTACAGTGCCGACAATTTACACAGCTACTGGCCAGATCACCAGACGAAAACAGCCTAAGGAAAAAAAATGCAGCCACCACATCGAATGATTGGTAAGGTGCAATATATTACATTTTTGTTTTTGAGTTTAATACCACTTTAAACAGCCCGTGTCTCTGTATCTACTAATGGTTTTAAATGCGGTTTTAACACCAACCACTGTTCATGCATTCTTTCCTTCATCAGATTTCTGGATTTGAATAACTAGGGCTTAGTAAACGGTTGAGTTGAGTGATGTAGAAGCAATGTAAAGCACACTGTACCTTTTTTAACTGATGTCAAACTTTGTGTGTCCACGTCTAACTTCTGGGTTAATTCTTTAGGGTCAATCTTTGTTGAGGCAAAAATATGTGGCGATAAAAATGCCCAGTCCTAGTAAAAGAAGAAAATAAATCATTTTTACAATGTATAAACATTGAAAGCATCATAATCAACATATTTAATTTGTACAGAAAATAGTACACAGCTATGTACAGGTTTCTCTACAAAACATGTTTTATAAAAGGTGTCACCCATAAATGCAACCTCAAGACACAAGAAAAAATGTACAATTTAGTTATTCACTGCAAAAAACAATTGCAATAGCACAAAGCAAATAGATTTGACCTTTAGCCTGGGTTCACACTGGTGCAGTGCGGGGGAGAACGCATGTAATTCAGGCACGAACTGCGCCGCATTCCTGCACCCGCATGAAAAAGATGCATGCCCTTTTTTTTTCCAGCACTGGAATTGGATGCCAGGGATTCACACCTATGCAATACGATTCTGCCAATCGCACTGCGTTTTGCAGACCCTTTTTGGGGTGTCACTAAGCTAACATTGGCACCCGCATCGCTTCACATGAACGGAGTACGATTGTGATGCGGCGTGGGAAAAGCACAGGAATCACTGCAAATCCCGCACCGCATCAGTGTGCCAGGGCCTAAAGCTCATCTCCAGGCAAGTTTTACACCCCCTTCCCACCGACTGCTGGCTTGTCAAAAAAAAAAAAAAAATTTCCTATGCAATAGCCCATTTACTCAACTAAAAAAGAAGTCACGTTACCTTTGTTAAAAAAAAAAAAAAAAAAAGAAGTCACGTGAAACTCCAGGTATCAAGTTCTCTCCACTTCAGTTTACAGGAGGAGTCTTTTTTTTGGTCGTCCACATTACTGCCTAAATGATGTGGACACACTTTGGCTATCCATGAGCAAGGTTCTTTCCGGATCCAGAATCCACTCCCATTTCTAATTCAGTAGAATCTCAATATACATCTAGCAGCCCCTGTTTTTATTCTGGGTAGGTGAGACAGTTATTCATTTTATTGCAAGTTAGCTTGGAAGCATGCTGTGGACCTTCTTTATATTTTGCCATGACGTGTTTACCTTACTCCTTTTCGCTACCATAGTTGTTTGGGGTTTTTTGCTGCAGACACACAGAAGGCTTCAAGCGGTATTAAACACCAAAACCAAAAAACGTATTATATTGCAGCTTACCAGTCATTAGATGTGGTGGCTACATCAGGTTTTTGATTTTTTTTTATTCTTTATTTAGCGAGAGCACAGAATAACAGCCTCATTTAACATTAATAATGACAAGACAGCTCAGGTGCTGCTGAGAGAGCAAAACTGAGGCCAGTTGAGGTTTTCCAGGTTAACATGAAACAGGCATAGACCCTAATGAAACATTCTAGGTTGGAACCTGTTGGGCAGAGGCAGGTGGTTGGTCAGGACTGTCCAGAGGGTGTTCCAGATCTGCAGGACACATTGATTATTGATAAGCTGAAGAAGAGCAGGAAAAGAACAACCATGGATACCACGTCACAAAACTTTTCCTCCCTTTGGTAGAAGGAAGGTGTAAGATATTCCATATGTTCAATATCATTGATTTTAGACAGCCACATGGAGATTGCAGGAGTGATGGACTGTTTCCACAAGACCGGGATACAGGCCCAAGCTTGCGTAAGTGAGGATTTGTACAGTGAGAGCGAGACACTATTGAGGTTAGGCAAATACCTCATGGGGGGACTCCCCGATTCCACCTACGTAAGCTGGATCACCACTGGCGTACTTGTTCCCAAAATGGGTGTATTTTTGAGCAATTCCAGAAGACATGCAAGTAAGAGCCTGCCTTTTGGTCATATTGCCAACAGAGGGAAGATACTTGAGAAAAGATTTTATGAAGAGTCGTCGGGTTATTAGCGATGGAAGACTTGTGGGCAAACTGTATAACCTGTTCCACATGTTTAAAAAATAGTTTTAGGCCTGAAAATTACATTAACCACCACCAAATTAACCATTATATTAACCACCAAAACATTACATATTTTCTAAAAACAGACACCCTAGAGAATAAAATAGTAGTAGTTCCAATTTTTTTATTTCACACAATATTACCACAAAAGGTAAAAAAAAAATACACTAAAGTTAATTTTAGGGCATACAAATGCAATAAATTACCCATTTTTTGGTAAAATATAAAAGATGATGTTTAACTAAGTATATACATACCCAACATGTCAAACTTTAAATTTGCGTGTGCCCGTGAAATGGCAACCAACTTCACTACCCTATATTTTTCATAGGCGACGCTTTAAAAGCTCCATATAGGTCATCAGTTTTACATTACAGAGAAGGTCTGGTGCTAGAAATTGTTACTTATTTACCATACAATACCATTAAGGAGGTGTGTGATAGACCAAAATTTATTCTGCAGCAGGACAATGTCACCAAACACATAGCCAATGTCATTAAGAACTATCTTCAGTGTAAAGAAGAACAAGGAGCCCTGGAAGTGATGGTTTGACCCCCATAGATCCCTGATCCCAACATATCTTTGACTCGGTCTGGGGTTACATGAAGAGACAGAATGATTTGGGACAGCCTACATCCACTGAAGTTCTGTGATTAGTTCTCCAAGATGTTTGGAACAACCTACCTTCTGAGTTCCTACAAAAACTGTGTACAAGTGTACCTACAAGAAATTGCAAGGAAAGGGGGGGGGGGGGGGGTCACACCAAATATTGATTCGATTTGGATTTGTTTTCTGTTCATTTACTTTCCATTTTGTTAACTGATAAAAATAAACTATTAGCACTTCTATTTCTGAATCTAAAGCATTTTTTCACACCTGTCTAAACCTTTTCCACAGTACTGTACATTACAGGTTACCACAGCTCTAGCTCTATATGCTGGGTATATTCTCAGTATTTGCTCTTATTCCAGATATACTGTATGTAACATAGCAGTACCATGTCTCTTGTTTTGTAGGTTGGACGTAACTATTTGTATGCTTTATTCCAAAAAATTAAACATTTCTCTTGTTTTGTATGCCAGGTGTAATTCTCAGTATTCTTTTCATATTTCCCATTTATGGACATTTCAAAGAAGCACTTCTCTTATTCTCTTAGATGTAATTCTCAGTATCTGATATTATAGGTCAGGGGTATTAAAATAGAATTCATGGGGGACCAGTCATTAAAATATTTTGCTATGACTCCACTCCCTTCTTATCAGTTCATTTTCCACTTTGATCACATTGCCCTATTTTACACTGCACTCCTTTCCATCACAGCACCCCTCCCCCCTTTACAACATAACTCCCCCCCCCCCCCTTACAATACAGCACCCCATTTACATCACAGTGCCCCCTTAACAGCATAGCCCTCCTCTTTCTACATTAGTGTCCCCCTCCCCCCCCCCCTCCATCTTTTTCCAGTGTCCTATCATTACATCACAGTGCAGAACACAGGGGGGTGTGACAGGTCTGGATGGAGGGCAAGAGATTCCCAACCTATTCTGATTACAAGTGAGTGATTGGTTGCTGGTGTGGTCCTAGCAATCAATCACCCACTGTTAACTTGCAAAGTGGGGGCAACTCTGGCCCTTTGTCCTGCCCTCCTGTGAAGATGACAGCTGTAGCAGCAGTGGGGAAGGACAAGAGGACACACAGGCACACGAATGGCCCAGCTGTGGTGGTCCGGGTAGAACGGTCACTGGGTTGAATGAATGAATGAATGAATGAATGATTTATAAAGCGCTACAAATGCGAACTGAATCGCCTCAAGGCGCTGGATGCATTCTCTGATGTTAGCTTCTCAGAAAAGGAAGGTCTTTAGTTTTTTTCTGAAGGCCTGGTGGTTTTCTTCCATGCGGATGTTGGTAGGAAGAGCGTTCCATAGTCGGGGTCCTTGGACTGCGAATCTTCGTTCTCCCTTTGCTTTGTAGCGGTATTTGGGAATGGTAAGGAGGTTTTGGTTAGCTGATCGAAGACTGCGATTCGGTGTATAGTGTTTTATTTTCTCGCGGAGATATGGTGGGGCGTTTCCTTGTACGCATTTGTGGGTGAGGCAGAGGGTCTTGAATGTGATCCGTTTCTTCACGGTTAGCCAGTGTAGGCTCTTTAGGGAGGGGGAGATGGATTCCCAGGGTTTTTTTCCTGTTAACAGTCTTGCCGCCGTGTTTTGGATGAGTTGTAAGCGCGCAAGCTGATATTGGGGTAGTCCTACGTAGAGCGAATTTGCGTAGTCGAGTCGGGAATTGATGATTGTTCCCACAACTGCCGCTTTGTCCTCTTCTGGGATGAAGGGGATGAGTCTACGTAGTTGGCGGAGGAGATGGTGGGATCCGCCAACTACGGTTCAGATCCAGACCGCGTTCCGCCATTTAGTGAGGTCTACTATACATGTATGGACTCTGCACACTTTTCTTATGTACCTTGGGTGTAATTCTTAGTATCTGTTCTTTTTCTATATACTGTATATAGATGCTGCACATTACCACTTATCTTGCTCTGTACACCAGGTAACATTATCAGTTTTTGTTCTTATTTTGAAATGTACAGATTCTACACAATTATACACTACTCGTGTTTCTGTATGTAGTTCTTAGTATCTGTCCTTATTTTTATCATGGATGGATGCTGCACAGTACCGCTGCTCTTTTCTATACTGCAATTATTTTTCTTTTAGACCCCTTTCACACTGAGGCAGTTTTCATGCGTTTTAGCACTAAAAATAGCTCCTGTAAAGCACCTGAAAACTGCCTCTCAAGTCACCCCAGTGTGAAAGCCTGAGTTCTTTCACACTGGGGTGGTGTGCTTGCAGGACAGGAAAAAAAGTCCTGCAAGCAGCATCTTTGGGGCGGTGGGGAAGCGGTGTATACACCGCTTCCCACCCCTGTCCATTTAAATGCATGGGCACCACTTCCAAAGCGCCTTCTTGGAAGTTAAAAGTGCCCCGCTACCATTCGAATAGTAGCGCCAAAGCGCCGCTAAAAACAAGCCGGTGCTTTACAGTTACCACCGGCACCGCCCCAGTGTAAAAGTAGCCTTATAAATTCTCAATGTCTGTCCCTATTATGAATATTATGGACACTTACTTGTTTATACTTGCTTTGCATTCAGATTGCTCTTCAGAGAGCATTTGAAATTTGTTCATTGTGCAGACAATCATTCCTCCAAAAATCTCATCATGTGTACTAGGCATTAGGGCTCGTTCTCACGTCCAGCAGCCCTTGCCGCCCTAATGAAAAGTTGGCGGTTGAGGTGATGTGTCACCTCCTCACTGCCTGTTTAACCCTCAAAAGGCAACACCAGCACAAACCCTCAAAGGATAAGTTCACCTACAAAAAAATAAATAAAATAATAAATGCACATTTTTATGCACTTAAAGAAAAATGTGCATTTACTATTTTTTTCTTAGTAGCCTGTAAAACAATGTCAGTCTCCTGCAGACTGTGAGGGTGAATGTATGCCCATACCTCCAATATGGTTAGTTACTTCAGTCCAGGAAGATTAAATGAACTACGTGGATGCTCAATAGCGCCCTCTTAGTTCATTGAGAACTACAAGCCCTCTGCCACAAAGACTGTCAGTAGTTGTAGTCTATTCATTCACAGAACTCTGTAAATTAATGATGTGGCTGTGGGGGCAGAGCCCTGCACGGCCGCACTCTTCAAATTGTGGCTATGGATGCACAGAGAAGATCCCCGGCCCACATCCCCCCTTCCCTGTGACAGCGGGCCGGAGATCTTTTCTGCGCATCCGCTGTCACACTTTGAAAAGAGTGCAACCATGCAGGGCTCCACATGTAACATGTTCCTGAAGGTGAACTTATCCTTTAAAAAACTTAAAATTTGTGACATTTGGCAGTGATAATACCCACTGAATGTAACACGAGGCTTCATTTTTGCTGTGGAATGTCTAAAGTCCAGAGCGGCTGCATGCCCTTGCTCAAGTTCATGTCTGCTTATACCACTCCCTAGCCGATGCATGTCTCAACGAGCCCATAAACTGTATCTTGAGCCAAATGTTTTTTCTAGTTTTGGATGTAGCAATAATGCCTGTCAGGCATTATTGCTATCAAGGGCTCCATTAGAGAGATTTCCACATTTCCTGTTCTCTATGATAGTAGACAGGAAGTCGAGTTAAACATGCTTGAAACTAGGTAGGGAACTGCTAGAGCACCTGTCTTATTTTTATTGTTCTTGGTTTCCCTGTTGCAGATTTTCTCTAAAGGCGACCATACATGGATCAAAATTTGAGCCAGTTCAGCAGGGACCAGGAGAAGGGCAGGCTGGTTGTATATAAGTCAATCTACCGATTGTCTTCTGTACAAGCACCCTGTTGGAAAACTTCTTTCACGATCAGAGCTGGCAGGGCTGATCAGTGTATTCTGACAGAGGGGGGAAGTCTCCGCACCATCAGAATACAACTCAACAGGGAAGATTCCCCCATCCATATCAAGTGTGTGAATAGGGGTATTGGGTCAGCTTTTTTTTTTTATTTATTCAATCTGCTGGATAAATGAAAAAAAATAATCATGTATGGGCTGCTTAAAAGGGAGCTTCAGTCATTTTTGTGTTTTTTTTTTAAAGAGGTTGTAAACCTCTGGGGGGGAAAAAAAAAAAAGGGACACACACCTGCAATACAAAAAGGCATAATAAGCTAGTATGCATCGTATACTAGCTCATTATGAAATACTTACCTTAGAACAATGCCCTGCAGTGCCGTCCGGACCCATGGCCAACATCTTTCACTGGATTGACTTTACGGCACGGGCCCTGAAAAAACGGCACCAGCTGGGGAGAGGAGAGCTTCCGTGAAAATTAAAAGTCAGCAGCTACAAGAACTGTGGCTGCTGATTTTTAACCACCTCAATACTGGGCACTTTCACCCCCTTTCCTGCCCAGGCCAATTTTCAGCTTTTAGTGTTGTCATACTTTAAATGATAAATACATATAGGGCTTTCTTTTGGTGGTATTTATTCACCACTGGGGGATTTTAGTTTTTGCGCTAAAAATGAAAAAAAGACCAAACATTTTTTTTAAAAATGTGTTTTTCTTAGTTTGTTATAACATTTTGCAAGCAAAATTTATATTGCTACATTTCTTTGGTAAAAATAACCCAAATTAATAATAACCCAGTGTATAATATTTGGTCTGTGTGAAAGATGTAGGCTACTTTCACACTGGGGCGTTGACAGTAAAGCACCACTATTTTTAGTGGCGCTTTACCGTCGTGCTTTTAACCCCCACTAGCGGGCGAAAAAAAAAATAAAGAGTTAAAACTGCCCAAAGTGTCACTGCAGCGGCGCATTGCCGGCGCTGCCCATTGATTTCAATAGGCAGGGGAGCTTTAGGAGCGGTGTATACACCACTCCTATAGTGCTGCAAAGATGCGGCTTGCAGGACTTTATTTTACCGTCCTGCCAGCGCACCGCTCCAGTGTGAAAGCAATCGGGCTTTTACACTGGAGAGGAGAGGCTCTTTGCAGGTGCTATTTTTAGCGCTATAACGCCTGTAAAGTGCCTCAGTGTGAAAGCAGCCCGAGCCTCGGTTCACACTGGGACGACTTGTCAGGCCTGACAAGTAGTGTCCCGTTCTCTGCAATGGAACCGTTCTATTCGGAGCGACGCAAGTCGCTCCGACTTAGAAAAAGGTTTCTGTACGACTTTGGGGGAGACTTGCATTGACTTCTATACAGAAGTCGTTTTGCAAGTCGCCGCTGAGTCGTGTCCTGGGTCGCCTGAGGTAGTCGCGCTGTAAGTCGTGCTGCCTCAGTGTGAACCGACAGTTAAAGTCTACAAGCTATGGTACCAATCACTGCAAATGTATCACAGCTGATGTACTGCCGGCCTCTCTCATTTCTTGAGGCCCTAACATGTCAAGAAAGTACAAATATCCCCAAAAATTATCCCTTTTTAGAAGGTAGACAGTAGAAGGTATTCCGTAAAAGGCATGCTGAGTTTTTTGAATTTGTAATTTTTTCCCAAAATTCTTTGGAAAATTAAAAAAAAATTATTTTTTTCCCCCACAAAAATGTCATATTAACCACTTCAGCCCCGGAAGGATTTACCCCCTTCCTGACCAGAGCACTTTTTACAATTCGGCACTGCGTCGCTTTAACTGCTAATTGCGCGGTCATGCAATGCTGTACCCAAACGAAATTTGCGTCCTTTTCTTCCCACAAATAGAGCTTTCTTTTGATGGTATTTGATCACCTCTGCCGTTTTTATTTTTTGCGCTATACACGGAAAAAGACCGAAAATTTTGAAAAAAAATGATATTTTCTACTTTTTGTTCTAAAAAAAATCCAATAAACTCAATTTTAGTCATACATTTAGGCCAAAATGTATTCGGCCACATGTCTTTGGTAAAAAAAATGTCAATAAGTGTATATTTATTGGTTTGCGCAAAAGTTATAGCGTCTACAAACTAGGGTACATTTTCTGGAATTTACACAGCCTTTAATTTATGACTGCCTATGTCGATTCTTGAGGTGCTAAAATGGCAGGGCAGTACAAAACCCCCACAAATGACCCCATTTTGGAAAGTAGACACCCCAAGGAATTTGCTGAGAGGCATGTTGAGCCCATTGAATATTCATTTTTTTTGTCCCAAGTGATTGAATAATGACAAAAAAAAAAAAAAAAAAAAAAAATTACAAAAAGTTGTCACTAAATGATATATTGCTCACACAGGCCATGGGCATATGTGGAATTGCACCCCAAAATACATTTAGCTGCTTCTCCTGAGTACGGGGATACCACATGTGTGGGACTTTTTGGGAGCCTAGCCGCGTACGGGGCCCCGAAAACCAAGCACCGCCTTCAGGATTTCTAAGGGCGTACATTTTTGATTTTACTCCTCACTACCTATCACGGTTTTGAAGGCCATAAAATGCCCAGATGACATAAACCCCCCCCAAATGACCCCATTTTGGAACGTAGACACCCCAAGCTATTTGCTTTGAGGCATGTTGAGTCCATGGAATGTTTTATATTTTGACACAAGTTGCGGGAAAGTGACAATTTTTTTTTTTTTTTTTTTTTTTTTTTGCACAAAGTTGTCACTAAATGATATATTGCTCACACAGGCCATGGGCATATGTGGAATTGCACCCCAAAATACATTTAGCTGCTTCTCCTGAGTACGGGGATACCACATGTGTGGGACTTTTTAGGAGCCTAGCCGCGTACGGGACCCCGAAAACCAAGCACTGCCTTCAGGATTTCTAAGGGCGTACATTTTTGATTTTACTCCTCACTGCCTATCACAGTTTCGGAGGCCATGGAATGCCCAGGTGGCACAAACCCCCCCCAAATGACCCCATTTTGGAAAGTAGACACCCCAAGCTATTTGCTGAGAGGCATGGTGAGTATTTTGCAGCTCTCATTTGTTTTTGAAAATAAAGAAAGACGAGAAAAAAAAATTTTTTTTTTCTTTTTTCAATTTTCAAAACTTTGTGACAAAAAGTGAGGTCTGCAAAATACTCACTATACCTCTCATCAAATAGCTTGGGGTGTCTACTTTCCAAAATGGGGTCATTTGGGGTTTTTTTTGCCACCTGGGCATTCCATGGCCCCCGAAACTGTGATAGGCGGTGAAGAGTGAAATCAAAAATTTACGGCCTTAGAAAGCCTGAAGGCGGTGCTTGGTTTTCGGGGTCCCGTACGCGGCTAGGCTCCCAAAAAGTCTCACACATGTGGTATCCCCGTACTCAGGAGAAGCAGCAGAATGTATTTTGGGGTGTAATTTCACATATTCCCATGGCATGTTTGAGCAATATATCATTTAGTGACAACTTTGCGCAAAAAAAAATAAAAAAAATAAAAAATTGCCTCTTTCCCGCAACTTGTGTCACAATATAAATTATTCCATGGACTCAACATGACTCTCAGCAAATAGCTTGGGGTGTCTACTTTCCAAAATGGGGTCATTTGGGGGGGGTTTGAACTGTCCTGGCATTTTATGCACAACATCTAGAAGCTTATGTCACACATCACCCACTCTTCTAACCACTTGAAGACAAAGCCCTTTCTGACACTTATTGTTTACATAAAAAAATAATTTTTTTTTGCAAGAAAATTACTTTGAACCCCCAAACATTATATATTTTTTTTAAAGCAAATGCCCTACAGATTAAAATGGTGGGTGTTTCATTTTTTTTTTTCACACAGTATTTGCGCAGCGATTTTTCAAACGCATTTTTTGGGGAAAAAACACACTTTTTTACATTTTAATGCACTAAAACACACTATATTGCCCAAATGTTTGATGAGATAAAAAAGATGATCTTAGGCCGAGTACATAGATACCAAACATGACATGCTTTAAAATTGCGCACAAACGTGCAGTGGCGACAAACTAAATACATTTTTAAAAGCCTTTAAAAGCCTTTACAGGTTACCACTTTAGATTTACAGAGGAGGTCTACTGCTAAAATTACTGCCCTCGATCTGACCTTCGCGGCGATACCTCACATGCATGGTGCAATTGCTGTTTACATTTGACGCCAGACCAACGCTTGCGTTCACCTTAGCGCGAGAGCAGGGGGGACAGGGGTGCTTTTTTTTTTTTTTTTTTTTTTTTTCTTTATTATTATTATTTTTTTATCTTATTTTTAAACTGTTCCTTTCATTTTTTTTTTTTTTTAAATCATTTTTATTGTTATCTCAGGGAATGTAAATATCCCCTATGATAGCAATAGGTAGTGACAGGTACTCTTTTTTGCAAAAATTGGGGTCTATTAGACCCTAGATTTCTCCTCTGCCCTCAAAGCATCTGATCACACCAAGATCGGTGTGATAAAATGCTTTCCCAATTTCCCAATGGCGCTGTTTACATCCGGCGAAATCTACGTCATAAAATGCTCGTAGCTTCCGGTTTCTTAGGTCATAGAGATGTTTGGAGCCACTCTGGTCTCTGATCAGCTCTATGGTCAGCTGGCTGAATCACCGGCTGCATTTTCAGGTTCCCTGTTGAGACAGGAGAGCCAGAGAAAAACACGGAAGATGTTGGGGGGGGGGGGCATTCCCTCCCACTGCTTGTAAAAGCAGTCTAGAGGCTAATTAGCCACTAGGATTGCTTTTACATGAAAGCCGACCGCTGGCTGAAAAGAATGATACCAAGATGATACCTAAACCTGCAGGCATCATTCTGGTATAACCACTCAAAGTCGTGAATGGCATACCTGAAGACAAAAAAACGGTTAACAATAAAGCACAGTAAACGGTAAGGTATAAAAAAATTGCATACCTGAAAAGCAAACATGATAAAACATAATAACAATAACAATAACAATAACAATAAAACATTGCAGAATAGAATACAGTAAAAAAGAGCAGAACAATAGAGAGAGAATAGAGAGAGAGAGAACAATAAAACGACAACTATTTTTATTTTATATTTTTGTTTGTGTTTTTTTTTTTTTACACTTTTTTTTGTAACTAACTATAATAACTGTAACCGGTTCCAGGTTCGGGTCTCTCAAAATGCGATGGCATCTTGGGAGACCCTGTGAAAGTGTGCCTAGTCTGTGCAATGTTGTACCCTACGCTAATACTCAACTAGTGCATGGTAGCGTTCAAAACATTCACCAATGCAAAGACCAGGATTGTCAGGACAGGAGGGACAATAATAGCGGGTGTCACGGCTATATCCGCGCTTGCTGCAGACACAACATATTTTTTGGGGGGTTCGCTGGGTAGGGGTACTCGGGAGGACATAAAGAAAATGCCTCTCATGCAGCCGACTGCATTTGGTTGGGGATGTGAATGGGGGAAGTACGGGCGCTGCAGAAGCGGTGGGTTCCCAATTAGGATTGGCGAATGCAGCAGGAAGGGCACTATGGGCATGACGGGCCTGTGTTTGTCTTTTTGGTGGCAGCGGGACACTACTTGTGCTTGCCACCTCACCAGCTTGAACTGCACTTATGGGACTCGCCACGTCACCAAGTGTTACTGCAGTGCTGGTTTGACTACGACCGGGGTGACAGTGATCGATCGATACTGCACTTGGGTGGGCTGGGCCGGGCCGGGCGGAGGGGCAAAACGCAGGTGCTAGCAGGTATCTGGGCTGATCCCGCTAACACTGCGTTTTTGGGAACCCTAAACTGCTGGGGACGCTAGTATAGATCTGATCGGATCAGATATTGATCTGTTCAGATACTATACCACTAAGGGAGGCGTATGCTGCGTGCGTGGGTGTTAGCGGTACTGGCGCTAATCTGACGCTGCCTGGGGCTGGTGCTTGCCAGTTCACCAAAATGCTACCAAAAAAACTGTTAGCGATCGCAGGGATCAGGCCTGACTCTGCGAACGCTGCAGTTATGCGTTTAGTGTTTTGTAAGTGACAGTGATCGATCGATACTGCACTTGGGTGGGCTGGGCTCGCCTGGGCGGAGGGGCAAAACGCAGGTGCTAGCAGGTATCTGGGCTGATCCCGCTAACACTGCGTTTTTGGGAACCCTAAACTGCTGGGGACGCTAGTATAGATCTGATCGGATCAGATATTGATCCGATCAGATACTATACCACTAAGGGAGGTGTATGGTGCGTGTACGGTGCGTGCGTGGGTGTTCGCGGTACTGGCGCTAATCTGACGCTGCCTGGGGCAACGCATATCACCGCCGGGCGATCAGGGGGCTAAACCTTTATTCGGTAATAAACGGCGGGTGCCCTGACACTATAAAAAATAAACTAACTAACCAGCGTCACCCGTAACAGTTATACGGTGATCAGTGGTGAAAGGGTTAACTAGGGGGCAATCAAGGGGTTAAAACATTTATTAGATAGTATATGGGGGTCCCTGTCGCTATAAAACACTGACGGCGAACCTAAATATTTACGTCCCTAACTAGCGTCACCAGTGACACTAATACAGCGATCAGAAAAATGATCGCTTAGCGACACTGGCGACAGGGGGTGATCAAGGGGTTAAAACTTTATTAGGGGGGGTACTGGCGCTAATCTGACGCTGCCTGGGGCGACGCATATCACCGCCGGGCGATTAGGGGGCTAAACCTTTATTCGGTAATAAACGGCGGGTGCCCTGACACTATAAAAAATAAACGAACTAACCAGCGTCACCCGTAACGGTTATACGGTGATCAGTGGTGAAAGGGTTAACTAGGGGGCAATCAAGGGGTTAAAACATTTATTAGATAGTATATGGGGGTCCCTGTCGCTATAAAACACTGACGGCGAACCTAAATATTTACGTCCCTAACTACCGTCACCAGCGACACTAATACAGCGATCAGAAAAATGATCGCTTAGCGACACTGGTGAGGGGGGGTGATCAAGGGGTTAAAACTTTATTAGGGGGGGTAAGGGGGGTACCCTAGACCTACAGGGGGGTTACAGTAACTGTCCTAACACTGCTAACTGTCACAAACTGACACTATGCAGTAATCAGGAAAAAAAAAAAAAAAAAAAAAAAAAAAACCTGCTTGGTGTCAGTTTGTGACAGGGGGGGGGTGATTGGGGGGGGATCGGGGGGCGATCGGGGGGGGATCGGGGGTGTAATGTATGCCTGGCATGTTCTACTGTGTGTGTTTGTGTTGTGCACTTACTTACATGTCATCTCTCCTCGGCGCTGGAACGGAAACTGACAGCCGAGGAGAGATGACATCACATCCTCTGCCTCTGTGTACTATACAGAGGCAGGGGATGTTTGTCAGTGGCTGGGAGCGATCGCGAGGGGGGGGCCACGATCGGATGGTCTCCCCCTCGTCTCTCATCGCTCCCAACCAAATGCCGACCGCAGCTGGCACCGGGGGGGGGTCCGATCGGACCCCCCACCCGCGGGAAGGCAATCACGTTTCAGGTACGTGATTTTGCCTGCCCGTGCCGCTCTGCTCACGTATATAGGCGTGAGGCGGTCGGCAAGTGGTTAACAAGTTATTTCTCACACACGGCATAGACATACTTGCAACTACATCCCAAAACACATTCTGCTACTTGATCCTGAGCATGGCGATACCACTATAGATAAGCGCAACATCCAAGGAGTACTTCAGGCATTATCCATATTAAGACCAGACCTGATTGCGACACTTTTTGTTTACAAGTAAAAATCTGTACTTTTGATATATAATGTTTGGGGGTGCTAAGCCATTTTCTATTTTTGTAGAAGAGGCCCTATAGAATAAAATGGTGGGTCTTTCAAATTTTTGTCACACGGTATCTGCACAGCAGTTTTTAAATGCAATTTTACACACTAACTCATAAATACATTTTAATGAATTTCAAAGCACACAGGGACAATAAAATACCCAAATTTTTTGTAAAATTTAAAATATGGTGTTGCGCCAAACATGTCATGCTATAAAATTGTGCCAAGCTTTGGTACAGTAATATCTCGGATTGCGAGTAACGCGGTTAACAAGCGTTTCGCAATAAGAGCTATTTTTTTAAATCCTGACTCAGTTTGCGAGCGTTGTCTGCGGTGCCTCAAGCCTCTGCGGTGTGCAGTACCGCATTTGGCCAGAGGTGCAGGGGTGCTGGTGACACTTGGACCTGCTCGGTTGCAATCGAAGCCGCTCGGATGCACTCGGTTCCTGAGTGTTTCCGAGCGTTTCCAAGTGCATCCGAGCAGTTTCCGAAGCCCCCCCTATCGATACTGCATACAATAGAAGTCACTGTGGAACTAATTATCGGACTTTCCACTGACGAATTATGCTCGTAAAACAAGGTACCACTGTATTTAAAAATCTCCATAGGTGACGCTTTATAAGTCTTTATTGGTTACCAGTTTAGCGTTACAGTAGATATAAAATGTCTACACACCCATTAAAATGTCAGGTTTCTGTGATGTAAAAAATGAGACAAAGATAAATAATTTCTGAACATTTTCCACCTTTAAATGTGACCTATAAACTGTACAACTCAGTTGATCAACAAACTGATATCTTTTAGGTGGAGGGAAGTAAAACTAAACAAATATGGTTGCATAAGTGTGCACACCCCTAAACTAATAGTTTGTTGAAGCACCTTTTGATCTTTTATTACAGCACCTGGTCTTTTTGGGTACAAGTCTATCAGCATGGCACATCTTGACTTGGCAATATTTGCCCACTCTTCTTTGCAAAAACACTCCAAACCTGTCAGATTGCAAGGGCATCTCCTGTGCACAGCCCTCTTCAGATCACCCCACAGATTTTCAATGGGAATCAGGTCTGGACTCTGGCTGGGCCATCCCAAAACTTTAATCTTCTTCTGGGGAAGCCATTCTTTTGTTGATTTGGATGTGTGCTTTGGGTTATTGTCATGGTGAAAGATGAAGTTCTTCTTCATGTTCAGCTTTCTAGCAAAAGCCTGAAGGTTTTGTGCCAATATTGACTGGTATTTGGAACTGTTCATAATTCCCTCTACCTTGATTAAGGTCCCTGTTCCAGCTGAAGAAAAACAGTCCCAAAGCATAATGCTGCCACCACCACGCTTCACTGAGGGTATGGTGTTCTTTTGGTGATGACCAGTGTTTTTGTGTCAAACGTATCTTTTGGAATTATGGCCAAAAAGTTCAACCTTGGTTTCATCAGACCAGAACGCATTTTCCCACATGCTATTGTTAGACTTGAGATGCGTTTTTGCAAAATTTAGCTGGGCTTGGATGTTTTTCTTCGTAAGAAAAGTCTTCCGTCTTGCCATTCTACCCCATAGCCCTGACATATGAAGAATACAGGAGATTGTTGTCACATGTACCACACAGCCAGTACTTGCCAGATATTCCTGCAACTCCTTTAACCACCTACCACCCGGCCACTGCACATATACAGCCAGGTGGGTGCTTCCTTCTTCTGAGTGGACGTTCAGGAACGTCCCTCAAAAAGGAGGGGGATTGCGCGCTAGCGTGCCCGCACAGCGGAGAGATCCCGATGCGCCCGTGTCACCCGTACACGGCGCATCTCCGATTGGCAGGAGGGCTCTGTGATTGGCCCTCCTGATCACATGACGGCTGTGTTCAATCACAGCTGTCATGTGATGTAAATAGAGAGCTGGTAGCTAGGCGATCGGCTCTCCCCTTCTCACACGGAAGTTGTCAGTGAGGAGAGCAGATCGCTGCAGCCAGCCGGTGATCAGTGGGTATGAGCTAATTTTTACAGCTTTTTACACACTGATCACCGGCCCAGTGTCCTCACACAATGTAAACACACAATGACCCCAAAATAGTGTTCCCAAAACACTGTCCCCACACAGTAAAAACACCTGTCCCCCACATATGTAACAGTAAAATCATATGTCCCAATGATCATATGCGCACATCTGTCCGTGATCACACAAACCAATTATTATACACTTAACAGGATTTTTTTTTTATCAAAGACATGTAATAGAATACATTTTGGCTTAAATTTATGAAAACATTTGATTTTATTGAATTTCTTTTAAAACAGAAAAAACTGATTTATGAATAAATGTCACTAAAAGAAAGCTCTATTTGTGTGAACAAAATGATAAAAAATTAATTTGGGTACAGTGTTGCATGACCGCGCAATTATTATTGAAAGTGCAAGAGCGCTGAAAGCTGAAAATTGGCCTTGGAAGGAAGGGGGTGAAAGTGCCCGGTATTGAAGTGGTAATGTTGCTGTAGGCCTCTTAACAGCCTCCCTGACCAGTTCTCTTCTTGTCGTTTCATAAATTTTAGAGGGATGTCCAGTTCTTGGTAACGTCACTGTTGTGCCATATTTTCTCCACTCGATGATGACTGTCTTCACTGTGTACCATGGTATATCTAATGCCTTGGACATTCTTTTGTACCCTTCTCCTTGACTGATACCTTTTAGCAATGAGATCCCTCTGATGCTTTGGAAGCTCTCTGCGGATCATGGCTTTTGCTGTAGGATGCGACTAATGCTGGCCATACACTATACGAAAAATCAACCGAACCAGTTTTCAAAATATGAACATTCGGCTGTGAGAGCAAACGATAGTGCCATCATGTAATGACCGATAAATCGTTCAGTGGACATAAACTAATCAATTTTTTGTTCATTTTTTTACATATACCTAGTGCAGACAGTTCGGACAGGAAACACATTAACCTTTCAATTTATCGTTCGTTCGGCAGAAAATTTCCAAACTTGTCCTTTGATTTTTCGGCTCAAAAACGTCCCAACGATTATCGATTTTGTGCCCATTAACTGGCCGAAAAATTAACAAAATGTCTAAAATGACCGAACTTCGGCTGATTTTTCGTAAAGTGTATGGCTAGCATAAGAAAATGTCAGGAAAGACCTACTAGAACAGCTGAACTTTATTTGTGGTTAATCAGAGGCACTTTAAATGATGGCAGGTGTCTATTTAACACAAGTTTGAATGTAATTGCTTAATTCTGAACACAGCTACATCCCCAGTTATAAGAGGGTGTGCACACTTATGCATCCACATTATTTTAGTTTTTTATTTTTACTCCCCCCAAAAAGATATTTGTTGATATTTGTATGAGTTATACAGTTTATAGGTCACATTAAAAGGTGAAAAAATAAATGAAATGATTTATCTTTGTCTCATTTTTTTACATCACAGAAACCTGACATTTTAACAGGGGTGTGTAGACTTTTTATATCCACTGTACACAGGGGGTCTGGTGCTAGAATTATTGCTCTCGTTTTGGCGTTCGCGGTGATACCTCACGTGTGGTGCGATCGCTGTTTACGTATGCGTACAGAACCAACATGTGCATTCGCCTTTGAACGCAAGCACGGGGGCACTTTAAATTATTTATTTATTGGTGGGTCACTGGTGCACTTGTACACTCTGAAAGATGTTGATCGTCCACGGGCGGACACTGACAGATGTTGATGTCACAATAGACCACTATTGCAGATGTTTTTTTGCACTGGTACAGATGTTCATAAGGACACAGATGTGATGGGGCACGGTGACATACTTTTGTGCACTGGTACAGATGTTTTGTGCACTGGTACAGATGTTTTGTACACTGGTACAGATGTGATGGGACACCCATAGATGTTTGTGTGCACTGGTACAGATGTTTTATGGGGACACCGACAGATGTTTATGGGGAAAGGGATAGTGGTGCCTGGTGTACTGTATGTGGGGGATCTGTGACAGCTATGTGTGTAAAATCATCCTTACACACAGAGCTGTCATAGAGCTAGCAGATTCCCCCACTCCTCAGTGGGGAGAACTGTCACAGAGACATGTGTCTCCGTTTACACTATGAAGGCTGTGATTGGACACTGCCATCACGTGATCAGGGGGGGGGGGGGGGCAATCACAGTGCCCATATTCCGATCCCATCTTGGCTGTGTCCAGTAATCCCAACCATCACAGGATCGCGCCCGCAAGCGGGCTCTCGTTCTGAGGGACGTTCCTGAATGTCCATGCAGAACGACGAAAGGCCCATCTGGCCGTTTATGTACAGTGGCCAGTTGGGAGGAGGTTAATAAACAGACACTCAACCAATCCAAGGATCCAGAGCTGTCCTCACATGGGCCAGTTTCTTCACCAGTCTTCTGACCCAAGCGTTGGCATGTTAACTGTGGGCAGCCAGCTGTGACTCCTTGCAGCTTTACAGCCGGAGTCCCACTGCATGTGAGCTGAATTGCCCTTTGTGATTGGTCCCGCGGTCTTCTGGGACATGTGACGTATCCCAGAAAGTTGCAGGCTGGGGGAGGGGGGAGAGAACTTCCACTCGGATTACCTAAGCCATGGTTCTCAACCTAAGTACCCCCAACAGTCCATGTTTTCAGGTTTTACTTTACTTTGCACAGCTGCTTTAATTTAATATCAATGACATGGTACTGATAAGGGCCATTTTATCTATGGGAAGTTCCCAAAACATGGCCTGTTGTCGGTACTTGAGGACTGAGGTTGAGAATCACTGACCTATGTGATCCTAGAGGTGCAAGGTACATGTCAAAACATGATACCGGCTTCCCCTCCCCCCAATAAAAATACAATTCAAATGTAGCAGAGGAGGAAGAGTGGAACTTTTGGGTGAAGTTCCACTTCAATGTCTATCTGCTAAAAGCTGGCACTAGAACAGGAAGTGAGGGGAAGTCTTTCTAATGAAAAGAGAAAGTAGGCAGCAGTAAAACCTGACAAGGATAACCCTTCCCTGCTCCACCCCAACCTAGGAAACAAAGTTTAGGCTACAGATATCCTTCTTATTGGAGTCAGGGGCACCCAAGGCTGGCAGGCACAGAATAGTATGGTTCCCTGTTGGTGGAGAAGGGGACATAGTCTGGAAGTAGTAGTGAGATGGAGAAGCCGCGCAGAGCACGCTGGGAAGAGGTCCTCCTTACACACAGACACGTGGATGAGCGCACTCTCACCTTTCCTCCCTCCTGCTTGCTCCAGGCCAATGGCTCGGGCTGCTCCCCATCTGTAGGGAGCTTGTATTCGGACACAGCCGGCACATTCTCCTCCTGGGAGCCGACCCGGACCGCAGTATGGTGGAGCTTCTGCCGAGTATGTTTTATTTTCCCCACCATGTTTTACTCTGTCGGAAGTGAGAGCTGCGTGTCCATGACAACGTCCGGCTCGGATATCCTTCCCCTTCACCCGATCATTGACGTTCCGCAGTGACGCCTGGGGGGTCAATAGTGTGTGCAGATGTGTTCACTGAGCTGGTGAAATGAAGAAACAGTCATAGAGCCTGCAGTGTTGTCTTGTGAGGACTGCCATGGCTCTTTATCTCATTGTCACCCAGTCAATATAGCAATGGAACTAATCATTTAATAGTTTATTAGCTTTTACCGTTTAAATAAGTATATAGTTGATAAGGTTGAATAAAGACACTCAGGTCAACATGTGTGTGTGTGTGTTTCACTACTAAGGATGAGCTCCGGTGTGTTCGCACACTCCATGTGCAGAGCCCGCCAGGAAGTCGGCGCTGCGCTAATCACAGGCAGTGAGACATTTCCTGATCTCTGCAGCCGCACATCGGGACAATGTCTCACTGCCTGTGATTAGTGCAGCGCCGACTTCCTGGCGGGCTCTGCACATGGGCCGTGCGAACAAGCCTGAGTTCATCCTTTTTCACTACCATTTTCCGTATCCCTATATATTATGTTCACTAAGAAACATCTAAACTTTTTGAATTTACACTTCTTGCTGACACCACTAACTGTGGAAGGGTGTTCCACATCCATACCGCTCTAACAGTAAATAATCTCGTACTCAGTTTAACCTCTTCGCGACTGCGCTATAGTCGAATGACAGCTACGGTGCGGTTGCACATTGCTGACAGCGTGAGAGGAGAGTTGATAAGCGACAATCCACACAGGGGACATCTACACTCATAATCAAGGCGCTGATCATCACTGCAGCCCCAACAGTGCCCACCAGTGCTGCCAATCCATGCCCACCAGTGCTGCCTGTCAGTTCCCATCAGTAATGCCTATCAGTGCCGCATATCAGTGCAGCCTCATCAGTGCAGCTTTATCAGTGCTGCCTCATCCGTGCCCATTAGTGCAGCCTCATCGGTGCCTCCTCATCAGTGCCCATTAGTGCAGCCTCATCGGTGCCTCCTCATCAGTGCCCATTAGTGCAGTCTCATCAGTGCCCATTAGTGCAGCCTCATCAATGCCTCCTCATCAGTGCCCGTTAGTGCAGCCTCATCAGTGCCTCCTCATCAGTGCCCATTAGTGTAGCCTCATTGGTGCCTCCTCATCAGTGCCCATTAGTGCAGCCTCATCAGTGCCCATTAGTGCAGCCTCATCAGTGCCTCCTCATCAGTGCCCATTAGTGTAGCCTCATCGGTGCCTCCTCATCAGTGCCCATTAGTGCAGCCTCATCAGTGCCTCCTTATCAGTCCCCATTAGTGTAGCCTCATCTGTGCAGCACATCATTGCAGCCTCATCAGCCCACATCAGTGAAGGAAAGAATTACTTATTTACCAAACTTAATAACAGAAACTAAGGAAAAACTTTTTTTTTTTAATTTTTAGTCTTTTTTTTGTTTGTTTAGCAAAACATAAAAAACCCAGTGGTGATTAACTGCTTCAGCCCCAGAAGATTTTACCCCCTTCCGGACCAGAGCACTTTTTTGCGATTCGGCACTGCGTTGCTTTAACTGACAATTGCGTGGTCATGCGACGTTGCACCCAAACAAAATTGACGTCCTTTTTTTCCCACAAATAGAGCTTTCTTTGGTGGTATTTGATCACCTCTGTGGTATTTATTTTTTGCGCTATAAACAAAAAAGCGTCAATTTTGAAAAAAAACGCAATATTTTTTACTTTTTGCTATAATAAATATCCCCCAAAATATATATAAAAAAAACAATTTTTTTCCTCAGTTTGGGCCGATATGTATTCTTCTACATATTTTTGGTAAACAAAAATTTCAATAAGCATATATTGATTGGTTTGCACAAAAGTTATAGCATCTACAAAATAGAGGATAGTTTTATGGCATGTTTATTATTAATTATTTTTTTTTTCTAGTAATGGCGGTGATCTGCGATTTTTATCAGGACTGCGACATTATGGCGGACACATGGGACATTTTTGACACATTTTTGGGACCATTGGCATTTATACAGGGATCAGTGCTATAAAAATGCACTGATTACTGTAAAAATGTCACTGGCAGGGAAGGGGTTAACCACTAGGGGGCGATTAATTGTGTTCCCTCTCTGTGTTCTAACTGAAGGGGGGAGGGGACTGTCTAGGGGAGATGACAGATCACTGTTCATACTTTGTATGAATAGACGAACAGTCTCTTCTCCCCTCGGGCACTTGCATCGGCTCCAGGAGCGAGCAGCGGGCCCTAGTGGCCACAGGGCGAAGCGACGTTACATAACATCATTTTGCCCAGCCGTGCCATTCTGCCGCAGTAGAACTGCGGCGGCTGGTCAGCAAGTGGTTAAATATCACCAAAAGACAGCTCTATCTGTCTATATGTCTGTCGTGGGAATGACGTCACGTGACTCCGGCCAGTCACAGAGCCGGTGTCCATGGCCCCGGAAGGAAGAGGGGTGAAGATGGATGCTTCCACCAGCGGGGACATCGCGGGCTTCGTTTGCAGGTAAGTGCAGCATAATGGGCTAGAATGCGATGCATTCTTTTACTTTGCAGGGGAAAAAAAAGGGGAAGTAAACCCATCAGGGTTTACTTTCTCTGTAAACCACTATTAACTACTTCCGGACCGTCGCACGCCGATCTACGTCCAAACTTTGGCGGCGGATATCGTTGTTATGGCAGCAGCTAGCTGCCATAACTCCGGTATCCCCGTTTTCTTGTGGCGGTCCGCTTTCTGATAAAAGTGGTCCCTGCGGCGGATTCGCCGCGAGATCATTTTTATCGGTATCAGGAGAGGGGCCCCCCCTCCCGGCGCGATCTGGTGCCCTCCGCCGCTTACCGGAGCCGTCGGTAGCGGCGGAGGCGATCGCGTCCGTCTCCCTCCTGTGCCTGGAGACGAGTGAGGCTAAGATGGCGCCCACTCGTCTCCATGACACTGCTGGGCGGAAGCGACCTCAAAACGTCACTTCCGCCCATGCCTCTTAAAGGCATATTTTTTTTAAATGACTTTTTTTTTTTATTGCATTTTAGTGTAAATATGAGATCTGAGGCTCATATTTAAGAGATCCTGTCATGCTTTTTTCTATTACAAGGGATGTTTACATTCCTTGTAATAGGAATAAAAGTGACACAATTTTTTTTTTAAAAACGTGTAAAAATAAATAAAATAATGTAAAATAAATAATAAAAAAAACCCCGTCCGACGAGCTCGCGCGCAGAAGCGAACGCAAATAGCGCCCGCATATGATAACGGTGGTCAAACCACACATGTGAGGTATCGCCGTGACCGGTAGAGCGAGAGCAATAATTCTAGCTCTAGACCTCCTCTGTAACGCAAAACATGCAACCTGTAGAATTTTTTAAACGTCGCCTATGGAGATTTTTGAGGGTAAAAGTTTGACGCCATTCCACAAGCGGGCGCAATTTTGAAGCGTGACATGTTGGGTATCAATTTACTTGGCGTAACATTATATTTCACAATATAACTTGCACTTATAAGACCGCTGCGCAAATACGGTGCAAAAAAAAAGTATTGCAACGACCGCCATTTTATTCTCTAGGGTGCTTGGGGGTTCTAAGTAATTTTCTAGCAAAAAAAACCTGTTTTAAACATGTAAACACCTAAAATCCAAAACGAGGCTGGTCCTTAAGTGGTTAAGCCCCAAAAAAAAAAAAAAATATATATATATATATATATATATATATATATATATATATATATATATGTATATTGCAGCCTACCAACCATTAGATGTGGTGGTTGCATCAATTTTCTTTTTTGAGGCCTTTTCCCTCTGTTTTCACCTGGTGATCTAGCCAGTAACACACCTCCTGTATTATGCCCCGTACACACGGTCGGATTTTCCGATGGAAAATGTGTGATAGGACCTTGTTGTCGGAAATTCCCACCGTGTGTAGGCTCCATCACACATTTTCCATCGGATTTTCCGACACACAAAGTTTGAGAGCAGGATATAAAATTTTTCGACAACAAAATCCGTTGTCGGAAATTCCAATCGTGTGTACACAAATCCGATGGACAAAGTGCCGCGAAAGCTCAGAATAAATAAAGAGATGAAAGCTATTGGCCACTGCCCCGGTTATAGTCCCGACGTACGTGTTTTACGCCACCGCGTTCAGAACGATCGGATTTTCCGACAACTTTGTGTGACCGTGTGTATGCAAGACAAGTTTGAGCCAACATCCGTCGGAAAAAATCCATGGATTTTGTTGTCGGAATGTCCGAACAAAGTCCGACCGTGTGTACGGGGCATTAGAGTGCCCCCATTCTAGATGAAGGAGCACCTTTGGACAGCAGCATTACTAGTCTGGGGGAAGGGAGTGTAGATGTACTAGCAGATTTAATACACTAACAAATTGAAGCCAAACTCCAGTTCACCCTGCAGTTACAGTTATTGCAGCAACAGTTTTTTTTTTTTTGCAAAAAAAGGTTTTACACTAATAAATAAAATCTGATCATTATAAGCATCCCAGTCTGTGGTAAATGGTTTGTCTCGACACTCCTAACCGATACATTTGCATGAGAGCTTGTCCTTTGGAAAAACAATAGACTTACTGGTCAGATCACTAGATGAATAAGAAAGCCTAAAGAAAAATAATGGAGCCATAACATCCAAGAATTGGTAAGCTGCAATAAAATAAATGTTTGATTTTGGGTTTAATACTGCTTTAAGATTGAACCGCTCGTTGTCCAAATTCATTGTGTGGCTGCATGTCTTCTTTAGAGACCTTAGGTTATAGTGCAACCATATCCCCACTTAAGTGTCTCTTCTCTAGGGAGAATAAGTTTAAAGTGGTTCTAAAGTCTAATCATTTTTACCTTAATGTATTCCCTGCATTAAGTACAAAAAAAAAAATGCTCCAATACCTGCGTCTGGCAGAGCTGGCAGTCAAAATCCAATAGCAGCAGTCATCCGTGCTATATAGTGTGTATGGCGGAATCTGTTGTTTTTCTTTTTTTTTTTTTTTTTTAGCATGCAGGCTAAAACAAAAAAAACTAACGGTGTATGGGAAGCTTAACGCCAACTATATTTTTACAATTTTATTGTATGCCACTCTGTCCAGCTGATAACCACAGCCCCAATTTATAATACAACAGTCACTGACAAAAATAAAAATCCAATAGAAATTGTATCTCTTTCCTATATTATCAAAAACATATCAAAATTGGCTAGCATAAGCTTTACAGGAGAAGTATGGTCAAAGCTCTTTTGGCCATACTTGTTCTGGAGATCACAGGAGTGCACTTAGTTCTGCACTCCTGTGACTCAGATTCAGCCATCAGCAGGCTAAAGTCCACTCTCAGCCAATGTCACACAGCCAGTCCAGGCTCTGCACAGATCCCAACAATAATGTCGGGATCCGCCCAGATGCTTAACTGACAGCTGAATCAGCCTCTCAGCGTGCTGCTGTGAGCCTGAGCCAGCCGCTCCCGCTCTCCCACACAGTGTGGCGCCAGTGAGCGTTAGAGGGCAGAGCATTTGGCTGACAGTCACCGCTCTGTGCTCAGAGCACACCCAAGAACTGATTGATCAGTGGTCTTTGATCGCTTAGTTCTCAATGTAGAGGTGGTGGGGGCCAGCTGCAGCTCGGATCAGTGCTGTAGCCATCCAAGTGATTTACAATGTTTGGTTTTTGGGTCCCACACCTCTTTTAAGTCAAAAAGAAGGTTATTTTTTTGCCCATTTTTTTTGACACTTTAAAATGTATTTCCACTTTTGCAGTAAAATTTGAGAACCATCTACTATATTACTATACAGTATTTTATGTGTTCCCATTCATATTCACACTGCATTCCTAAAAAAAAGTTTAAAATATATTTTTTACGCTTATAGTTATTTCTTTTGAGCAGGATTATACATATCATATTCTTTTGTGCTTTAGAAAACGAAATGTGCAATTAAGGCCGGCCATACACAGTTGGAATCGTTAATGGGCAAGCTGAATGTACCAAGTTGACTGATCGATCAACTTGGGTACAACCAGCCTACCGGATTCTCTTGTGATTATCGCTAGCCGCTGCTATAGCAGCTAGCAATAATCACTGTCTTCTCCTGGCGGGGACGGCTTCCCTCACCTCCCTGCTAGGAGAAGAAAATTACTGATTCCCCTGTCAACGCTATCTGTGTTGATGGGGGAATTGTGTGAATCTCTTTTTAAGTATAATAACATACAATGTACTACCCAAGCTTTGAGATCTGTAAGCCTTTGTTAGGACAGACAGTGTGTACATCAAGTTTACAGCTGATTTAAACAATCTGGCAGCATAGTACAGACAGGTTTAATAATGGGAAACATTAGCCGATTGCTGACCGTTTAACTTACATATACAGCGGCAAGGCAGCTCCACTGCGTCGAACAACATATCTAGTACATTACGTTACATTAGTACGCTGGCCTGCTGGTGCTGTGATTTGCTCCAGCACTGATCAGTCTTCAGATCCAGGCCAATATTCTGATTCAGGAGCGGTGGGAAAGCGAAGGAAAGTGCTTGCTGCTGAGTGACCAGCCCAACTCCAGGCTGCAAAAAGTATCCCGTGCAGTGGTTCTGTGTCCACACTGCGTGGATTAATAACCCATTTTGTCCAAGGAAGAGGAGAAACAGTTTTACTCACCTGATCCTCAGCTCCCCTAGCAGATGGCGCTCCCCCACGATCTGACGGTGGAATGAAAAAAGTGGGCATTGATTAAAGTGCCCACAGCATGGGATTGTGGCGGTCAAAAGAAATAATAAAAAAAAAAAAAATTGTTACTGCCTCTTTAAATTGACGAATCTGACAAGCATGTGGATTCCAAGCGGGAAAAGCGTGATACTAGGCGGGAAAAACACGTGTATTCCAGAGCGATACACGTGTTTGGGAGACTATATAAGACCCTCGCATCTAAGCTCCAGTCACAGTTGACCCCATAGCGGCTTGGCGAGCTCCCCTTCCCACCCACCCTGTCGCAGCACCTGTTATGTGGTTTGTCACCCTTGGATCAAGGGGGGACATTTGTTGAATGTTTCTATTTATGGTACTCACTCGAGTTCTATAAATGAGCGAGATATTGATAGATATTTTTAATAAAAATAAATAAATAAAAAGAATTTGAAATAATTGTATTTATTGATGAATTAAATAAAGATAAGGATTTATAAAATTTATGTTTATATACCAACAAAGGTTCAGTGGCCATTTTATCACAATTTAAGAATTGTGTGTGTGTGAATTATTTTCTTTATATAATATTCTTTTGTACAGCCTACATTCCCATGTTTCTTGGCGTCCTCACGTCTAGAGCAATGGGCCCTGGTCTGGTTTTGATGGCACCAGGACCCTAGACCATTATAGTGTGTTGGGTGCTGGGGCTGCAAGGACTGGTCTATCTGCAGGGAGGAGTGAAGTATTGGGTAAGTGTATCTCCTTTTATTGTTCCCCTAGACCAGAACAAGCAATTAACCCTTGCAGTGTGGGCACAACCTCACTGCAAGGGATAACTTTTTATTTGCCTGGAAATGCTTGTATGGAGAAAGCACAGATTTATTTTTTTAGAACAATAAAACAGGAAAAAACTGCGCTAATGATTGTGTATAAAAACTTTGGTGAAAACAATGTTTGAATGAATAAAAATCAATAAGTGTTTTGGAATGAATAAAAGTCAATAAGTGAATAAAGGTATGTGACCATGAAATCATCCATAGAGACAGAAAAGTCCAAACACAAAAAACACGAATCCCTCAGTTATTTCCAGTGAAGGCTGTGTAGAAAACATGGGATAAAAACACCACACATTGTGATCCACCACCACATAGATTTCGTGCTTACCAGAAGGCAAGCTTGATAAGCCTGTGTGTAAACTGGAGATCCGGACGCCAAACCAATGGCGCTACTTCTCTGTGCTCAATGTGAACTTGGAAGTACAGCAGATGACGGACCATACTTGGGCTCAGGATCATGGAGGTAAAAGAAAACTTGCACGAGGAGAAAGAGCACCAGAAACTGGTCTTAATATGGAAAGCTCCTACACAGAAGCAAAGGGAGAGATTTACTAAAACTGGAGCACTCATAGTCTGGTGCAGCTGTGAAAGGTAGCCAATCAGTTTCTATCTTCTGCTGGTTCAACTTGACCATAAAAACTGGATTACTACACAGATCTGTTGGCGAAAGATGCTTGGAGACTGTATCTTCACAAAAAGTAGATGTTTAGTGATCACGGATAGGGATGAGCCGAACACCCCCCGGTTCGGTTCGCACCAGAACCTGCGAACAAGCCGAAAGTTCGCACGAACGTTAGAACCCCATTGACGTCTATGGGACTCGAACGTTCAAAATCAAAAGTGCTCATTTTAAAGGCTAATTTGCATGGTATTGTCCTAAAAAGGGTTTGGGGACCCGGGTCCTACCCCAGGGGACATGTATCAATGCAAAAAAAACTTTTAAAAACGGCCGTTTTTTCGGGAGCAGTGATTTTAATGATGCTTAAAGTAAAAAAAAAAAAAGTGAAATATTCCTTTAAATATCGTACCTGGGGGGTGTCTATAGTATGCCTGTAAAGTGACGCGTGTTTCCAGTGTTTAGAACAGTCCCTGCACCAAATGTCATTTTTAAAGGAAAAAATCTCATTTAAAACTGCTTGCGGGTTTAATGTAATGTCGGGTCATGGCAATATGGATGAAAATCGGTGAGACAAACGGCATGGGTACCCCCCAGTCCATTACCAGGCCCTTTGGGTCTTGTATGGATATTAAGGGGAACCCCGCACCCAAATTAAAATAAGGAAAGGTGTGGGGCCACCAGGCCCTATATACTCTGAACAGCAGTATACAGGCGGTGCAAACAAGACAGGGACTGTAGGTTTGTTGTTAAGTAGAATCTCTTTGTAATTTTGAACGGGTACATTTTTAACGTGTTTAGCTCCAGCCAAAAAATCTTTTTTAAGCTTTTTTGAAAACATAGGGAAGGGTTATCACCCCGGTGACATTTGTTTTGCTGTCTTTCCTCCTCTTCAGAAGATTTCACCTCACTTTTTGTCCCAATGAAAAATGTTTTTTGAAAATTTGGGTTTTTTGGTGGAACAAGGATTGGAAAGCATCAGTGGAAAGGAGAATTTTTTTTCCCATATTAACTCTTATGCCCCGTACACACGGTCGGATTTTCCGATGGACAATGTCCGATCGGAGCGTGTTGTCGGAAATTCCGACCGTGTGTGGGCGCCATCGGACATTTTCCATCGGATTTTCCGACACACAAAGTTGGACAGCAGGAGATAAAATTTTCCGACAACAAAATCCGTTGTCGGAAATTCCGATCGTGTGTACACAAATCCGATGGACAAAGTGCCACGCATGCTCAGAATAAATAAAGAGATGAAAGCTATTGGCCACTGCCCCGTTTATAGTCCTGACGTACGTGTTTTACGTCACCGCGTTCAGAATGATCGGATTTTCTGACAACTTTGTGTGACCGTGTGTATGCAAGACAAGTTTGAGCCAACATCCGTCGGAAAAAATCCTAGGATTTTGTTGTCGGAATGTCCGAACAAAGTCCGACCGTGTGTACGGGGCATTACAGGAGAGAATTTCCCTTCCTAGGGGTAGATTTCATCTCACTTCCTGTTGTCTCCTTCCGTTTGCAAGTAGGAGTCGTTTGTAAGTTAGATGTTTGAAAGTAGGGTCCTGCCCTATATACTCAGCAGAAATTTGGGCCTTAGGTGTTGCTGTGGCCACAACACTGTAAGCCCTCACAGGGCCCTGCTGTGAAATATTAGATCAAGAATTGTAATTACATGCCCCTGTTGAACAGGTGCTGAAAAATTAGGCCTTAGGCACTGGTGCTGGTGCCACAACACTGCAACCCCTCACAGACACTCTAGTTGGAACGCAGGAACGAGCCCTGCTGCAAAGTATTGCATCAAAAATTGTAATTACACGCCCCTGTTAAACAAGGGCTGAAAAATTGGGCCTTAGGCACTGGTGCTGGTGCCACAACACTGCAACCCCTCACAGACACTCTAGTTGGAACGCAGGAACGAGCCCTGCTGCAAAGTATTGCATCAAAAATTGTAATTACATGCCCCTGTTAGACAGGGGCAGAAAAATTGGGCCTTAGGCACTGGTGCTGGTGCCCAGAACCAAAAATGTTCTTACAAGCTATCAGCGTGATGATTGAGGAGGAAGAGGATAATTACTCAGGGATAGTCACTCAGCATCAGCATAGGCAGTCTTTGAAGGGATCTGAGATTTCAAAAAAAATTATTCGGTTACATCAGCATCAGGTGCTTGGTAGCTGGTGGTGATCCAAGACTGATTCATTTTTATGAAGGTCAGTCGATCGACCGAGTCGGTGGACAGACGCACCCTGTGATCGGTTACCACGCCTCCAGCAGCACTGAATGTGCGTTCCGAAAGAACGCTGGATGCAGGACAGGCCAGTAGCTCAATTGCATACTGTGCAAGCTCTGGCCAGTGATCCATCCTCAAGACCCAGTAACCCAGAGGATTTTCGGTGGGAAAGGTGTCCAAGTCTGATCTTGCCCCTAGGTATTCCTGCAAAACAGACGCTGGCGATGGTTGCTGGAACCGATCATACCTTGGGGCTGCGGACCAAAAAATTGTCTGAACGCATCGGTCAGACGGCAACCTTCTCCACCGCTCCTTCTTTGACTGACCGAAGCCTCAGCAACACGTTGTCCAGAAACAGGAGTTTGTAACCTCCCAGTCTCTGGGAACGCGTTGCACAGACCTTTCTGCAAGGCCTCCCAAAGATGTTTCATCCTCTGCTCCCTCTGCGATGGCAAGATAAGGTCCGCAACCTTACCCTTGTAACGTGGATCAAGGAGGGTTGCCAGCCAGTATTGGTCCTTCTCCTTGATACCACGAATACGAGGATCCTTACGCAGGCTTTGCAGGATCAGGGAGGCCATGCAGCGTAGGTTTGCTGAGGCATTTGGTCCGGAGTCCTCTGGGTCACTAAGGACGACAACGTCCGCAGCCACCTCCTCCCAGCCACGTACAAGTCCATGTGTTTCTTGGGACTGATCCCTTAAAGACTGCTGCTGATGCTGAGTGCCAGGCTCCACCTCCATACTGACACAATCTTCCTCCTCCTCCTCGTCCTCTTCCTGTGTGATTGGCAGGCACGCAGGAACACTGTCTGGATAAAGGGGGCCTTGAGAGCTAAGGAAGTCCTCCTCTTCCTGCCTCTGTTCTGCCTCAAGTGCCCTGTCCATTATTCCACGCAGCGTGTGCTCCAACAGGTGGACAAGGGGGACAGTGTCCCTGATGCATGCACTGTCACTGCTCACCATCCTCGTGGCCTCCTCGAATGGTGACAGGACAGTGCATGCATCCCTGATCATGGCCCACTGGTGTGGGGAAAAAAACCAAGCTCCCCTGACCCTGTCCTGGTGCCATAGTCGCACAGGTACTCATTGATGGCCCTCTGCTGCGTGTGCAGCCGCTGCAGCATGGTCAACATTGAGTTCCACCTGGTGGGCATGTCACAGATTAGGCGGTTCTTGGGCAGGTTAAACTCCTTTTGGAGGTCCGTCAGCCGAGCACTGGCATTATATGACCGGCGGAAATGCACACAGACTTTCCTGGCCTGCCTCAGGACATCCTGTAAGCCCGGGTACCTGCCCAAGAACCGCTGCACCACCAAGTTAAGGACGTGAGCCAAACAGGGCACATGGGTCATTTGTCCCTGTCGGAGGGCAGAGAGGAGGTTGGTGCCATTGTCGCAAACCACCATTCCTGCCTTAAGTTGGCGTGGCATCAACCACCTCTGAACCTGCCCCTGCAGAGCTGACAGAACCCCTGCCCCAGTGTGGCTCCTGTCCCCCAAGCACACCAGCTCAAGCACCGCATGGCATCTTTTGGCCTGCGTACTTGCGTAGCCCCTTGAACGACTACGGAGCACCGCTGGTTCCGAGGAAGAGGCCATGGAGGAAGAAGAAGAGGAGGGGGTGGAGGAGAGAGGTGTGTCACAATCATTAGCATTTTGGAGGCGTGGTGGCGGAACAACCTCCAACACTACTGCACCTTGTCCTGCATCCTTCCCAGCTGCCAGCAGAGTCACCCAATGCGCCGTGAAACTTAGGTAACGTCCCTGTCCATGCCTGCTGGACCATGAGTCAGCGGTAATATGCACCTTACCGCTGACCGCCCTGTCCAGCGAGGCATGGACATTGCCTTCCACATGCCGGTAGAGAGCCGGAATCGCCTTCCGTGAGAAAAAGTGGCGTTTGGGTACCTGCCACTGAGGAACCGCACATTCCACAAACTCACGGAAGGGGGCAGAGTCTACCAACTGAAAAGGCAGCAGTTGAAGTGCTAGCAATTTTGCCAAGCTAGCATTCAACCGCTGGGCATGTGGATGGCTGGGAGCAAACTTCTTTCGGCGGTGCAGCAGCTGGGGCAGGGAAATTTGCCTGGTACAATCTGATGTCGGTGTACCAAAAGCAGATTGCCCACAAGTACTTGGCTGTGACACACCTAATTCTACACCTTCATTCCTCTCACTGCAGGTCTCAGAGAGGACTGGAGGTCTAGTGGGGTTGGAAATCTCAGCTGATGAGTAGCAAGGAGAGATCCTCTTTGTTCTTTGGTGTGGGTCTTTTAGATACGCTTGCCAACGAACTGCATGGCAGGTCAACATATGTCTGGTCAAGCATGTGGTACCCAAGCGGGAGATGTTTTGGCCACGTGAGATACGCTTGAGACATATGTTGCAAATAGCAGCGGTGCGATCTGATGCACTCCTCTCAAAAAAGGCCCACACCAAAGAACTTTTTGAATAACGCGCAGAGACTGCAGCGCCCTGCACATGTGGAGCTTTGGGGTGTGATGCAGTCAATGTGCTGCCCTTAGGCTGGCCCCTGGAGGGCATCCTGCCTCGTTGGTGATGTGCCGCCTCCTCCTCCTCCTCCTCCTCCTCCTCTCTCCTATCAGGCACCCACGTTGAGTCAGTGACCTCATCATCCCCTCCCTCCTCATCACTGGAGCAAACCTGGCAGTATGCTGCAGCAGGGGGAGCATGACTGCCAGATTGCTGTCCTTCTTGGGCACCCCCTCTGTCCGTGCTCATGTTACTGCCTTCATCGAGCTCAGTATCATCATCAGAGCCTTCCAAACGCTGGGCATCCTCCTGGAGCATGTACCCAACACTGTGGTCAAACAGTTCGAGGGACTCCTCAGGAGGACATGGTGGAGCTAGGGAAGGAGTCACTGATGACATTGAGCTGAGGGAAGAGGCCGCTGCTTTGCCAGACAAAGCACCCTGGGCATGGGTGAGAGAGGATGAGGAGGATGAGGACGGCTTGGTCATCCACTCGACCAAGTCTTCCGCATGTTGCGGCTCAACACGGCCAGCTGCCGAAAAAAAGGCCAAGCGTGTCCCATGGCCACGTGCTGATGAGGATGCACCGTCTCCACGACCAGCACTAGACACAGAGCCTGCTTGCCCTCTCTTATTGGCTTGTGACTGTCTGCCTCTCCTTCTTGGCCTTCCAGACATACTAATGGCCTGTAGCTGCACTAAGCTGGGATATATATATATATATATATATATATATATATATATATATATATATGTACTGATACTGCAGCTAGCAAAATCAACTGCTTGCCTGTAGTATGAGAACACCACCAACCTTCTACAGGTAGCTTTAGCTGAACACTGTGAGGTGGACGCACCCCACTAACTTGTAGGTTTAGCTGAACACTGTGAGCAGGACGCACTGCACTAACTGTAAATAGTCTAGCTGCCTAACCGTGGTACTAATAGGATCAAAAGAACACCAGTAATTTTCTTCAGGTAGCTTTATATACTGTAACAAGACAAGCCTGCCTGTCAGTAGGAAGATAACAGGAACGGATCTAGCTGAACACTGTGAGCAGGACGCACTGTACTAAATGTAAATAGTCTAGCTGCCTGACCGTGGTACTAATAGGATCAAAAGAACACCAGTAATTTTCTTTAGGTAGCTGTTAATACTGTAACAAGACAAGCCTGCCTGTCAGTAGGAAGATAACAGGAACGGATCTAGCTGAACACTGTGAGCAGGACGCACTGCACTAAATGTAAATAGTCTAGAAGATAACAGGAACGGATCTAGCTGAACACTGTGAGCAGGACGCACTGTACTAAATGTAAATAGTCTAGCTGCCTGACCATGGTACTAATAGGATCAAAAGAACACCAGTAATTTTCTTTAGGTAGCTGTTAATACTGTAACAAGACAAGCCTGCCTGTCAGTAGGAAGATAACAGGAACGGATCTAGCTGAACACTGTGAGCAGGACGCACTGCACTAAATGTAAATAGTCTAGAAGATAACAGGAGCGGATCTAGCTGAACACTGTGAGCAGGACGCACTGTACTAAATGTAAATAGTCTAGCTGCCTGACCGTGGTACTAATAGGATCAAAAGAACACCAGTAATTTTCTTTAGGTAGCTGTTAATACTGTAACAAGACAAGCCTGCCTGTCAGTAGGAAGATAACAGGAATGGATCTAGCTGAACACTGTGAGCAGGACGCACTGTACTAAATGTAAATAGTCTAGCTGCCTGACCGTGGTACTAATAGGATCAAAAGAACACCAGTAATTTTCTTTAGGTAGCTGTTAATACTGTAACAAGACAAGCCTGCCTGTCAGTAGGAAGATAACAGGAACGGATCTAGCTGAACACTGTGAGCAGGACGCACTGCACTAAATGTAAATAGTCTAGAAGATAACAGGAACGGATCTAGCTAAACTGAATACAGTGTATATATATATATATATATATATGCAACACCTGGGATGCATATATATACACAATACACTTTAAGTGCAGCTAACTGACTGACTGTCCGGCCTAATCTAGCTAACTCAAATGAAATGACACTGTCTCTCTCTCTCTAAGCACACCGGAACACACTGCACAGGACCGCCGTGCAGGCGGCCTTATATAGTGTGGGGCGTGTACTAAATCCCCTGAGCCATAATTGGCCAAAGCCTCCTTGGCTTTGGCCAATTACGGCTCTCTGTTCAGGCGGCGCTGTGATTGGCCAAGCATGCGGGTCATAGTGCATGCTTGGCCAATCATCAGCAAGCAATGCACTGCGATGCCGCAGTGAATTATGGGCCGTGACGCGCCACACGAATTTGGCGCGAACGCCCCATATCGTTCGCAATTCGGCGAACGACCGAACAGCCGATGTTCGAGTCGAACATGGGTTTGACTCGAACACGAAGCTCATCCCTAATCACGGATAATGCATTAGAAACCAACACAATTCACGATGCAGGGATGGTGACTTCCTCAGGAAGGTGTATGAAACATATTCAAAGATGTCCTCGCGATGAGGAGAAAGGGAGGACATCTTTGAATATGTTTCATACACCTTCCTGAGGACGTCATCATCCCTGCATCGTGAATTGTGTTGGTTTTTAATGCATTATCCGTGATCACTAAATGTCTACTTTTTATGAAGATACAGTCTCCAAGCATCTTTCGCCAACAAATCTGTGTAGTAATCCAGTTTTTATGGTCAAGTTGAACCAGCAGAAGATAGAAACTGATTGGCTACCATTCACAGCTGCACCAGACTCTGAGTGCTCCAGTTTTAGTAAATCTCTCCCTTTGCCTCTGTGCAGGAGCTTTCCATATTAAGACTAGTTTCTGGTGCTCTTTCTCCTCGTGCAAGTTTCCTTTTACCTCCATGATCCTGAGCCTAAGTTGATGTATGGTCCGTCATCTGTTGTACTTCCAAGTTCACGTTGAGCACAGAGAAGTAGCGCCATTGGTTTGGCGTCCGGATCTCCAGTTTACACACAGGCTTATCAAGCTTGCCTTCTGGTAAGCGCGAAATCTGTGTGGTGGTGGATCACAACGTGTGGTGTTTTTATCCCATGTTTTCTACACAGCCTTCACTGGGAATAACTGAGGGATTTGTGTTTTTTGTGTTTGGACTTTTCTGTCTCTATGGATGATTTCATGGTCACATACCTTTATTCACTTATTGACTTTTATTCATTCCAAAACATTTATTGATTTTTATTCATTCAAACATTGTTTTCACCAAAGTTTTTTTACACAATCATTAGCGCAGTTATTTCCTGTTTTATTGTTGTTTTTTGTGCATATCTCACAATTTAACTGCTGCTGGTAGGGATTTGGTAGCGCAGTATTTTTTCTATTTCTTTTTCTTTAGAACGTCTGCAGCTCTAGATCTTGGGACCTGCTTCCGCAAGGATGTCATTTGCAGAGTTTTTATATTCTCCCAGTGATGTGGTTTTTTTACTTTCTCTGATGTCCAAGTCTGCCCAGTTCACCCAGTTCGGTCCTAGTGACTTTTACTGTGGTTGTGATTTGGATAGAAACCATGTTGAACTTCATCCCCATTGCTTAGAGACTGTGTGCTTAGCTTTACAGCAATTAGAAAGATAATGATCTGCAAATTAGTGTTTGAAAATCATTTGTGTAGCGTGAAACCCCAGTAGGTCCTATTCACAAAAGCAGAATAGGACTATGGCTCTGTGCCAAAGAGAAATAAAATTTTATTTTTGCAAAGCAGTTGTTTATTTCCCTTGCAACTAAAAGGGAACTAAATGTGCACTTCAACATCCTTCCCAGTCCTCGTGTCTCTGTTTGATAAATAATCATTTTGGATCACTGAATGATAGCCTTACTAATTATATTAACAGTAGGCATACTGCAATAATGTTTTTATACAATTGCACTAGTGCGATGAGTTTCTAGGCATAAAAATATCCCAGAGAAAGCACTTCCTTCTACATATGAAGTTACTTTGCTATGGTTTTGTTTACTTACAGGACTGATATACCAATAAGTTGACTTCCTACACTAGTAGCCAATACCCATGGTACTCACAAACTACCATACAGGGATACAACTTTTCATGACTACTGTGGCCTACTCTGAACCTGATCTTAAGTGATTCAAATAGCTTTAATCAATAATCAGTTCAGGGAAAATTAACTAAGTGTTGTTACTCAGTAATAAATCAGATTTTCATTTTGCTACAGTTATACTGATACAAGACAGATTATGTATAATTTGTTTCCTTGGGTACGTCACTTTGCATCTTGCATTTTCAAATGAATAAACCTGCAAGTTGTTATTTAGACCCCTTTCACACTGGGGCGGTTTGCAGGCGGTATTGCGCTAAAAATACCGCCTGCAAACCGCCCCTAAACAGCCTCCGCTGTTTGTTCAGTGTGAAAGCCCGAGGGCTTTCACACTGAAGCGGTGCGCTGACAGGACGGTGAAAAAAGTCCTGCAAACCGCTTCTTTGGAGCGGGGAAGGAGCGGTGTATTCACCGCTCCTTCCCCCCTCCTGCCCATTGAAATCAATGGGACAGCGCGGCCATACCGCGGCAATACCGCGGCTATAGCCGCGCTGTACGAGGGATTTTAACCCTTTTTCGGCCGCCAGCGGGGGGTAAAACCGCACCGCTAGCGGCCGAATACAGCTGCAAGAACGACGGTACAGCAGCGCTAAAAATAGCGCTGTTGTACCGCCGACGCCCCCACCGCCCCAGTGTGAAAGGGGCCTAACTGTCAGGAACCTCAGAGCATCCATGCTAATTTCCATGCGTATGCACAGAGATGTGAGCATAGATGTGTAACTTGATTTGCAAGAATGAGAACGCATGGGTGAGCCCACAGATGCTAGCACCCAGCAGCCTATTTTAAAGGAGAAGTAGGGCCAAAGCTCTGTTGGCCATACTTCTCTTATGGGTCACAGGAGTACTTAGTTCTGCACTCCTGTGACAAATGTTCAGCAGACAGCAGGCTAATGTCTGCTGGTGGCTCATATCACTCAGCCGGTCCAGACACAGGATTCACCCAGATGTCTGACCAGATGTCTGACCGGCAGCGGGCTCAGCCTCTCAGCATGATGCTGAGAGACTGAGACAGGCACTCCTGCCCCCTCCACAGCACATCGCTCCAGTAAGCTCTGGAGGGCAGAGCACTGACAGTCACCAGATTTCTACTCACTGAAGACGGAGAACTGAGTGATCAGTAATTTTTTTTTTTTTTTATTCTTTTTATTGACAAGGTATATAAAAACAGTTTGGTATGACAACCATTATGCTCAACATGAGCCTTAAGCAATATAAAATTCCGTACACAAAGATCAAGAAAATGGACATTTATATACGAATTACTGAAGCTGAACAGTTTTGCTGAGGAAAATAGTGACACAATACTTTCTGAGCAGTTGAATCCAGGCTAAAAAAACTCAATTCCAGATAGTATACCAAGAAGTATATATTCGGATTTAGATTTAGGGAACTTCATACAATACGTAGCTTATGTATTATGGTGTGAGTGGAGGAGCACCATACATCCCACACCCTACTATATTTACCCAGACAACCCCGATGTTCAAAAATTAGTTTAGTCTCGTCTCTTTAATCCTGAGGCTTGCCTAGTATTATTGTTTGATGGTGTTCAGCTTTACTTTTTTGACTTGTGCTCCTGAAAGCTTGCTCGATCGTGTCCTTACTCGGCTTCATCTGACCCCTCTTTGGATTCCCCTTGCCTGCCTATGTCTGCTACTGATTTGTGTTAACGACCCCGGCCTGCACTTTTGACTATGATTCTGCCTGCTGATTTTGTACCTCGCCGCCAGCATGTTGCCGACCCCTGCTTGTCTCTGATCTGGACTTTGTTCACGAATCTGTACCTATCTGCCTGTTTGTTATCAAACTCAGCCTGTGACCTGATACTGCGCTTCTGCCCATCCAACATCAGCATTTCCAAGTTCAAGTTTGCTGCACCAACTTCTTGGCAAGTGAGCCCTTCTGCTGCCCTGGAAGTACATGTTTCCACCACTAGGGGTGCTTGGTCTGGAATTGTTCAGGAGGCCACCTTCAACATCTTGATCTCTGCTAACCAGTACATGACACTAACCATAAGTTAGTATGGTCTTTTCTTGGTTTCTTACATTAGCAGAGACCCAAAATTTGTAAGAATTACTGAAATCAGTTTGCCCTACTTCGCCGTAGTTCAATCTTAGGCCTGATCTTAAATTGGCCATATACATATGTAGTGTTGTCTATATGATCTGATTGGATTCTACCTCTCCTGAACCACTTAACCATTTGCAGGACAAAAGAAAACCTGAACTATCTCTAGAGGGTCCACTTAAAATTGAATAAGGGTATACATGTTGCAACTGAACAGTCCTCATTCATGGCCTCGTCCACATACAGTAGGCATTGAAAATAGGTGGCTGGGTTGCATTTTTACTGCTTCTTACCACCTATGAACAACTCTCACAATTGTTAAAATGGGGAGTGGATGGACATGTACACATGGCAGCATTAGTGTTGCCTTGTGTTGCAGATAAACAAAAATAATGCTGCCCGAGTTCAGCAGGCATTAATGCTTTGCAATTTCCTCCTCTACATGATCTAGTGACGAGACGAAACCCAAACTTGACATGCTCTATACACCAGCTTCTTCCCACATAGTTGGGTGAGGTGGTTTTATATATTTCTGGGGTCCCCTTTCCCTGCTTTGGCGATAATGGGCACTGTGCATTAAGTGAAGGCATAACAGGTTTCTATGGACCATCCTCAACCTGGTAGTTATCCAATTAAGCATCTTTGTATGTACAAGATAATAGTATTTTAAATTGTGGGATCTTCATGTTAGTAATCATATGTTAATCTATACAAAGGTGCCACCATGATCTTCTGTTTTCTTTGAGATCCCAATCCATACATTGTATATTAATGTGACAATTCATTATTAAGACAATATAGTTTGCCAGGTCCGCAATAGAGGCTTTCATGTTGATTCACTGTAATGTATATGCACAGCATGTTTTATTTGTTTTTTGTTTGTTTTTTTGTGCAGAATAAAACTACAAATGTTTTAATAGTAACTAAGGATTTGGATCATTACTGTACCTTTAAAGTTTCATAAATTGCCTTTTTTGAGTCCCTGCTAGAGCACCAACCCCCAGGACGGTCTTGCTGGTGGCAGCTAGCACGTCAGATGAACCAATGTGGAGCACAAAGGATAGCACTTAAGGTCAGACCAAAGTTCATCTACTAGAAAGTAGAGCTTATTTCAGTGGGAATGCAGTGGAACGCACCATGTAGGGGGAAAAAACAGACAGATAAAAAAGTAAAAGCAGCACATATTACACACGTTATACATGATTAAGTACACAGTTAACCCCTTTTATTGCCCCTGTTAACCCCTTCCCAGCCAGTGTCATTAGTACAGTGTCAGTGTACAGTATTATCACTAATGGCTGTATTAGTGTCACTAGTGGTGTCAGTTAGTGACCCTTCTAGATAGTGTCTTTTAGCGCCAGATTGCCCGCCACCCTATCACAGTCACACTAAGTCGCTGATCACTGCCATTACAGTATAGCATCTAATCTATAGCTGTGTAAATTCTAGTATATATACACAATAGTTGGTAGACGCTATATCTTTCACATAAACTAATTAATATACACTTATTGGGATTTTTTTTTTTTTTACCAAAGACATGTAGCAGAATATATTTTGGCTTACATTTAAGAAGAAATTTAATTTTTTTATTTTTTTATTTTACTGGATATGTTTTATAACAGAAAGTAGAAAATATAGTTTTTTGTTTTCAAAATGTTTGGTCTTTTTTTGTTTATATCACAAAAAACAAAACAAAAAAAAAATGCCACCAAAAGAAACCTCTATTTGTTTGAAAAATCAAAATTTTATTTGCGTACACGGTTGCATGACTGTGCAATTGCCAGTTAACCACTTCTGGACCAGCCACCGCAGTTTTACTGCAGCAGGTTGGCTGGGCTGGGCAAATCTACGTTATCTTACGTTGCTTTTCTTTTTGGCCACTAGGGCTGCGCATGCTAAGGTGGCCACCTCATTCCATTAAAACCGAACACATATTAATTACACAGGTTCTGAGGCTAATTTGATGCCGATAAGGCACCAAGTGAGTTTAATTACCACCTTAATCAGCCACAGAACCTGTGTAATTAATGTGTGTTTGGGTTTAAAGGGGTAAGGTGGCAGCCCTAGCGCGCGCACCCGCAACACGTGCCCGGCGAGTGCGATGACCACCGGGCACCCGCGATCGCTCATGACAGAGCGAGAACCGGGATCTGTGTGTGTAAACACACAAATCCCAGTTCTTTTAGGGGAGTAGAAACAGATTGTGTGTTCATACTAAGTATGAACACAGATCTCTCTCTCCTCCTAGACAGTTCCATCCCCCCTACAGTTGGAACACACCTAGGGAACACAGTTAATCCCTTGATCGCCCCCTAGTGTTAACCCCTTCCCTGCAAGTGACATTTAAACAGTAATAAGTGCATTTGTATAGCACTGATCGCTGTATAATTGTCAATGGTCCCAAAAAATGTGTGAAAAGTGTCCAATTTGTCCGTCGCAATATCGTAGTCCTGATAAAAATCACAGATCGACGCCATTACTAGTACAAAAAAAAAAATAATAATAAAAATGCCATAAATCTATCCCCTATTTTGTGGAGGCCATAACTTTTGTGCAAACCAATCAATAAATGCTTATTGCGATTTTTTTTACCAAAAATATGTAGAAGAATACTTATCGGCCTAAACTGGGGAAAAAATAGTTTTTTTTTAAAAAAAAATGTGGGATAATTTTTATAGCAAAACATAAAAGATTTTTTTTCAAAATTGGTGCTCTTCTTTTGTTTATAGCACAAAAAATAAAAACTGCAGAGGTGATCAAATACCACCAAAAGCACTATTTGTGGGAAAAAAAGGACATATGTCGCCCCCATAGTGTTTAGCAATATGAGGACATGGAGGAAACGGGCTGTCATTTATCAGAAGTGTATGTGCCCTCATATGTGACGCCACTGTAATTTGGGCTTCACAAATAAGAAAAAAGAGGAAACAAACAGCTTAGAAGGTAACTGAAACTGGAGCATGCCCAGTAAATGACAAAAACGATTATAATTGACGTTGAACATTGACGTATATTTGGACTTTGGTTATTGAAGCACAAGCCGTGAGCACAAACGATAGCGCCATCATGTAATGACCGATAAATCGTTCAGTGGACATAAATGAATGCATTTTTTGTTTGTTTTTTTACATATACCTAGTGCAGACAGTTCGGACGGGAAACACATTAACCTTTCAATTTATCGTTCGTTTGGCAGAAAATTTCCAAACTTGTCCTTTGTTTTTTCGGCTCAAAAATGTCCCAACTACTATCGATTTTGTGCCCATTAACTGGCCGAAAAATGAACGAACTGTTTAAATGACTGAAATTTGGCCGATTTTTCGTATAGTGTATGGCCAGCATTAGGGCTCGTTTACATAAGCTTTGATATCTGAAGATTAATCCACATTCAGACCGCTCTTTAGAGAGTATTTTGCAGGCGGTGAGGAGGTGTTGTATTGTCAAATCACTGCCTGCTTTAACCATTAGTGCCACACAACCATGACAGAGGGTATACTGTGAAGCAAAATGTACACCCTAGGCCGCTGCATCTGCAGCTAAAGGGGAAGTGGTTGGGGCAGTACAAAGGCAACTCAACAACAGGGTTTTACCATCCCTCAACCGCTAGTGTGAATGAGCCCTAACTGTAACCAATTTACAACAGCTGATATCCAACTCAACTCCTGACTCATTTATTTTCCACGGTAGCCTGGTAACTTTTTTGGCATCTGTGGGGCAACCAGAACTGTCATAAATTAGACTTTTTGGAACCTTAGATTTTAAAACATGTAGGGATGATTTTAATGAACATTATATTTCTATATTCTGTCTGGGTTGGGCTTTTGTAGGTTCATTAATTGTTCTCTCTCAAATTCGCACACAACAACTTAGAATTTTCACACTTTATAAATATACTTTATACACACTATGCCCACAGCATTGCATATTTTCTCACCACCTCCGCTCCACCCAGCGTGTTTTGTGCTGTGATGTCTTTCACTACTAAAGAAATGTGTTACAGGGCTGACACTTTACCCATTAGTAAAACAAATAATTCTTAACTTTATAATCCTATTTTAGTTGTGTTCAGATAAATTCTGATCTAATTGTGCTGAACAGAGATTGAAGAAGCTCCAATGGACGCATGCTGTTTTTTTTTTTTTTATCTGATGCTTTTCTATGCTACTTATGTGCTCAGTATGTGTACAAGGACAGGAGATCCACCCTTATTGTACAACTTTTCAGTTTTACTGTGTTTTTATGTCACTCAAAACAAGGGGCAGAGGGTGTAGCTTGATTATGATGTTCCTAATAGGAGTACTTCCACTTTCCTGCACCACCCCTCAACCTGGCTCAAGGCTTACCTAAACCATCTTCTCACCTACAGTACTGATCATCTCATGCCCAAATGATTCCTCTCAGCACCTAGTGCAGATTATAGACCAGAGATATGTCAACCGACACTCTTTTCTCTGCTCCATGTCTACTAGGGCTGGTCATACATTATATAATTCTCTTGTACAATTTTCCTTTAGATTTAACCAAACTATATAATATAAACTCAAACCTAAACACTTTCAATTTGTATGCAATCAGGCAGGCCCTTGCACTTCATAGTTGAAAAGGAAACGGAGTACATAGTTTTTTAGTGGCCATACACTAGACGAAAAATCGTTTGAAAACCTTTCATTTGGACAGTTTGTTCGTTTATCGTCTAGTTAATGGGCACAGATCTAAAATCGTCTGTGACGCTTTTGAGACGAAAAATTAAAGGAAAAGTTTGGAAAACTGGCCGAACGGACAATAAATTGAAAGGTTAATGTGTTTCTCGGCCAAACAGTTTGCACTGGGCTTATGTGACAAAATGAACGAAAAAATTGAGTAATTTATGTCAGTTGAACGATTTATCGATCAAATTTCGGTCATTACATGATGACAAAATAGTTTGCTCTCAGGACCATGTGTTCGTTTTTCGAAAACTCGTTCGAACTATTTTTTGACAGGTGTATGGCTAGCATTAGACCCCTTTCACACATGCCTTCAAGAGGAAGTAAAGCCTAAAAAAAAAAAATATATATATATATATATATATATATATACACCCTGCAAGGCAAAGTCATAATGAGCTAGTATGCATAGCATACTAGCTCATTATGAATAACTTCCCTCGATCGAAGCCCCCGAAGCGACCCTCGTTCGCCTCCTCCGCCGTCGCCATCTATCCCAGAGTAACTTACGGGTATTGCGGCTCCGGCGCTGTGACTGGCCGGAGCCACGATGATGTCACTCCGGCGCATGCACGCAGGTGCCGTCGGTGACGGCATGTTTGCCTTCACTAACAGCATGCTCAGTGCGCCTGCGCCATTGTCTACGGCGCGCAGGCACTGTAGACAGAGGTGCCCGATTTTTGTAAAATATAGCATGTAGGTTAAGGAGATATTTCTTGCACCTACAGGTAAGCCTTAATCTAAGCTTACCTGTAGGCTAAAGTGGTCCCAGAGGGTTTACAACCACTTTCAGTTTGTTTCATCAGTTCAGTCACTTTTTTCCAAGAAAAAACAGATCAGTTTACATCAGTTTTTAATCGTTTTTTTAATCAGTTTTTTCATCAGTTTTTCCATCAGTTCTTTACATCCACTTAACCATTTGAGTCAAATTTTTGATTTACATTAGAGCTGCATGATTCTGGATAAAAGTAGATTTTTTTGCTTTGCTGGTCATACACTATATGGAAAATCGTTCAAACCCATTTTTCAAAAAAGGAACATTTGGCCGTGAGAGCAGACGATAGTACCATCATGGTATGACCGATAAATGATAGAATGGACATAAATGAATCAATTTTTTGTTTGTTTTTTCACATATACCTAGTGCAAACAGATTGGATGGAAAACACATTATCCTTTTAATTTATCGTTCATTTGGCAGAAAATTTCCAAACTTGTCCTTCGTTTTTTCGGCTCAAAAACGCCCCAACCATTTACAGATTTATGCCCATTAACTGGCCGAAAAAAAGAACGAATTGTCTAAATTACAGAATTTCGGACAATTTTTCGGATAGTGTATGGCCAGCATTAGAATAAAGATCACAATTCTCATGGCGTAATATCATCTTTCGCATCATACAAGCAAAACGGGCAAACTTTACTGTTTAGTTTTTTTTGGTAATTTTTTCCCAAAAAATTGTGTTTGAAAGACCGCTGCGCAAATACCGTGTGACATAAAATATTGTAATAACCACCATTTTATTCTCTAGGGTCTCTGCTAATAAAATATATATATATATATATATATATATATATATATATATATATATATATATAAAATGTTTGGGGGTTCTAAGTAATTTTCTAGCAAAAAATACTGATTTTAACTTGTAAGCAACAAGTGTCAGAAAAAGGTTTATGCCCCGTACACACGAGCGGAATTTCCGTCGGAAAAATCTTGGATGGTTTTTCCGACGGAATTCCCCTCAAGCTTGGCTTGCATCAAATTGCGTCAAATTGTTTCCGAGCATGCGTGATTTTTTGCGCGTCCAAATTGCATGATGACCGCATTTTCGGATAGGAACTTTTCCCAACCGAAAAATAGAGAACATGCTCCCAATCTTTTGCTGGCTGGAATTCCGTCAGCAAAAGTCTGATGGAGCATACACACAGTCGCATTTTCCGACCAAAAGCTCTCATCGGAGTTTTGCTGGCGGCATTTTCAATCGTGTGTACGCGGCATTAGTCTTTAAGTGGTTAAACTGCCCTCATCTACAGACAGAAGTTCATACCTTTGATCTAAGAACCGATAGATACATTGTATCTCTTCTCTATCTCTCTGCACTGAGGAATGTCTTTTTTTTTTTTTTTTTTTACAGCTCTGGCTCTGCAACGTTTACATCACAGAATCAGGGAAATGTCAGTTCAGATCGGGAGGGGGGTTGAATCCAGATCTTTTTTAAAAGATTAATTGTGCAGCTCTGGTATGCCTGTGAATGGGGAGGTGGGTAGGCTTAATTTTTTTTAATTTTTTTTTACTTTTCATGTGTTTTTTTTCTTATGATTTTATTGCTATCACATAGGGGACCAACAGTCCCCTATGTGATAGCAGATACGTGAAAGGTCCTCTTTGGGGGAGGGAGTGATGTATGGTTGCCACCTCATCCCTTTAAACCCGAACACATATTAATTACACAGGTTCTGTGGCTGATTAAGGTGGTAATTAAACTCACTTGGTGCCTTATCTGCATTTATTTAGCCTCAGAACCTGTGTAATTCAAAGGTGTTCGGGTTTAAAGGGATGAGGTGGCAACTCTAGAGCAGTGTTTCTCAACTCCAGTCCTCAAGGAACCCCAACAGGTCATTTTTCAGGATATCCCTCAGATGAAACAGCTGTGGTAATTACTACGGCAGTGAGACTGATCAAATCACCTGTGCAAAATAATGGAAAGCCTGAAAACATGACCTGTTGGGGTGCCTTGAGGACTGGAGTTGAGTAACACTGCTCTAGAGTGATGGGCAGTGTGTGCAAGGAGAGGACAGGAGAAGAGCAGTATACATAGTGAGAGGGCAGTCTGTACAGACAGGCTCCCTCACTTGCCAGCGCTGACTGTCACTGTCAACTTTTAAATGTAATTGCCATTTTTTTTTTCTTCTTATGCTTAATAGCGCAGAGAATGAGCTGTCATTCAGGCCCGCCACTAAGTTAAACAAAGGGGTGGGGTCACCGGGTGATGCCACTGGGTGACCTCGCCCGTTTGCTTAATTTAGTGGCGGGCCCAAATGACAGCTCATTCTCTCTGCTATTAATTATAGAAAAAAAAAAAGCCGGAAATTACATTTAAAAGCTGACAGTGACAGTCAGCGCCGGCAAGTGAGGGAGCCTGTCTGTACAGACTGCTCCGTCACTATATATACTGCTATACTGCTCTCCTACCTTTCTTTGTCACAACCTCCCCCAATCCCCCCCCCCCAACATAGTGAATGGCTGCCCCTAACAACCAATGCAAAAACAGATGAAAAACTGACCATTTTGATACATTTTTTTGATGGATGAAAAATAGGGCTTTCATCCGTTCAAAAAAAACAGATGTTGACGGAAGCAGATGAAAATAGATGATCGTCCATTGTCTTCCGTTTTTCCATTGGAATGCATTGATGTCCATTTTTCATCCATCAATGGATGGATGGAAAACAGACAAATGGTCCGTATGTGTCAAAGGGGCCTAAAGGAAATTGAATAAGAAAATTGTATAATGTATGGCCAGCTTGAGAAGGATTTTGACTAATTTACAGTAGACACTGAAGGAGCGCTTAAGGGGGACTTAAAGTGGTTGTAAATGATCACCCTGTAAAATGACACATTCAGTTTGAAATAGAAATGAAAGGCAAAACATTTGTGTATAGATTAAAAAAAATATTATAAATATCTTTTTCCTGACAGACTCCATGGCAGTCTACGTATGGGTTAAGCATGCATATTCGCCAGCACACCATGGATCAGCAGTTATTCATCCAAAAAAGCTTTAATGAAGAAAGGTCACATCACAAAGGAAGGTGCAACATTTTGGAGCCGCGCAGGACCCCTTCGTCGGGCATGTGATAAAGTGCAACAGTGTCAAAAGCAGAATATAAATACAGTGGTCTCCAATCAAAACATGTGCAAGATGAAAAAACAGTACACACCCCCTCCCTGTGACGTCAATATGATGTCAGAGTCCCGCCAGAAAGTATAAAAACAATAAGGTATTGAAGTAACACAAAATGGGCAAGGGCACTGAAACCTAAAAATCGCGGAATGCAGATCGCATATCCAGCGGTAGCTTGACAGCACTAGATCGGTAATACTATCCAGATGTGCCCGCTCGGAGCACAACGCCTCTAGGACCCAGCGGTTCTGTTGCCAGATAGCAGCCCTGGCCGCCAATCCCATCATGCCACATATGCTGCACATGCGCACGCGTCCATGGACTTTCTGTCTATTTAGGGCTGCTATCCGGCAACAGAACCGCTGGGTCCTAGAGGCATTGTGCTCCGAGTTGTTTTTTCATCTTGCACATGTTTTGATTGGTGACCACTGTATTTATATTCTGCTTTTGACACTGTTGCACTTTATCACATGCCTGACGAAGGGGTCCTGCGCGGCTCCGAAACGTTGCACTTTTCTTTGTGATGTGACCTTTCTTCATTAAAACTTTTTTGGACGAATAACTGCTGATCCATGGTGTGTTGGCGAATATGTACGCTTGATTTGATGCTTCCAGGACCCAACTGGTAATCACTGCAGCACCCACCATTTTATGAGCCATTTTCACCAGGAATGTGTGTGATAGAAATGTTGATCAAACTACCTGTGGGTTAACCCCGCCTCCTCTCCAATGCTATAGGACCCCACTCCCATAAATGTGAGCTCACCACTAGAGACTGCGTTCCTTTTTTTGTCCCCCTCCATGGACCTACATTGCGTGTACTCACGTTTTCCTGTACGACATCCAGTCGGGATGACTCCTGAGCAAGGCATACCAATCATGCGGTGCAAGCCCAGGGCCCATGGGCGGGCAAGTGGCTTTCAGGCACAATATACCCCAGTGGTGAAGGGAAGGTTGCCTAGGTATGCCCAAGATGGATGTTGGCGGATTCAACCTGGCTGGCAAGGTCTGCTGTTTTATTTTTCTCCATGGCAGTTGTTTATGTTTTTGTTGTCCTTATCATGTGGCCACTCTGTTTTTCCCCTGGGTTAGCCTTCTGGCTTCTCACGGCGCCTGGAACGCTCCTGCGTTCCAGGGTGCCGCTATACTTCCAGGTTTCGGCTGCAACGAGCATCTGCGCATGCGCGGGGCCTTGGTAAAATCAAGGCTTGGTTGGCGCATGCGCAGCACGGGCGGAGCACCCGGCGGTCGCACAGGCGCCATTCGGTGCTCTCTACGGCGCAGGCACAATGAGGGGGGAGGCAGTGACATCATCCGGGCGGGGGATTTAAATAGCTGTCAGCTCCTGTCAGTTTGGGAACTCCTCTGGGCAGTGAGCGGCAACTTTCCCTGAGCCTAGGATCACACAGGACAGGGTAAGCCTTATCTGGGGAGTCTGGAAAGGCACAATTAAAAAAAAAATGTTTTTCTCTTGCTTGTCTCCCCGGCTTATCTTAGGTCATTTGGGTATTTTCCAAGTCTGTGTGGTTCCTTCTTTATTTGGATTGATTTTCTGTCCAAAGTACCATGGACAGGTCACCACCTCAGTGTGGCCAGCCCTCACGCACAAGGTATGTGCAGACGAGGGGGAGGGAAGATTATTCATGGTTGAATAAGAATGCGTTAACACCAGACTTTGCATTTCTTCTTTCCCTTTTTTTTCTCCAGCCCTTCCAGATCAGACCGCCCAATTGTGGTCCGAGACGACAGAGAGCTTGCCAGGCGGCAACAGCACTCATCATCTAGGTCCAGACGTGACTCTCCGTCCAGGACCCAGCAGCAGATGATATGTTCCCATTCCTCCTCCAGACATCGCACCCACCGCCATGACAGCCGCTCTGATCTTGCTGGGGATGTGGGACACGAGTCCCGGAGGGCAAATCATCACGTGATCTATGTTATGCCTGGGCGGTCGGGGAGAAAGAAATGGAAAACCAACAGATGGAGTCTCTTGTTAAGCTTGTGGTGCAACAATCCCTAAATGAGTGGGGTACAACCCGCAGTCCACCACTCTATCTGGCTCCCTAGCTGACGAGGTCCAGGAGGATCCGGGCCCATCCCAGCCTTACGATGCTTCTGGAGGGAGACAAATTTGTCGGAGGCTTAGACTTTGCTCTGGTTTCTCCAATAGTTAAAGCGGCCAAAGAGGTATTTAAGTGGGAAGATCCTTCCACTCCCCTGGCTAAGCAATAAAAATTCTTTAAACACCTGGGGAAGAAACTTTCCAATTTCCCGCTCCTTTCCGAATTGAAAGATATCATTGATGAGGAGTGGAGCAAGGTAGATAAGAAGACTTCTATGTCAAGCAAGACCTCCAGATTATACCCCTTCATGGCAGAGGAAGTGAAACACCTGGAAAATGCTCCCCTCATAGACGCAGCACTGATGAGACTGGCCAAACACGTTACTCTTCCCTTAGAGGATGCTGTATCCTTCAAGGATGGGCTTGAGAGGAGAATAGACCAAGATCTTAAGAGAGTTTACGGGCCAGCCGGTATGATTTACAAACCCGCCTTGGCCCTTGCGGCCATGTCCAAGGCTATGAAAGCCTGGACAGAGAATGTGGATTCTGTACTCAGGGGCGTCTCAGAAGAACTGACCAGGGGCTTGGCAGTCCAGGAATTGAGGCTGGCAGCGGCATTCCTGGGGGAGGCTTCTATCGACCTTATCCGCCTGCTGGCCCGGACTATGCTATTCTCGGACACAGCTAAGCGGGCCTTATGGTTGCATCCTTGGCTGATCCAGCGTCCAAACAAGCCTGGTGTAAGATCCCCTTTGAGGGGTCCTCGTTGTTTGGCAACAGGTTGGATAGTGCCATAGCCCGGGCCACAGGTGTGAAGTCGGGCTTCCTGCCCCAGAATAGGCGTCTGTTCGGTCAGAAGAGGCCCCAGCGCAGAAGACGCAGTACTGAGCGTTCAAGGGAAGCACGCTCTTACAGGCCCGGCCGAGATTTCAGAAGAAATTGGAGCAGAAGTCAGAGATCCTTCCAAAAGTCTGCTAAAAGCCAAGCGTCCAGTGGGCATGAGCCGGCTAAGTCGTTTTGGGATTCGGCCCGCCCAGGCGGGTCGGGTGGGGGTGCATCTGCTTCTCTTCCGGTATGTCTAGTTGGCCTTAATCTTGGACTACTGGACCAACAGGATGGTCTCCACAGGCCACACATGGTCCTTTACCAGTACTCCTCCCCTCAGATTTATTTCCACCCTGCTACCACGGTCAGAAGAAAAGAAGCAGGTGTTATTGTCCTACGTGGCTTCGCTGATAGTACAGGGAGCCGCAGTGCCTGTCCCGAAAGGCGAAGGGTTCCAAGGGGTATACTGCCCTTTCTTCCTAGTGCAGAAGAAAAACGGTTCATGGCGCCCCTTGATAGACCTAACTTACCTAGACAAGTTGATAAAATACGAAAGATTAAAAATGGAGACTCTGTCTACCATCCAACAAGCTGTGCAGCCAGGCGATTGGCTAATCTCAATGGACTTAAAAGATGCCTTTTTCCACGTGCCTGTGGCAGAAGAATTCCGCAAATACCTCCGGTTCAGAGTTGGGCAACAACATCTACAGTTCTCCTGCCTCCCTTTCGGGTTGACAACCTCACCCCGAGTCTTTTCGAAAATGTTCTTCTGGCCATGGTGGCCCTCTCCTGTTACTGTCCCAAGACAAGGAGCAGCTGTTGGTCCACAGGGAGCAGGTTATCTCCACACTGATCGAATTCAGGTGGCTCCTAAACCTGGAGAAAAGCCATCTGGAACCAGTCCAGCGCCCAATATACTTAGGGGTCCAGTTCGACACGGTGGAAAGCACCATCTCTCTCCCAGTGTAGAAGATCCCAGTCATTCGAGAGAGAATTTCACGGGCTCTGAGCTCCTCACGCCTAAAGGCCTCGCAGTGCCTAAGCGTTAACGGCACGATGGTCTCTACGACCCTCATGGTCAAATTGTCTCTGTGGAGGTTACGCCCTTTTCAGACAGGGTTTCTTGAACAATTAAATTCAGGGGTTGACAATCAGTCCATTCACATAACTTCAGTGATGAGGAACAGCCTCTTATGATGGCTCCAGCGCAGAAATCTGCTCACCTGCCACTCCATTGCCCCCGTCTCATGGGTCACGGTCACGACTGATGGCAGCGGTTCCGTATGGGGAGCCCTTTGCAGGTCAGAACTTACACAAGGCAGGTGGGATGCCCGCCTTCACAACCCGGACTCAAACGTCTTGGAACCACGGGCAGCATGGTATGCCCTTCAATCCTTCACTCATCTCCTGAAAGGAGAATCAGTTATATTGAGAATGGACAACACCACAGCGGTCTCCTATGTGAAGAGGCAAGGGGGCACTCAGAGCTTGACCTTGCTCCAAGAAGTCGAGCCCATCATGTCCTGGGCTAAGAAAAATCTGGCTAATATTTCAGCGTTCTTCGTCCCCGGAGTCCAGAACGTCCAAGCGGACTTCCTATCTCGCACACAGTTAGACAACAACGAGTGGTCCCTTCATGTGCAGATGTTCTAATGGATCCTGTCCTTGGGAGTCAATCCCGAAGTAGATCTGTTTGCATCCCCCTGCAACTTCAAGTTTAAGAAGTATTACACTCGGGGCCTGACAGATCGGTGCAGCTTCAACAGGGCATACGCTTTCCACCGATCCCGATCATCCTCAGGTTTTTACATAGACCTCAAGTGGAAGCGGTCAAGGTGGTGGTGATAGCTCCTTACCGGCCGAACAGGCCGTGGTTTCCCCTCCTGACCCAGCTCAGCTTCTGGGATCTGGTGCCTCTTCCTCTCAGGCCAGACCTTCTTTCTCAGGGGGCAGTCCTGCACCCTTGCCCGGCGTTACTGAGACTGATGGTCTGGTTCTTGAGAGAGAGAGGCTGGAATCTCTCGGGTGCGCGTCAAGAGTAATTTTCACCCTCATGAGCTTGAGAAAGGCGAGCACGAATAAGGTCTATGGGAAAATATGGGCCAAGTTTGTAGAATTCTCATCTTCTGCGGGCAGATCGTTCAGAGATCCAGGAATCCAAGATATTCTCAGCTTCCTTCAATCCGGCCAAGATCTGTCTCTATCCATCAGCTCCCTCAGGGTTCAAGTTTCTGCCCTGTCAGCCTTCTCCGGAACATCATGGGCTGTTCACCCTCTAATCCGGCAGGTCTTCCGTGGGGCAACAAGACTCAGGTCCCAAAGAAGGCCAAGATTCCCCAAATGGGATCTTCCCCTTGTTCTCGACTCACTGTCTGGATACAGTACTGTGGGATCCGCTCTGCTTTTTATCAAAGACCTTTCTGCAAAAGTCGCCTTCCTAGTTGCCATCACTTCGGCCAAAAGGTTTTCTGAGATCGGGTCCTTGGGTCACGAAGAACCATTCCTGACTCTCTTCCTGGACCAGGTGGTCCTCATCCCTATGCTCGGCTCAAACCCGAAAGTTACTTCAGTGTTCCATGAGAACCAAGAAATTGTCCTACCTACATTCAGCGCCCCGGGGTCCACTGAAGTTCACCCTCTGGATGTAGGCAAATTACTAAAGAAATACCTGCAAGCTACTTCCTCCTTTAGACGCTCCGACTACTTGTTTATCTTGCACTCCGGCAACAACAGAGGGAAGCGAGCCTTGACCAGAACGATTGCGGCCTGGATCGTCCAATCCATTCAGCAGGCTTATAGGGCTAAGGGCTTGGCTCTTCCAGAGGCGGTGACGGCACATTCCACCAGGGATATGGCGGCTTTGTGGGCAGCAGCCCGGCATGTGGCTCATGATGTCATCTGCAAAGCGGCCTCATGGGCCTCCATTAATACCTTCATGTCACACTATTGCATAGAACCTGCTTCTCTATCTTCTGTGAACTTTGGTTTAAGGATCCTGTCGGTTGACGGGGCAAATTAAATTTATTTTTTAGCTCAAATTTATGGCAGTGGGATCCTATGGCATTGGAGAGGAGGCGGGGTTAACCCACACGTAGACTGCCATGGAGTCCATCAGGAAGGGAAAATTAATGTAAGTATTTGATAATAAATTTTCCTTTTTTTCCTTTTTTTATAAGTAATCACATTCCTTCTATTCCCTCTGAGCGGCATAAGAGCTGGGGGGGGGGGGAGGGGGGGAAGCAGCATCACACTGAGCCTTCCAGTGAAAGGCTGTGCAGGGGGGCATGTCAAGACAAGTCTGATCATTGGAGGAGAGCAGGCTGATTTACTGATTATGTGACTGCTTTATCTCTAGAATGAACCCCTATCCATTCGGAAGTGTTTTCTTCCATTCCAGATCATGAGCTAGATACAGGAATGCACAAGCTGGTTCCTGTTGACTGGGTCCTGGTAAAGAAGTTTGTGAGGAAACACACCCTTGAACCCAGATATGATGGTCCTTTCCAAGTCCTTCTGACAACTACCACATCAGTAAAAGTGAGCGGAAGGAACTCGTGGATACACGCCTTTCACTGCAAGAAAGTCCCTGTGCCCAAATAAGAGGCTGAGGAGACCAAGCCATGATCCTGTTTATCCTTTTTGTTGTGATTTTTGCTCAGGCCCAGGAGGTGGCCATCAAACAGAAAGATGGTATAACAATTCTGGTATAACTCATCCAATACACATGTTGCCACTTTCATATCCCCTTATAACAAGATACTTCCAGGTACTCATTACAGTGTCCAGTCCAATGAGAGAGCAATAGGTCCCATGACTGTGTATGTATGTGTCACTGACACCTACTGGGGCAACAACTGTGATTATTGGGGAGCAGTGGGTTGGAACACTGGGGATGAAAAATGGGGGTACAAGCCTGAAACCGCCCAGAATAGAAAGGACAAAAATGGGAAGTCACTCTTAGATAGGATGACAATCAACAAATACACAGATCAATATTTCACCAAAGAGTTCAGACTGACCATTGAGAATCCCAGCCCAGGGGACAGTGGGACCTATGTATTGGGCCTATGGTGGGGAAATGGGTATTACGGTTTTAGAAAACCTTTCCAACTGAAAGACATGTTCAATAACCCAGAGTGGACAGTTCCCCAATCTACATCCAACTCTAACCTCCTAAAGCCTCACATGCAAACATTAGGGGACATGGTGGCCATAGCAGACCCTACTTTTGAGGACACCATGGCTGAAGAAACCGGTTTCTCAGATGTCAACTTGTGGCTCGAATGGATGAGGTACAATGCAGGGAAGCACAATAAGACCAACTGTTATGTGTGCGGGGGGGCTAAACCGCATCTGGGAACAATGCCCCTTAATGTACTCCCAGAACATGAGACCTGTGTCCTTAGCCTTTTTACCAACACAACCACTAACTACTCCCTGTGTGAGCATTGGAAAAAAGAGATACCAGATGATGATGACGATGTCTATGTAAGGCTTGATGAAAATTATGATGAAAATTATGTGTTACACTCCGTTACAGTCCCCCTCCCCCGAGATGCAACACCGTAGGGCTATAGGGACAGATAGCACCTGGCTGCACTCCTCCAGCTGTATCGAGGGGGGTAGTGAACTAGTCGCTGCTCTTTCTCTACATACGGCTTAAAAGAGTCGCAGAGGGGGATGGGCTGGGTGTAGGTCTTTCAGTGTGAGGGACAGTTTTGTGAAATAAGCATTTCAGGGGGGGGGGGGGGGGGGGACTGTAATGGATGTGACTATGAGTGTTATGATGAAATGCCTATTTCAAATATAACCATATAGATATAAGTGCTTATCTCTCTCTCTCAACTATCAGCCTTAACCATATTCAATTAGATGTCTGCCAGCTTACCCTATACCTTCATGTGGAACAGAACTGCAAGACTTAAGAACAAGTTAAAGAAGATTGCGCCTGTCTTTAAGAACTGGAAACAAGACACCCTATTTAGCTATGATAGTTTGCTATTCCCTTATATAGATATAACCCAGCTAAAAGCTTATACTTTGTCACAATAATGAATATGTATATCTTGCGGTCCGCATATGCTTGTCTTATTTGACATTTGATTTGATAACAAAATATCCGGCTCACGGTATATTAGCCGGAGTCCAAGAAGTATTAAAGCAGAAGTATCAATCTACTGAACTCGTGTATGTCTCAGTAATTTACTTCAAGTGTGCACACTTTTACATTGAAGGTTAATTTGGAAACAAAAGTACCGAACGGTTCTGGTTCGGTCCAAAACACAGAGATGTGTGAACCGGCTCCATAGAGAGCAGGTCACAATCTCCTGCTATGCAAATTTGATGCAGGGAAACCCAGTGTGAACCCAGCCTTAATTTTTATGTGGGGGCGCTGGAGCACCGCTTTAACTATTTTCATTCTTATGCTGCCAGCATTTGTAAATAGATAGAAAGCTATATTATATTAATTTGTTTTAACCTTTTTTTTTTTTTTTTTGCATTGCTTAACCACTTGCTTACTGGGCCCCTTCACCCCCTTCCTGACCAGGTCAATTTTCAGCTTTCAGCGCTGTTCCTTTTTGAATGACAATTGCGCGGTCATGCTACACTGTACCCAAATGAAATTTTTATCATTTATTTCACACAAATTGAGCTTTCTTTTGGTGGTATTTAATCACTACTGGGTTTTCTATTTTTTTGCTAAACAAACAAAAAAACAGACCTAAAATTTTGGGGAAAAAAACAACAAATTTTGCAAACGGGTAATTTTTCTCCTTTACTGATGTGCGCTGATGAGGCTGCACTGATGGGCAGTGATAGACACTGATAAAGCCGCAATGATGGGCACTGATATGTGGCACTAATGGGCACTGATGGGCACTAATGAGGCTGCACTGATGGGCACTGATAGGTGGCAGTGAAAGGCACTGATAGGCAGCACTGAAGGGCACTGATAGGTGGTACTGATGGGCACTAATAGGCACTGGTAAGTGACACTGATAGGCAGCACTGATGGGTGACACTGATTATGAAGCACTGATGGGCACTGGTGGGCAATGATAGGTTGCACTGGTGGGCACTGGTAGGTGGTAGTGGGCACTGCTTAGCAGCAGTGGGCATGGAGCACGTGGGACCGATATCCCATTTACACAAGCCGGCTTTTTTTTTCTCCTTGAGCTGTCAGCTAATATTATGCTTTAGGGAAGACAGTGTTGTACTCCATGGACTGGTAAGTACCTGTTTCTAAAAAGTCAGCAGCTACAGTATTTATAGCTGCTGATTAATTTTTAGGGAAATGAGTGAAGTTCCTCTTTGATGTTCTAAATTTGATGGAAAAAAAACAAAAACCATTCATCATCAGTCCACGATAATTAGTAATCACAATTTTGAACAAATGTTGAAATATATTATCATGCATTTCAGGACCAATGATTTGACGAGGCACAACTCACTGTATAACTCAGCTTATATATTAAAATACCATAAATATGTACAAGTATGCATACTGTTAGACTCCTAAACAGCAATAAGGATCTTTAAACTTTCAGTCATGTGTTGACTTTGACAGCCATTGGCTTACAGAAGATCTCTGCTTCAGTCATGAATGGAAGTTCCTGCAGGATACAGCGTGCATCAACACACTTCATTTATCACACAGAAAGCAACTGTCTTTATCCACAAATGTGCACATCTGCACTGACACCCTGTGTCCTGCAGGGACGTCCGTTCATCACTGACATGAATGGAGGACTGTTGAGAGCTCATGATGATTGTTAAAGTTGACAAAGTTGATTTAAAATCTTCAAGCAGCCTAAGGGATGGAACTTAGTCATTCCACAACTACATACTATGTGCTGACAGATGAATGAAAGTCTCATACAACTTTCTTTCATTACAAACTGCACTCTGTGATATACAGACATGTAATAGTAAATGCTTCATACATGTCTCAAACATGCTGCACAATGCTTCACTACATCCATAGCTCCCAACTGTCCCTGATTTCGTGGGACTGTCCCTGATTTGGAGCAATGTCCCTCTGTCCCTCATTCCTCCTCATTTGTCCCTCATTTTGGTCTGATCTATATAGTTGTATATAAAATTTACTTTTTATCTATCAAAAAGTGTTTTCCAGCGTAAACCTTTCATCTGATTTCTAAATTGCTGCATTTGTAAATTCCAAAAGCCAATATAAAGGAATAGTAGTGGTACAAAAAGCACTTGTGGGTTCAACCAACCTTGTCTGTATGTACAAGTCTCCTTTAAGGGGGCGTGGCAAGGGGTGTGTCCTATGCCTGCATACTTTTGCTGATAGGTGTCCCTCATTCCCATCTCAAAAAGTTGGGAGGTATGACTACATCTACCGAGGGGACATTCAAAATGTCAAACACCAGTTATAATCGGGAGACAAAACTGCACCCATCTGACTAGGCCATCTATTTATACTGTATATTAAGGCAGCTAAAAATCACTTTTATACCACATTTTAAATTAGGCAAAGGGCTCAATTTACAATAGTGAATTGACTGTTTGCTCAGCAAGAGAATTTTCTTGAATTTAGTGAATGTAGTGAAGCTCTGTTGACTTCAATCAGGTGCAAGCAAATATATATATATTTTAAATATTTCTTGCATGTGATATGGTATTCTTTGTAAAGTAAATTTTCACATTTACTAAGCTAAGTGAACATTCCCTGGCAAAGCGAACAAACTATCTGCCTTTAGTTAATTAACCCCAGTGTATGTTTAGCATGTTTTATTGCTAACAAAAAAAAATATTTTGTAGGAACAGAAGCAAAAACGTTTAATTGGCTGAGTAAAAAATACATTGTATTACCCAATTAATAGCTCTTTCATAAGGTGCATGTTTTTACCCACCCATGCCGCCTTATAGTCTCCATTTGACATTTTGACATTACGTAGAAGGAGAAGCTTCTCTTTCATCATTACTGGTGTAATACAGATTTCCTCTTTTCTATGTTCCTCTTTTTTTTTTTTTTTCTAAGTTGGATAGAAAATTGGTCTAACAACTAGATAAGTCTTCAAAGTGAATGTCTGAACTCTGCCATAAGGTATGTACATTTTTTTACAAACTAATAAGATGAATAACCATGTTTTTCTGAAATCTGATATTGGTACATAATAATAGAGCAAAAATGACAGCATTCAGTATCAGCTTTAAAACTGTACAAATGTAATTGATGAGATTCTACTATATTGAAATATTTTTTTAAATTACAAATTAAAGGCTAGATCCATATAAATCTGACATTAACTTTGTTTCATGGAGATAAACCATTGGTTTCTAGTACCTATCCAAAACTCTGGCAGTTGGATTTCTAGTAAGACTGAATACAATTGCATGGGGCATGACTTGGAATATTAGGATGGAATTCTTGCCAGTGGAATCCCAGTAGATTGTAATTGAATCAGCCTAGTGGAGTACACTCTGTACTGAATTAACTGTTTTTGGTGGTGAAAAGGCCTCCCCATACTTCCCGAGCTCAAGGTGAGTGAGGCGCTGACTGTGAGTGTATCCTCGCTCTAATATAGAGAACAATTTTGACAAGAAAAGTCGCGCAATAATGACATCATTCCTTTTTTTAACAGAAAAGTTTTTTTTAATCTCCAACAGGAGATATATTGTCATATATAGTTACATACAGATATAAGGCGTTATATAATAACGGATTTTACAGCATACTGTTTCAACACATAGAATGTTAGGAATCAGTGTGAAAATTGATAGGTCTATAAAAGGTTCTTGTATACTCAATTGCTCATATGAGTCAACTTATGTGGTTGTACATGGAGGATTAATACCTGTGTAATTCCCCTAGTGATGGGGGGGAAGGGTGTATCTTGAGAGTAGGGGCAGGCCCCAGACACAGTGTACTGTGGTATCCAGGCACGGGCCCGTGTCTGGGGGGGGGGGGGGGACATGTATGGCATCAGCTCCATGCATAGTCCTTGGCTAATTGGGATTTCTTCTCAGAGTGGGGTGGCTTTTAGCTTTTGACCCAAGCGCCCCATATTTTCTCACATTTTTTTGGACATTTACGACTCATGTACGTAAGTTTGTAGAAAGGGAGGGTGGAATCAATCAGAGCTCTCCACTGCACAACCGTAGGAGGTTCCAGCTGTTTCCATTTAGTTATAACTTTTCTGGCATAGAACGAAGCATAAAAAATAAATAATCTTTTGTGTGTGTTAGTCGTGACGTTGTCACAGATACCCAAGAGGAGGATAAGAGGGTCGACTCTTAAGTTTAGTCTTCCTACAGAGTTAATGTTGTGAACCACATCCCTCCAGAACTGCTGGATAAAGGGGTAGGACCACACTCCATGCAAGAATGCAAGGGTGGGTAGATCTTCTTTCCATTTATTAAAGAGTTTAGACCATCTGCCATCGTCCTCACAGGATATGCGAAGAGAGGGGAGGATGCGATCGGCATTACTGGAAATCAGAAAATGCTCCACCATATGTGACTGTAGTTGTATTTCAGCAGGGAATTGGGCTTGTACCGCATGCCGCAATTGCAGGTATCGGAAGAACATTTTTGGTGGGAGTTGTAAGGTGTGTTTCAGGTCATCTTAAGAGAGAAGTCTACCCTCTGGCATAATTTGTTGTAGTGTTTTAATGTCATATCCAGCCCAGACCGCTGGGTCCGGGATAGACTGGAGGTTGTGTAACCTAGGATTGCTCCAGAGTGGAGTATATGGTAGTTGTCATTGTCGGATGCGCTTTTGGACCCCTAAACACCAGGTTACTCAGTACTGAGTAGGACCCCAAGATGGCCGCCTCTAAGTTAACAGACGGGTTATTACATGATTGGGTAAACCCAATACATTTATTGTAAATGTGTATTTAAACTAATTCTGTACAGTTGCATTAACCACTTGCCGACTGCCCGCTGTCAATTGATTGTGGCAGAAAGGCACTCCTGCACAAATCCCCGTGGCTGTATGGTGGGTGCTTTAAGGAGTATAGGGGGCGCGCGCGCGCCACCGGAAGTTTGTGCACGTGCCCGCCACATCCCCAAGGAGCCAATGCGCGTGCCCGGCGGCTGCGATCTCTGCCGGGCATCCGCGATCGCTCCTGACAGAGCAAGAACAGGGGTTTGTGTGTGTAAACACACAAATCCACGTCCTGTCAGGGGAGAGGAGACAGATCGTGTGTTCCTAGTATATAGGAACAACGACCAGTCCCATCCCCCCACAGTTAGAACACACAGTAAGGGAACACATTTAACCCCTTGATCGCCCCCTGGTGTTAACCCCTTTCATGCCAGTGAAATTTATACAGTAATCAGTGCATTTTTATAGCACTGATCACTGTCAATGATCCCAAAAATGTGCCAAAAGTGTCCGATCTGTCCGCCGCAATAGCAGATCGCCGCCATTACTAGTAAAAAAATAAAAATAAATGTTAAAAATGACATAAATCTGTCCCCTATTTTGTAGACGCTATAACTTTTGCGCAAACCAATCAATATATGCTTTTTGCAATTTTTTTTTTACCAAAAATATGTAGAAGAATATATATCGGCCTAAACTGATGAAGACATTTGTTTTTGTTTTTTAATTTTGGGATATTTATTATAGCAAAAAGTAAAAAATATTGTGTTTTTTTTTCAAAATTGTCGCTCTTCTTTTGTTTATAGCGCAAAATATAAAAATCGCAGACGTGATCAAATACCACCAAAAGAAAGCTCTATTTGTGGGAAAAATAGGACATAAATTTTGTGTGGGTACAACGTTGCATGGCTGTGCAAAAGTCAGTTAAAGCAACACAGTGCCGTATCGCTTCCTGGCTTGGTTAGGAAGGGGGTAGATCCTTCTGGGGCTGAAGTGGGGCTGAAGTGGTTAAGTGACTGTCAAAGTAAAACAGTAAAAAAAATACTTATGCAGCACATCATGTTTTATTCAGTAAACAGCATGAAAGCATGGAAAAATACCTATTAGTCAAACAGAAATGCAATTACGCCAAGGTCTTTTGTGAACTGACAAAACACATTTTTTGTAGTGTTGTCAGACTTGTTCAGTGTTTTTTTGCTAAACTACTCAACCACTCCCACTCTCATATTTGTACAACATAAAGCATAATAATTCTGAAGTCCAAGATAAGAACTAGAAGGGCTTTTTGGGATAACACAACAGGTATGCAGAGGATACAGAATAGCAATGAATTTCTGACAAGATCAAAAGGTTTTTTGTTTTTTTTTGGTTTTTTTTTTGCACTTCTCACAGTGAAAAATCAGTAATTTAATTAGAGGAAAAAGGAGGAAGTTAATTGTTGGGGTTTACATACACTTTAAGGGTACGTTCACACTAAACGCGGGTTTGAAATCGTGTGAGTTCAGCTGAACTCGCATGATTCCAAACCTGCATTTGAGTGCGAGCTCGGGGGAGATTTGAGACATCTGTGCGGGTTAATGCACAAATGTCTATTGAAATTGCCCCCAAAGTCACCAAAAGTAGTGCAGGAACTACTTTTGGAAATTGTTGAGGCGCCGCAAAGTCGGCGTCCCATCGATTGTGTTTTTTTTTTGTGATATATTGAAATTCTTTTTGGAAGTTTATAAACTTGTATAGTGGTGTTTAATTTAATAATATAATTATATGTATATAATATTAATTTTACAAGTTACCATTAATTGCAGGTTGCATCTATGATCTTTAAGCTGGTCATACACCCAAAGAAATTCAACCCTGTTGGCAACCCCCCACCCAACATCCTTTATTGAAAATTTTAAAAAACTGGGCAGAAAATTGTAAGCCAATCAGATGCAGCCTCTGTTCAGGTATTCTGACCCACCTGCACCACGATCTATTTATTTGTACTGTATAGTGTGAATAGTGGAATCTGTCCCCTATAAGCTGAACAAAAAAAATCTATCAGTGTATGGCCAGCTTTAGTTTGCAAACAATCTCTGGCTTTCTGACAAGAAGAAAAAAAATGAAAAAGTGCATTAAAGCCTGGAATAAAGAGCCATAGGGACACTGGAGCTCACTTTAAAACAATTACTACATGCTAAACAGCATGCATAAAAGAGCCTGGGTATGAATTTTTAGTTAATTAGCATACCCCCAGTTGCTTGAAAAAAGAAACTGGGGGGCCATAGATTATGCTGGATCGACTTGGGTATAATCAGCCTGCCCATAGATAGATCGAATCTCGGCCGGTCCCTGCTGAACTGGCCGAAATTTGATCCATCTATGGCCGGCTGTACTGATATCTGCAAATTTGTCATGGTCTAATGTACTAGTCTTCACCCTTAGCTTGCCTGTAACCCTTTGCTTGCCTTTGTACAGCCCTTGGGACACTATTCCTCCCACTGCAACAAGGTACTATTTCTCCCACTTGACACCAACAGGCATAATTTCTGTGATTGACACCAATGGGGCATTTTTTTTCTGATACCAACAATGGTGCATTATTTCTCCTCCTACTGACCACAGGCGCTATGTCTTTTTTTTTTGCTCTTGCTGATTACCAAGCTCGAGGTATCTTCGCTTCCACTGATGCGGGGCTATTTTCTACTCCCACTGGCCACAATCCAGCTCACTGAAGGACAAAGTCTGAAGAACAATAAACAGGCCCTATGATTATAGAGTTTGGAGACTGCTTGTCTATTGAATCAGATGATGTACCCTATGAAAAAGTTATTTATTGTTGTTTCCATGGTAATTTATTAACTCTGTACTTCATCATTAATTGGAAAATGTACAACAGAAGTAACCAATTCATCAAAACCCAAGAAGAAATTATATACCCACCCTACTTACTACAAAAATCAGCACTGACAATGCTAAGTGTGAAAAACATGCTTGTTACTATAACCAGGGCCTGTTTTTGTTTTATCACTGGTCTGGAGCCTATATGTAAAGATGTTTATAGGAGACTACTCTAAACCTGCTTATCAGGGATAAAAATGGATGTCCAATTACATGGCAGGGAAGTTCACCTCATTTGCCCTGCTTCCTATTGGCACAGTTCTACTTTTCCTAATGAGAATTACAGCCTTAACCATAATATATTGCACCAGGTAAATCAAAGTAAGCAAGTTAAAGCAAAACTTTACCCAAAGGGGAAGTTCCGCTTGTTTACAAATGGATACCTGGTTTTGACCGCCGCGGTGATCTGAGCCGGAAGTTCAGCCCCCCTCCTTCCCCTGCAGACTTCTGGGATATATCACAGGTTCCAGAAGACCTACAGAACCATTCACAAGGCACAACGCGGCTCGCACATGCGCGGTAGGAAACATTCATGCTGAAGCCGCAAGGCTTCACTTCCTGTTTCTCTTACTAGAGATGCCGATGCCTGCACCCGGAGCGGATTAGAGAATCGGCTTGGGTGAGGACTATGCTGGATCCCTGGACAGGTGAGTGTTTTTATATTAAAAGTCAGCAGCTACAATTAATTTTATTTTTTCTGGGGGAGCCTGGAACTCCTCTTTAACTTGTAACAATCTCTATGGTTATATTCTTATAACATGTTGCTAGTTTTATCTTAGTATTAAAAAAAAGCAGTGGTAGCTATTAGAAAAAAATCTTTTGTGTCAACTGGATTAAAATCGATTGATATCCATAGTTAAAAATAGATAATCTTAAAGCTGAACTCTAGGAATTAACTTTTTTTTTAAACTAACATTTTTCCAGCCTGGTTAAATCTAATTCTTCAAATCTCACATCTGGAGGACTGTTGGGGATACAGAAATTCACTGTAGTCACCTGGGCTACATACTGTCAGCACTGATTTTTACTAAGTTCTACGCCAGTGACTTACAGTCTGTAATAAATACAGGGGGTTGCTTGCTCAGCTCATCTGTTATTCAGAGATATTTTTGTATTTTTTTTTTTAATTAATACAAGGTGTCCTTTGATTGGGCAAGGTGGAGATTGTGACATCTGTCCCTGATACCTGCTTCGTCCATTCAGGGGACACCTTGTATTCATTGAAAATATACAAGACAATCTCTGAATGGCAGAGGTGTCAAGTGAACGATTATTTGTGTTCCGTATACAGATTACAAGTCACCGAAGCAGCACCCAGAAGAGACCAATGCTGACTGTACATAGCACAGGCTAGTATAGCGAATTTCAGCATCAACAGCTGCCCTCCCGATGTGAGATATGAAGTATTAGATTTAACCAAGCTGGGGCCAATGTAAGTTGAAAAAAAAAGATATTTCCCAGAGTTCAGCTCTAAGTAGCAAAGACATCCACAACTGTCAGCAGCACCACTGAACAAGTCATACTTGATATCAGCCAATTTCTTAAAAAATATGCGCCTCTTCTGGGTGCTATAAAACATACATAATGAACCTAATGAACTGTGGAGGCCTCTTGCTTGTACCGTCCTCATAGGCCTCCCATTTTTCTTATTAGTATTCTGTAATCCCCTGTGGAGCTGAACATTTGCTGGGAGAGGGAACGGCAGCGTTGTGAACCACTCAGGTCCTACTTTTATTGTAAATGTGTATTTAAACTAATTCTGTACAGTTGCATTAACCACTTGCCGACTGCCCGCTGTCAATTGATTGCGGCAGAAAGGCACTCCTGCACAAATCACCTTGGCTGTATGGTGGGTGCTTTAAGGAGTATAGGGGGCGCGCGCACGCCACCGGAAGTTCGCGCACGTGCCCGCCACATCCCCAAGGAGCCAATGCGCGTGCCCGGCGGCTGCGATCTCTGCCGGGCATCCGCGATCGCTCCTGACAGAGCAAGAACAGGGGTTTGTGTGTGTAAACACACAAATCCACGTCCTGTCAGGGGAGAGGAGACAGATCGTGTGTTCCTAGTATATAGGAGCAACGACCAGTCCCATCCCCCCACAGTTAGAACACACAGTAAGGGAACACATTTAACCCCCTGATCGCCCCCTAGTGTTAACCCCTTTCATGCCAGTGACATTTATACAGTAATCAGTGCATTTTTATAGCACTGATCACTGTCAATGATCCCAAAAATGTGCCAAAAGTGTCCGATCTGTCCGCCGCAATAGCAGATCGCCGCCATTACTAGTAAAAAAATAAAAATAAATGTTAAAAATGACATAAATCTGTCCCCTATTTTGTAGACGCTATAACTTTTGCGCAAACCAATCAATATATGCTTTTTGCAATTTTTTTTTTTACCAAAAATATGTAGAAGAATATACATCGGCCTAAACTGACGAAGACATTTGTTTTTGTTTTTTAATTTTGGGATATTTATTATAGCAAAAAGTAAAAAATATTGTGTTTTTTTTTTCAAAATTGTCGCTCTTCTTTTGTTTATAGCGCAAAATATAAAAATCGCAGACGTGATCAAATACCACCAAAAGAAAGCTCTATTTGTGGGAAAAATAGGACATAAATTTTGTGTGGGTACAACGTTGCATGGCTGTGCAAAAGTCAGTTAAAGCAACACAGTGCCGTATCGCTTCCTGGCTTGGTCAGGAAGGGGGTAGATCCTTCTGGGGCTGAAGTGGTTAAGTGACTGTCAAAGTAAAAAGGTAAAAAAAATACATATGCAACACATGTTTTTTTCAGTAAACAGCATGAAAGCATGGAAAAATACCTATTAGTCAAACAGAAATGCAATTGCGCCAAGGTCTTTTGTGAACTGACAAAACACATTTTTTGTAGTGTTGTCAGACTTGTTCAGTGTTTTTTTGCTAAACTACTCAACCACTCCCACTCTCATATCTGTACAACATAAAGCATAATAATTCTGAAGTCCAAGATAAGAACTAGAAGGGCTTTTTGTGATAACACAACAGGTATGCAGAGGATACAGAATAGCTATGAATTTCTGACAAGATCAAAAGGTTTTTTTTTTTGTTTTGTTTTGTTTTTTTTGCACTTCTCACAGTAAAAAATCAGTAATTTAATTAGAGGAAAAAGGAGGAAGTTAATTGTTGGGGTTTACATACACTTTAAGGGTACGTTCACACTAAACGCGGGTTAGAAATCGTGTGAGTTCAGCTGAACTCGCATGATTCCAAACCTGCATTTGAGTGCGAGCTCGGGGGAGATTTGAGACATCTGTGCGGGTTAATGCACAAATGTCTATTGAAATTGCCCCCAAAGTCACCAAAAGTAGTGCAGGAACTACTTTTGGAAATTGTTGAGGCGCCGCAAAGTCGGCGTCCCATCGATTGGGACAATGCCACTGCCGGCAAAAGGTTGTGATATGGCATGCGATTTGATATGTCAAATCGCATGTCAAATCACGCTAATGTGAACAGGGGCTTTAAGGTGGAGAGCGTAAGGATCACTTCAGTGTGGAGCTGCAAACAGTGGCATATAACAAGTTGGAAACCAAGCTAAATTGCTTAACTGCAGAGAAGTAAAGAGAAGCCCCTGACATGGTAAAGCCGGCCATTCATGGATCAAAATTTGGCCAGTTCAGCAGGGACTGGCCAAATTTCAGTCTATGTATGGGTAGGGTGGTTGTGCAGAAGTCAATCTACCAATAGACTGCTGTACAATCAGCCTGTTGGATTTTTGACTGACTATAGCCGACAGCACTGATCAGTGTATTCTGACAGTGGGGAAGCCTCCCCGCTGTCAGAATACAATAGCACAACGGGAGGATTCCCCAATGTGTGGATAGGGGAATCAAGTCCTTTTTTTTTGTTCAACCCACTGATTGAATAAAAAAAAAAACACTAATGTTTGGGCTACCTTATGCTGCCTGGAATAGGTGTCTAGATCACAAGACTGGCTGAACAGAATTTCAGGTCCTTTGGAAAGTAGCACAGTTAAAATCTTTATTTATTAGCTGTTTGTTTGCAGTTGTTGGGTAGTTAGGCACTTTGTAATTAAACATCAACTTGGTGGTTTTCACCCCCCAACCCAGCTTGTGCACATCTCTATTGGCTTGTTAGCTTCCCATCAAATGATTGGGCGAGTAGGAAGATAAAGTAGCTTGATGGGCCCCAACTCAGGTATCCTAGTATTAGCACAATAATGAGTGCTGGTTTTTGGGGCTCTTCCCAAATAGCAAGGATAACTTTCCACAAATTTGTGGCAGTGTTGAATTGTAAATCTGTTAACTTGCTGCACATTTTCACTGGGAAGTTGTACACTTGCAGAGCACTTGAAGCACAAGTTCTAGTTGACACTTTTCCAATTTGTAGTAATTTGCGTGGCAAGTCTCTAGCAAGAGCAAATTTACAGTGGCGAGTCTACAGCAAGTACTCTGCAAGTCACAGTGACCCCTGTGGTGGGATGACTATTGCACAACATAACTGAACCAGGACTTGCAGAATGTTTGCAAAGAAAGTTGATCTGGAGTCATGCAATGCGGACTTGCAGCAATCGTGCAACAAACTTGTGAATCCTGGCAAGTTTAGCAATAGCTTAGCAAGTCATTCTCAAACTGCTGTCTGGTTTGCGGTACTCTGGAAAGTATCTGCAGTTATGTGCAGGCCCCTATAGGTAACTGCATTTTAAAGTGGATGTAAACCCTCACATATACTAGTTGGTGTATGTGAATGCGCTACTCCCTTAATATACCACCACCTGTGATGCTTATCAACTACCAATCATAAATGTTTCATGTGCATAAGTTTAAAATTTTAGATCAATAAATCATATATCCATTCAATACATATACATATAACAAAAAGTCCTTCAGATATGTTGCAAAGTCTTGTAACCATTAAAGTGGCTGACGTGCTCCTATATTGCTTCAATATTCATATGTGACTGAGTGGGACCCTCCACCATTCAGATTGGCCACTCACCAGATACTTCACTAGGGGTACGCCTTTGGTTCATTCAGGGATAACCACTCCACCCAGGTACCACTTCTCACCGGTAAAAAACTTGTGTTCTAATGACCCTCATAGGAAAGCATAGGGACAAAAGGCGATCATAGCGCAATATGTTTGAACCATTTATTTTTAAAAAATTCCAAAGGTTAAAATCACTCACATTTAAAAGTGCCCTCGAGCCGGCACGAAGCTTATCCAGCAGTTACGGACGAGTGGCTATTAGCATGGTTCGCCTGGTGTTAGTGTGCGGCCTCCACGCTCGGCTTGCGCTCCAAGCCTCGTTTCCGTTTTCGTCCGGTCACGTGATGCATAAAATTCTCCCAGAGGCTGCTGGGAGAATTTTATGCATCACGTGACCGGACGAAAACGGAAACGAGGCTTGGAGCGCAAGCCGAGCGTGGAGGCCGCACACTAACACCAGGCGAACCATGCTAATAGCCACTCGTCCGTAACTGCTGGATAAGCTTCGTGCCGGCTCGAGGGCACTTTTAAATGTGAGTGATTTTAACCTTTGGAATTTTTTAAAAATAAATGGTTCAAACATATTGCGCTATGATCGCCTTTTGTCCCTATGCTTTCCTATGAGGGTCATTAGAACACAAGTTTTTTACCGGTGAGAAGTGGTACCTGGGTGGAGTGGTTATCCCTGAATGAACCAAAGGCGTACCCCTAGTGAAGTATCTGGTGAGTGGCCAATCTGAATGGTGGAGGGTCCCACTCAGTCACATATGAATATTGAAGCAATATAGGAGCACGTCAGCCACTTTAATGGTTACAAGACTTTGCAACATATCTGAAGGACTTTTTGTTATATGTATATGTATTGAATGGATATATGATTTATTGATCTAAAATTTTAAACTTATGCACATGAAACATTTATGATTGGTAGTTGATAAGCATCACAGGTGGTGGTATATTAAGGGAGTAGCGCATTCACATACACCAACTAGTATTTCTTACCCATCTAAGTGAAGGGTCTTTTTTGAATGCAGCATCCCCAACATTTAGTATGTAATATTGTTTGAGGAACTAAGATTTGTTTTTGCGCCGGTGACACGCACACAGAAACCCTCACATATACCCAGTGAAGTGAACAGCCTCAGATGATACACAGAGATGACACAAATCTCCCTACAAAAGTTTTACATACATATCTGCTGTCTTTAGTTTGCTATATTCTTTAGATACACTGTGTGACAGCTGTTTGGAAGAAAGGCACACACCCCACTCCACATAGGCAGAGCAAGGAAGGAACGTGCAGAGCTGTGCTGTGAATAGACCAGCTCTCTGCTTATCTATTTATAGCACCCTCCCCGACACAAATTTCAGACTGGTTTTATCTCGGTTGTCTGAGAACTTGTCAGAAGTTTTCATGTGCTGATAACAGAAGAACAGAGCAGCAGAAATACACAGCACTTAGGGCTTTGGAGAGAGATAAGAAAACACTGCAGATATATGTGCCTAGGTAACATTTCATGAATCAGGTTTACATCCACTTTCATTTATTTTACCATTGTTGGCCAGTTTATAGTAGTGAAAGGTTTCCTATAAGCTTGTCCTAAACTTGTCCTAATGTTTACTGAACTATTATTTTACATGACTTTTAAAAACTCTCTTTTAGGCAGGCCATACATAAACCAAATTTTATTTCCTTCAACCTGAAGGGACAAAAATAGCTTGATTCTCACATCAACACAGTCAGTGTTGATGGGGGAATCCCTCCTGCGGAGCTATTTTATTCTGACAGCAGGAGGTTTCCCAGCCATCAGAATACAATTATCATTGCTTACTGTTATGGCGAGATCGCAAGAAAAAAATCCGACAGACTGGTTGTACTGAAGTCAATCGATGGATTGACTTCAGTAAATCCAGCCTGCATACATGCATCCAAATTCAGCTGGTTCCTGATGAACTGACTAAATTTGGATCTGTCTATGGCCTGCTTTAGATAAACCTTTTATTTATGTAAATTGCGTATAGTGTCCTTTTCAAACATAACTATTTTTTTATGGGTTTACTGAAAAAGTCAACTGCGTGTGAGAAATGCTTCCCATTATAACACTTGTAATTCTAAATTTAGTTCTATATTGACATTCTATAATGACATTTTTTATTTTCTAAGCAGAAAGAATTTAGCAAAATAAGCTATTTAAATATTTTAGAGCTGCTATTTAGGAGCTAACAACCACTTCCATTTTAGAGCTGATAATAGAGCATGTGATCAGCTCTGTGGAATTAAGAGGTTTATCACATATTAACACTACACTCTGGTGACTTATTCTTCATTGTGGAATTTTACTTGTCTTATTGTAAATGTGTAGGAGAATTTCAGTATTTTTCTGAGAGGCGGGGGGTATGGGTGATACTGTGTAGTATTTTAGACACATTTTGAAACTGCCAAGTTTTCTTTTTTTTTTTCTTGAGACAAAAGAGGCACACCTCTGTCACCAGAGGAAATTAAAAAGAGGAAGATTTACATACGACCCTGTCAGACATTTTTATACAAGGACGTTTCTTTGTGTGCTGCAGAAAAAATTTTAAATAATGTATTCAAAATGAATTAACAAGGACATGCATCACATGGGATACTGACAAATCAAAGGTAAGATTGAATCGTATGTAAACAAGTTTAGCAAGGATATATCACTGTTCTTAACTGATGACAGAGTAGTTTTGGTTGCTTTGGGGTTCGGCATGTCTTCATTTTTTTTTTTGTTTTTTTTTTGCCATGTTAAGCCCCCAAACTAACAGAATTATTTTCAAATTATAATTTCTTAATGACAGCGTTATTAATAATACATGTCAGTATGTCATGGTTTTAATTGTTTTGTTTTCTTGCTTGAATGCTTTAAATATATTTTGAATTTAAAAAGGCATCAGAGTCTTTATCAAGTACCTACAGATCAATTTGTTTAACTTGTATGGTGGGAAAGATACCAGAGAGTTTGATTTTAAAAAAAGCTCATAGAAGAGTCCCTGCTACAAAACAGTATTTTAAGCAATAGTCACAGCATGGATTCACGAAAGACAAATCTAATTTCTTTTTATGAGGAAGTAAGCAAAAACTTAAGCCAATAACATAAAACTTTGCATGCTATAATGTGCAAACACCCCCTACCATCTAACTACAAATAAATCCCAAATGATTTCAATAGGCAAGTGTAAATAAATAAAATAATATATAAAAAAATGCACAAAATAAATGAATAATCAATAATTAGTTTAATTAATTTTGTTAATTCTTCTGGGTTTATAGAAAAGGTGGCAGCTAACACCACATGCATTCAACCACCTGTGAAAAAATGCAAAACAATGTATATTTTATTAAAAACTGTGCAGCGCTCACCTCTCACGTGTAAAGAAAAATATATATACATAAGGAAAAAATATATATAAGCGTATCTGTCTATAGTGCTTAAAACAATCTATACATGACCATCAGATAAAAAAAACACACAGAATATAATGTGAAAAAATGCATATAAATCATAAAAAATCATAAACATGAGTCCATGGGGAAAAAAAAGTCAATATAAATCCAATATAGTTGATCTTCATAACTGTGCAATTCTATCTACCAGAACAGATCTTGGCTTAACAGAAAACACACACTGCAGTGCCCTTCACCCCACCTATGGGTGTCCTCTCACCTGCTTGAAAAGACCTCACCAGTAAGAAGAGGTCAATAGCGCTTTGCAGTAGTATAGTGGCACTGCTTCCACTGACTAGATACTCAAAGTTCACAGCTCCCAGCGAGATGTCGGTCATATAAAAATAACTTATGTGATTGACATATTGCTGGGAGCTGTGGACTCGATATGATCGCACAGTCACCAAGATTAACTGTATCGGATTTTTATGCACTTTTTTTTCATGGACTGATGTTTATGATTTTTTGATGATTTATATGAATTTCTTCACATACTATGCTGTGTGTTTTCTATCTGATGGTCATGCGTATATTAATGCATTATGCATTAAGATAAAAATTATTCTGCGTGTAGCAGCCCCCCTCAGCCACTAATACTTACCTATGCCCCATTTCGATGCAGCGAAAAAAAAAAAAACGAGACTTTAGTATCACTTTAATGTTGAGAAAGGTAAAGTTAAGCACATGGGGGCTAAAAACATGCATGCATTATACATTCTAGGAGGAGAATAACTGGGGGAGCTGGGGGACTAGGGGACTAGAAGGATCTGGGTGTTTAGGTAGACTTAATAATGACATGCAATGCTAAGCTGCAGTTTCTAAAGCTAGCCACATACTTTCTTGTATTAAAAGAGGTATAGACTCCAGAGAAAGAGATAATATTGCCCCTGTAAAAATCATTAGTAAGATCTTATCTGGAATATGCAGTTCAGTTTTGGGCACCAGTTCTCAAAAAATAATATTGGGGAACTGGAGAAAGTGCAGAGAAGGGCAACCAAACTGATAAGAGGCTGATGAAAGATTAGAGGAACTGAATTTGTTCTCTCCGGAGAAGAGGAGATTAAGGGGGGAAATGATCACCATGTATAATGGGATCAGAGGCTGAAAACTGGTGTACAAATATAATAATAAATAAATACAAGCAGACTATAGCCCCGGAAGAATTGCCCCCTCAATGACCAGAGCACTTTTTACAATTTGGCACTGCGTTGCTTTAACTGGTAATTGCGCGGTCATGCGATGCTGTACCCAGCATGTGTCCTTTTTTTCTCCACTAATAGAGCTTTCTTTTGATGGCATTTGATTGCCTCTGCGATTTTTATTTTTTGCGATATAAATGGAAAAATACCGAACATTTTGAGGCAGATCAGTACAACCCCCCCCCCCCAAATGACCCCATTTTGGAAAGTAGATACCCCAAGAAAATTGCTGAGAGGCATGTTGAGCTCATTGAATATTTTATTTTTTGTCACAAGTGATTGAAGAATGACAAAAAAAAAATACACAAAGTTGTCACTAAATGATATATTGCTCACACATGCCATGGTTATATGTGGAATTACACCCCAAAATACATTCCACTGCTTCTCCTGAGTATGGGGATGCCACATGTGTGAGACTTTTTGGGAGCCTAGCCATGTACAGGACCCCAAAAACCAAGCATTGCCTTCAGGATTTCTAAGGGTCTAAATTTTTGATTTCACTCCTCACTACCTATCACAGTTTCAAAGGCCATAAAATGCCAAGATAGCACAAACCCCCCCCCCAAATGACCCAATTTTGGAAAGTAGACACCCCAACCTATTTGCTGAGAGGCATGTTGAGTATTTTGCAGATCTCGCTTTTTGTCACAAAGTTTTGAAAATTGAAAAAAAAATTAAAATTTTCTTTTCTTTCTTCATTTTCAAAAACAAATGAGAGCTGAAAAATACTCACCATGCTTCTTAGCAAATACCTTGGGGTGTCTACTTTGCAAAATTGGGTCATTTGGGCTGGTTTTGTGCTATCTGGACATTTCAGGGCCTCCGTAACTGTGATAGGTAGTGAGGAGTAAAATCACAATTTTACGCCTTTAGAAAGCCTGAAGGCGGTGCTTGGTTTTTGGGGTCATGTACGTGGCTAGACTCTCAAAAAGTCTCACACATGGGGTATCCCCATACTCAGGAGAAGCAGAAGAATGTATTTTTGGGTGTAATTCCACATATAACCATGCCATGTTTGAACAATATATAATTTAGTGACAACTTTGTGTAAAAAATAAAATAAAAATTTTTCAATTTTCCCGAAACTTGTGGCAAAATATAAAATATTCCATGGACAGGACATGCTCCACAGCAAATAGCTTGAAGTGTCTACTTTCCAAAATGGTGTCATTTGTGGGGGTTTTGTGCTATCTTGACATTTTATGGCCTCCTAAACTGTGAGAGGTAGTGAGGAAGTGAAATCACCATTTTACGCCCTTAGAAAGCCTGACGGCGGTGATTGGTTTTCGGGGTCCTGTACACAGCTAGGCTTCCAAAAAGTCTCACACATGTGGTATCCCCATACTCAGGAGAAGCAGCAGAATGTATTTTGGAGTGAAATATTCCATGGACTCAACATGCCTATCAGCAAATAGCTTGGGGTGTCTACTTTCCAAAAAGGGATCTTGGGGGGGGGGGGGGTGTGAACTGTCCTGGCATTTTATGCACAACATTAGAAGCTTATGTCACACATCACCCACTCTTCTTTTTTTTCTTTCCTTCTCAAAAGATTTTATTAAGTTCATACAAGGTGATAACAGGTAAAATAATAAGATATAAAGTGACAAAAGAAATGAAGCTCAAAATTATGAAGGTATATATACATACATAATTCATATGGTATAATCATAAATCATCATGTATGAAAGTACAAACAGAAAAAAAAAGAAAATAAAAATTTTGTAAACATAGCAGATATGGCGAATCAGTTAGAAGGATTTGTAGGTAAAGCAGATAAATTGTAGCAGAGAGAAAAATTCTGCAAGAGTGAGAGCTTCTAATTCATAAGAGGGTAAGGGAGGTGAAAATTAGAGAGCAAAGAGATAGAAAGAAGGTAGAGAGACTGGGTAAGGAGTGTCCAATCGGTAGGTCCTAAAGTCATTGTGGATATAGTCTGGATGTTCGAAGATCAACTACCATGGCAGGAGAACATTCTCATCGACAGTTGAAGGGAAATTATGTTTTATCCATGGGTGCCAAAGTTTTTCAAATTTGGGTATTTGATCCCTTTCTATGGCTGCTATTTTAGCCTGAATCATGGAATTATGCATCCTGTGTTTTGTCTCGACTATAACCAATGAAGGGGATTTCCATGCTTTTGCAACTGTTTGTTTAGCGGCAGTAAGTAGTTGGACAAAAAGTTTAAATTGAATGTGAGTTAAGCACAGTGGCTTCAAGTTGAGTAATGCAGTAGTTGGGTCGGAATGCAATTTCAACCCGAACATTTTGCTAGCCATTTCAAAGATTTCCTTCCAAAAGACCCTGACTATAGGACAGGTCCACCATGTGTGTAGGTATGTGCCCAATTCCAAACATCCTCAGAAACAAAAAGCAGAGTAGGTAGGTACATACTTAGCTATTCTGGAAGGTACCAGATACCATTGGGTTAACACCTTATAATTGGCTTCCAAAGCTATAACATTAGGGGAAGATGATTTTATTGCCCACCAGATCTTAGACCAGTCCTCCAAGGGTTTGACCAAGATCTGTCTCCCACTTCTGGGTGTATGGTGGTTTAGCTGAATCTGAATTGGGTAAAATTTGGGAGTATAAGGAAGAGATTAGATCTTTAGTATGGGGGTTGTCTTTACACACCGATTCAAAATGTGAAAATTGTGTCAGAAGGGCATTAGTATTAGTATTCGGAGGAAAAAGTTTTTGATTTGAAGATAATGGAATAATTCTGATTGTGGTAAACCATAGGACTCGCAGAGAGTTGGGAAATAGGATAAAGGACTTAGCAGAAACAAAATTGTAAAATCTTAGAACGTTCAAGGAGGTCCAAATTTTAAATTATGAGGGAGAGACCTATGCAGGGTAAAAGGCAGGGTTTTTAAAAAATGAGAGAAGAGGATCGTGTGGAGATTGTAAGTTGTGTTGAAATTTAAGTTTATCCCAAAGAGAGATAAAGTGTTTAGTAATGGGATTACGTAATTTGGGACGATCTTTGGGAGGGAGCTAGAGTAAATTAGAGATCGGTATAGGATCACATTCCATGGCTTCAATAGTAACCCATAGAGGAATTTCATGTGTAGCGTGATATTTAGATAAACTAGCAATATGTACTGCTTTAAAATAGGTTGCAAAATTAGGGAAACCAAGGCCACCACTGGTTTTAGGGAGATAATGTGTGCAAAGAAATGTGGGGTTTAGAGAGGCTCCAAACAAATGAAGTAGATTTTTTCTGAATTAATCTTAGATAGTAGGCAGGAATTGGTATCGGTAATACTCTAAAGAGATACAAAAGTTTGGGCAAAAGTGTCATTTTTATTGTATTAATTCTTCCCAACCACGATAGTGGGAGATGAGTCCATTGTTTCAACAAGTTTGTTGCCTTTCTTAAGGTTTGCGGATAATTGGCTGAGAAAAGATCAGATAAGGAGGCTTTAAGATTAATTTAATCCCCAAATATGGGATTGATTTCTCAGCCCAGGTAAGAGGAAGTGCTATTTAGCAGGATCCATTTCCATTTTTGTAAGAGAAATATTTAAAACCAGGCATTTCTTATGGTTAATTATGAGACCCAAGAGGGCAGCAAACTTGTTAACCACTTGCCGCCTGCCATATAGCAAAATGACGGCGGCAAAGTGGTTTCAATATCCTGACTAGGGATGAGCCGAACACCCCCCGGTTCGGTTCGCACCAGAACCCGCGAACGGACCGCAAGTTCGCACGAACGTTAGAACCCCATTGACGTCTATGGGACTCGAACGTTCGAAATCAAAAGTGTTCATTTTAAAGGCTAATTTGCATGGTATTGTCCTAAAAAGGGTTTGGGGACCCGGGTCCTACCCCAGGGGACATGTATCAATGCAAAAAAAACTTTTAAAAACGGCCGTTTTTTCGGGAGCAGTGATTTTAATGATGCTTAAAGTAAAAAAAAAAAAGTGAAATATTCCTTTAAATATCGTACCTGGGGGGTGTCTATAGTATGCCTGTAAAGTGACGCGTGTTTCCCATGTTTAGAACAGTCCCTGCACCAAATGTCATTTTTAAAGGAAAAAATCTCATTTAAAACTGCTTGCGGGTTTAATGTCATGTCGGGTCATGGCAATATGGATGAAAATCAGTGAGACAAACGGTGGATCAAGAAGGGTTGCCATTACCAGGCCCTTTGGGTCTTGTATGGATATTAAGGGGAACCCCGCACCCAAATTAAAATAAGGAAAGGTCCCTATATACTCTGAACAGCAGTATACAGGCGGTGCAAACAAGACAGGGACTGTAGGTTTGTTGTTAAGTAGAATCTGTTTGTAATTTTGAACATTTTTAACTTGTTTAGCTCCAGCCAAAAAATCTTTTCTAAGCTTTTTGGAAAACATAGGGAAGGGTTATCACCCCTGTGACATTTGTTTTGCGTCTTTCCTCCTCTTCAGAAGATTTCACCTCACTTTTTTGTCCCAATGAAAAATGTTTTTTGAAAATTTGGGTTTTTTTGTGGAACAAGGATTGGAAAGCATCAGTGGAAAGGAGAAATTGTTCTCCCATATTAACTCTTACAGGAGAGAATTTCCCTTCCTAGGGGTAGATTTCATCTCACTTCCTGTTGTCTCCTTCCGTTTGCAAGTAGGAGTCGTTTGTAAGTTAGATGTTTGAAAGTAGGGTCCTGCCCTATATACTCAGCAGAAATTTGGGCCTTAGGTGTTGCTGTGGCCACAACACTGTAAGCCCTCACAGGGCCCTGCTGTGAAATATTAGATCAAGAATTGTAATTACATGCCCCTGTTGAACAGGAGCTGAAAAATTAGGCCTTAGGCACTGGTGCTGGTGCCACAACACTGCAACCCCTCACAGACACTCTAGTTGGAACGCAGGAACGAGCCCTGCTGCAAAGTATTGCATCAAAAATTGTAATTACACGCCCCTGTTAGACAGGGGCAGAAAAATTGGGCCTTAGGCACTGGTGCTGGTGCCACAACACTGCAACCCCTCACAGACACTCTAGTTGGAATGCAGGAACGAGCCCTGCTGCAAAGTATTACATCAAAAATTGTAATTACACGCCCCTGTTAGACAGGGGCAGAAAAATTGGGCCTTAGGCACTGGTGCTGGTGCCACAACACTGCAACCCCTCACAGACACTCTAGTTGGAATGCAGGAACGAGCCCTGCTGCAAAGTATTACATCAAAAATTGTAATTACACGCCCCTGTTAAACAGGGGCTGAAAAATTGTGCCTTAGGCACTGGTGGTGGCGCCCAGAACCAAAAATGTTCTTACAAGCTATCAGCGTGATGATTGAGGAGGAAGAGGATAATTACTCAGGGATAGTCACTCAGCATCAGCATAGGCAGTCTTTGAAGGGATCTGAGATTTCAAAAAAAATTATTCGGTTACATCTGCATCAGGTGCTTGGTAGCTGGTGGTGATCCAAGACTGATTCATTTTTATGAAGGTCAGCCGATCGACCGAGTCGGTGGACAGACGCACCCTGTGATCGGTTACCACGCCTCCAGCAGCACTGAATGTGCGTTCCGAAAGAACGCTGGATGCAGGACAGGCCAGTAGCTCAATTGCATACTGTGCAAGCTCTGGCCAGTGATCCATCCTCAAGACCCAGTAACCCAGAGGATTTTCGGTGGGAAAGGTGTCCAAGTCTGATCTTGCCCCTAGGTATTCCTGCACCATGTAAAACAGACGCTGGCGATGGTTGCTGGAACCGATCATACCTTGGGGCTGCGGACCAAAAAATTGTCTGAACGCATCGGTCAGACGGCCACCTTCTCCACCGCTCCTTCTTTGACTGACCGAAGCCTCAGCAACACGTTGTCCAGAAACAGGAGTTTGTAACCTCCCAGTCTCTGGGAACGCGTTGCACAGACCTTTCTGCAAGGCCTCCCGAAGATGTTTCATCCTCTGCTCCCTCTGCGATGGCAAGATAAGGTCCGCAACCTTACCCTTGTAACGTGGATCAAGGAGGGTTGCCAGCCAGTATTGGTCCTTCTCCTTGATACCACGAATACGAGGATCCTTACGCAGGCTTTGCAGGATCAGGGAGGCCATGCAGCGTAGGTTTGCTGAGGCATTCGGTCCGGAGTCCTCTGGGTCACTAAGGACAACAACGTCCGCAGCCACCTCCTCCCAGCCACGTACAAGTCCATGTGTTCCTTGGGACTGATCCCTTAAAGACTGCTGATGCTGAGTGCCAGGCTCCACCTCCATACTGACACAATCTTCCTCCTCCTCCTCCTCCTCCTCCTCGTCCTCTTCCTGTGTGATCGGCGGGCACGCAGGAACACTGTCTGGATAAAGGGGGCCTTGAGAGCTAAGGAAGTCCTCCTCTTCCTGCCTCTGTTCTGCCTCAAGTGCCCTGTCCATTATTCCACGCAGCGTGTGCTCCAACAGGTGGACAAGGGGGACAGTGTCACTGATGCATGCACTGTCAGTGCTCACCATCCTCATGGCCTCCTCGAATGGTGACAGGACAGTGCATGCATCCCTGATCATGGCCCACTGGTGTGGGGAAAAAAAACCAAGGTCCCCTGACCCTGTCCTGGTGCCATAGTCGCACAGGTACTCATTTATGGCCCTCTGCTGCGTGTGCAGCCGCTGCAGCATGGCCAATGTCGAGTTCCACCTGGTGGGCATGTCACAGATTAGGCGGTTCTTGGGCAGGTTAAACTCCTTTTGGAGGTCCGTCAGCCGAGCACTGGCATTATATGACCGGCGGAAATGCACACAGACTTTCCTGGCCTGCCTCAGGACATCCTGTAAGCCCGGGTACCTGCCCAAGAACCGCTGCACCACCAAGTTAAGGACGTGAGCCAAACAGGGCACATGGGTCAGTTGTCCCTGTCGGAGGGCAGAGAGGAGGTTGGTGCCATTGTCGCAAACCACCATTCCTGCCTTAAGTTGGCGTGGCGTCAACCACCTCTGAACCTGCCCCTGCAGAGCTGACAGAACCTCTGCCCCAGTGTGGCTCCTGTCCCCCAAGCACACCAGCTCAAGCACCGCATGGCATCTTTTGGCCTGCGTACTTGCGTAGCCCCTTGAACGCCTACGGAGCACCGCTGGTTCCGAGGAAGAGGCCATGGAGGAAGAAGAAGAGGAGGGGGTGGAGGAGAGAGGTGTGTCACAATCAGCATTTTGGAGGCGTGGTGGCGGAACAACCTCCAACACTACTGCACCTTGTCCTGCATCCTTCCCAGCTGCCAGCAGAGTCACCCAATGCGCCGTGAAACTTAAGTAACGTCCCTGTCCATGCCTGCTGGACCATGAGTCAGCGGTAATATGCACCTTACCGCTGACCGCCCTGTCCAGCGAGGCATGGACATTGCCTTCCACATGCCGGTAGAGAGCTGGAATCGCCTTCCGTGAGAAAAAGTGGCGTTTGGGTACCTGCCACTGAGGAACCGCACATTCCACAAACTCACGGAAGGGGGCAGAGTCTACCAACTGAAAAGGCAGCAGTTGAAGTGCTAGCAATTTTGCCAAGCTAGCATTCAACCGCTGGGCATGTGGATGGCTGGGAGCAAACTTCTTTCGGCGGTGCAGCAGCTGGGGCAGGGAAATTTGCCTGGTACAATCTGGCGTCGGTGTACCAAAAGCAGATTGCCCACAAGTACTTGGCTGTGACACACCTAATTCTACACCTTCATTCCTCTCACTGCAGGTCTCAGAGAGGACTGAAGGTCTAGTGGGGTTGGAAATCTCAGCTGATGAGGAGCAAGGAGAGATCCTCTTTGTTCTTTGGTGTGGGTCTTTTAGATACGCTTGCCAACGAACTGCATGGCAGGTCAACATATGTCTGGTCAAGCATGTGGTACCCAAGCGGGAGATGTTTTGGCCACGCGAGATACGCTTGAGACATATGTTGCAAATAGCAGCGGTGCGATCTGATGCACTCGTCTCAAAAAAGGCCCACACCAAAGAACTTTTTGAATAACGCGCAGAGACTGCAGCGCCCTGCACATGTGGAGCTTTGGGGTGTGATGCAGTCAATGTGCTGCCCTTAGGCTGGCCCCTGGAGGGCATCCTGCCTCGTTGGTGATGTGCCGCCTCCTCCTCCTCCTCCTCCTCCTCTCTCCTATCAGGCACCCACGTTGAGTCAGTGACCTCATCATCCCCTCCCTCCTCATCACTGGAGCAAACCTGGCAGTATGCTGCAGCAGGGGGAGCATGACTGCCAGATTGCTGTCCTTCTTGGGCACCCCCTCTGTCCGTGCTCATGTTACTGCCTTCATCGAGCTCAGTATCATCATCAGAGCCTTCCAAACGCTGGGCATCCTCCTGGAGCATGTACCCAACACTGTGGTCAAACAGTTCGAGGGAATCCTCATGAGGACATGGTGGAGCTAGGGAAGGAGTCACTGATGACATTGAGCTGAGGGAAGAGGCCGCTGCTTTGCCAGACAAAGCACCCTGGGCATGGGTGAGAGAGGATGAGGAGGATGAGGACGGCTTGGTCATCCACTCGACCAAGTTTTCCGCATGTTGCGGCTCAACACGGCCAGCTGCCGAAAAAAAGGCCAAGCGTGTCCCATGGCCACGTGCTGATGAGGATGCACCGTCTCCACGACCAGCACTAGACACAGAGCCTGCTTGCCCTCTCTTATTGGCTTGTGACTGTCTGCCTCTCCTTCTTGGCCTTCCAGACATACTAATGGCCTGTAGCTGCACTAAGCTGGGATAGAACACCTGTAATTTTCTTCAGGTAGCTTTATATACTGTAACCAGACAAGCCTGCCTGTCAGTAGGAAGATAACAGGAACGGATCTAGCTGAACACTGTGAGCAGGACGCACTGCACTAAATGTAAATAGTCTAGCTGCCTGACCGTGGTACTAATAGGATCAAATAGAACACCTGTAATTTTCTTCAGGTAGCTTTATATACTGTAACCAGACAAGCCTGCCTGTCAGTAGGAAGATAACAGGAACGGATCTAGCTGAACACTGTGAGCAGGACGCACTGCACTAAATGTAAATAGTCTAGCTGCCTGACCGTGGTACTAATAGGATCAAATAGAACACCTGTAATTTTCTTAAGGTAGCTATATATACTGTAACCAGACAAGCCTGCCTGTCAGTAGGAAGATAACAGGAACGGATCTAGCTGAACACTGTGAGCAGGACACACTGTACTAAATGTAAATAGTCTAGCTGCCTGACCGTGGTACTAATAGGATCAAAAAGAACACCTGTAATTTTCTTAAGGTAGCTATATATACTGTAACCAGACAAGCCTGCCTGTCAGTAGGAAGATAACAGGAACGGATCTAGCTGAACACTGTGAGCAGGACACACTGTACTAAATGTAAATAGTCTAGCTGCCTGACCGTGGTACTAATAGGATCAAAAAGAACACCTGTAATTTTCTTAAGGTAGCTATATATACTGTAACCAGACAAGCCTGCCTGTCAGTAGGAAGATAACAGGAACGGATCTAGCTGAACACTGTGAGCAGGACACACTGTACTAAATGTAAATAGTCTAGCTGCCTGACCGTGGTACTAATAGGATCAAAAAGAACACCTGTAATTTTCTTAAGGTAGCTATATATACTGTAACCAGACAAGCCTGCCTGTCAGTAGGAAGATAACAGGAACGGATCTAGCTGAACACTGTGAGCAGGACGCACTGCACTAAATGTAAATAGTCTAGCTGCCTGACCGTGGTACTAATAGGATCAAATAGAACACCTGTAATTTTCTTAAGGTAGCTATATATACTGTAACCAGACAAGCCTGCCTGTCAGTAGGAAGATAACAGGAACGGATCTAGCTGAACACTGTGAGCAGGACACACTGTACTAAATGTAAATAGTCTAGCTGCCTGACCGTGGTACTAATAGGATCAAATAGAACACCTGTAATTTTCTTCAGGTAGCTTTATATACTGTAACCAGACAAGCCTGCCTGTCAGTAGGAAGATAACAGGAACGGATCTAGCTGAACACTGTGAGCAGGACGCACTGCACTAAATGTAAATAGTCTAGCTGCCTGACCGTGGTACTAATAGGATCAAATAGAACACCTGTAATTTTCTTAAGGTAGCTATATATACTGTAACCAGACAAGCCTGCCTGTCAGTAGGAAGATAACAGGAACGGATCTAGCTGAACACTGTGAGCAGGACGTACTGCACTAAATGTATATAGCAGGAACGGATCTAGCTGAACACTGTGAGCAGGACGCACTGCACTGAATGTAAATAGCAGGAACGGATCTAGCTGAACACTGTGAGCAGGACGCACTGCACTGAATGTAAATAGCAGGAACGGATCTAGCTGAACACTGTGAGCAGGACGCACTGCACTAAATGTAAATACCAGGAACGGATCTAGCTGAACACTGTGAGCAGGACGCACTGCACTGAATGTAAATAGCAGGAACGGATCTAGCTGAACACTGTGAGCAGGACGCACTGCACTAAATGTAAATACCAGGAACGGATCTAGCTGAACACTGTGAGCAGGATGCACTGCACTGAATGTAAATAGCAGGAACGGATCTAGCTGAACACTGTGAGCAGGACGCACTGCACTAAATGTAAATAGCAGGAACGGATCTAGCTGAACACTGTGAGCAGGACGCACTGCATTAAATGTAAATAGTCTAGATAGAAGATAACAGGAACGGATCTAGCTAAACTGAATACAGTGTATATATATATATGCAACACCTGGGATGCATATATATACACAATACACTGTAAGTGCAGCTAACTGACTGACTGTTCTGCCTAATCTATCTAACTCAAATCAAATGACACTGTCTCTCTCTCTCTCTAAGCACACCGGAACACACACTACACAGGGCCGCCGTGCAGGCGGCCTTATATAGTGTGGGGTGTGTACTAAATTCCCTGAGCCATAATTGGCCAAAGCCACCCTGGCTTTGGCCAATTACAGCTCTCTCTACTGACGGCGCTGTGATTGGCCAAGCATGCGGGTCATAGTGCATGCTTGGCCAATCATCAGCCAGCAATGCACTGCGATGCCGCAGTGAATTATGGGCCGTGACGCGCCACACGAATTTGGCGCGAACGGCCCATATCGTTCGCAATTCGGCGAACGACCGAACAGCCGATGTTCGAGTCGAACATGGGTTCGACTCGAACACGAAGCTCATCCCTAATCCTGACCGGACGTCATATGACGTGATCAGGATATTAAGCCGCTGTGCGCCCCCCGGGGCGCGCATCACGGCGATCGTCATTGAGGTATGTCAGTCTGACACATCGCAACTTCAATCTAGGTAAAGAGTCTCTGACGGAGACTCTTTACCACGTGATAAGCCGTGTCCAATCACGGCTGATCACGATGTAAATAGGAAGAACCGGTGATCGGCTTTTCCTCACTCGCGTCTGACAGACACGAGTAGAGGAGAGCCGATCGGCTGCTCTCCTGACAGTTAGCACAGACCCCCCCTCGGATCCCACCCAGGACCACCAGGGAAGCCGCCCAGGACCACCAGGGAAGCCATCCACACTGGACCATCAGGTATGCCCCCTAGACCCCCAGGGAAATACCAATCTGTGCCCAGACAGCTTCCAATCAATGCCCAGGCAGCTGCCAATCAGTGCCCACTCCAATGCCTACCACTGCCAGTGCCACCAGGAATGCCTATCAGTGCCTCATATCAGTGCCGCGTATCAGTGCCCATCAGTGCCCAGCAGTGCCGCCTATCAGTGCCACCCATAAGAACCCATCTTTGCAGCCTTTCAGTGCCCATCAGTGTTGCCTATCAGTGCCCATCAGTGCCCATCAGTGCCCACCAGTGCTACCCATGAGTGCCCATCAGTGCCGCCTATCAATGCCCATCAGTGCTGCATATCAGTGCCACCCATCAGTGCCGCCTGCCAGTGCCCATCAGTGCCGCATATCAGTGCCTATCGTCAGTGCCCTTCAGTGCCCGCTCATTGGTGCCGCCTTATCAGTGCCTGTCAGTGCCGCCTTATCAGTGCCCATCCGTGAAAGAGAAAACTTACTTATTTACAAAAAATTTTAACAGAAACAAAAAGCAAAACTTTTATTTTTTTCAAAATTTTCGGTCTTTTTTTTATTTGTTTAGCAAAAAATAAAAACCGCAGAGGTGATCAAATACCACCAAAAGAAAGCTCTATTTGTGGGAACAAAATGATAAAAATTTAGTTTGGGTACAGTGTAGCATGACCACGCAATTGTCATTCAAACTGCGACAGCGCTGAAAGCTGAAAATTGGTCTGGGCAGGAAGGTGTATAAGTGCCCTGTATTGAAGTGGTTAAGAATAAGTAAGAGATTGGGGCCTGTAACTTGTGGGGATGATAGAAATAGTAGGATATCATCTGCAAAGAGACAAATTTATGCTGATATCCCCTATTTCTATTGCGGTTATAGTTGGATTATAACTAATTAGTTGAGCAAGAGGTTCTATTAATAGGGCAAACAAAAGAGGGGAAAGAGTGCAACGCTGCCGAGTGCCTCTCCCTATATTTAAGGAATTCGAGTTATACCCAGTGTACTTTATGTATGCCCACTGGTTAGCGTACAAAGCACCAATCCATCTCATGAAATGCGGCCTAAAACCACATTTCTGAAGGGAATAATTTAAGTATGGCCAAGAAACTGAATCAAAGGCTTGAAGGGATGCAAGAAGAGATGCGGTGAATTTTAGCAATATGGGTTAATAGGACAGCTCGACGAATATTATCATTGGCTTGGCGCGTAGGCATAAATCCTACTTGGTCACGGTGTATAAGTTTACCAATGATTTTATTGAGGCGATTATCTAAGATTTTTGCTAATCGTTTAACCACTAGGCATCCGCGCTATGGCCGAATGATGGCCACAGCGCGGACCTGCATTCCCGGGAGGCCGTCATATGACGGCCTCCCCTGTGCACGCTCCCTGCGCGCGCCCTGCAGGGCGCGCGCCGGGCGCGGTGTGCTCACCGAGTCACTGAGACTCGGCTGATCACCAATCCGTGTAAGGGGCCAGTCCCGGCCCCTTACCATGTGATCAGCTGTCAGCCAATGACAGCTGATCACATGATGTTAACAAAACATCTGTAATCTTTTTTTTTACTCACGCTGACAGCGCGAGTAGAAAAAAAAGCCGATCACCGGCTCAGATGTAAGGGACATCGGTCCCGAAGTGGAAGAGGCACACCTGCCTCATCAGTGCCCAATAAAAGTGCCACCTAACAGTGCCCACAGTGCCACCTAACAGTGCCCACCGTGCCACCTAACAGTGCCCACAGTGCCACCTAACAGTGCCCACAAGTACCACCTATCAATGCCCACCTGTAGTGCCAATCAGTGCCACCTGCCAGTCCTGCCCATCACTGCCACCCATCAGTGCCCATCACTGCCACCCATCAGTGCCCATCACTGCCGCCTATCAGTGCCCATCACTGCCGCCTATCAGTGCCCATCACTGCCGCCTCATCAGCGTACATCAATGAAGGAGAAAAATTACCGTTTTAAATTTTTTATAACAAAATATAAAAAAAAAACATTTTTTTAAAAAAAAATTCAGTTTAAATTTTTTTTAACAAAAAGTAGAAACCGCAGAGGTGATCAAATACCATTAAAAGAAAGCTCTATTTGTGCTGAAAAAATGATAAAAATTTCATTTGGGTACAGTGTTGTATGACCACGCAATTGTCATTCAAAGTGCGTCAGCGCTGAAAGCTGAAAATTGGTCTGGATAGGAGGGGGGTTTAATTGCCCTGTAAGCAAGTGGTTAAAAGGGAGATAGGGCGATCGTTTGTACAGGAGGAATCATCAGAACGGGGTTTCGGGATCATGCAGATGGTTGCCGTTAGTGATTCCTGTCTGAAGGAGTGGCCTTCTAATAAAGACTTGAAGGCGTCCGCCAATATAGGGGATAATGTTTCTGAAAAGGCTTGATAATATAAGGCCGAATATCCGTCGGGTCCAGGTCTCTTATTCTTTTTTAACTATTTAATTGTTTCGGCTACGTCGTCTACTAAAATGGGTTAGTCAAGTTGTTTTTTTTGGTCATTGGATAGCTCGGGTAGGTGTATTTGGGAAAAGAAGGTGTCAGCTGCCTTAAAACAGAAATGATTTGTTGCCGTGTATAAGGAAGCTAAGTGGGAGCGAAATTGATGTACAATTTTGACTGGGTTAAATGTGTAGGTATTATTTGATAATTTAATTCTTATTGGTTTGGTTGGTTTATTGAATGATTTTAGAGCTTTAGCCAATAGGGTGCCTGTTTTATTGGACTTCATATAGAAGTTATGTTTAGATCTGTTTAGAGATTTTTCAGCTGATTCTGTGAGGAATAAATCATACTCCAGGCGGGCTTTTTCTAATCGGATTTTAGAAGTTTGGGTGGGATTATCCTGAAATGATGCAAAGGAAGTGTTAAATCCAGATTCTAGCCTGCAAGCAAGATTTCTACGTTCGCGTTTGAATGTGGCAGATTGTCTTTGAAATATTATACGCATTACTGGTTTGTGCGCTTCCCAAAGTGTCAGTGGGGAAATGTCAGGGCTATTAGTATGTGTTAAATATTCTTTTAGGGCTTGTTCAACGGTTAAGCGATGTGATGGGCGATTAAGTAATGTATCGGGGAGGTACTAAGTGGGGTCTTGAGCTTTAGGGATAGTAGAAGCTATTGTGGTTAGGACTGCATTGTAATCAGACCAAGTAATGGGGATTATATCAGAATTAAGTAGGGCTGTTACTGATTAAAATTTTCGTGTTCGATTAATCGTTTTTTTTTTTTAATCGATTAATCGACTAATTTCGATTAATTATAACACACATACAGATCCAACTACTTTTAGCTGAGTTAGCACCGTTGTTATGGCAACGGCCAAAGCTGGACATAGCGGGGCATGGCTAAGATGTCACACGTCATAAACTCAGCCTCACCGTGCCCATAATCTCAGCCTTACCGTGCCCATAATCGCAGTCTCACTGTGCCCATAATCGCAGCCTTACCATGCCCATAATGCAGTCTCATCGTGCCCATAATCTCAGACTTACCGTGCCCATAATCGCAGCCTCACCGTTCCCATAATGCAGTCTCACTGTACCCATAATCGCAGCCTCACCATGCCCAATCGCAGCCTCACCATGCCCATAATCGCAGACTCGCCGTGCCTATAATCGCAGACTCGCTGTGCCCATAATTCTGTCTCACCGTGCCCATAATGCTGTCTCACCGTGCCCATAATCGCAGCCTCGCCGTGCCTATAATGGCAGCCTCACCGTGCCCATAATGCAGTCTCACCGTGCCCATAATCGTAGCCTCACTGTAGTCAGTGCTTGTGCCTGGATTACACAGTCTGCGGGCATCTCCCGCTGTGTGTCTCGGAGCTGAGTGTGAAAACTTTGGCCGCGCTGTGAGAAAAGTCCCGTCCTCCTCCTAGATCAGCTCGTGTGATAGACAGAACACTGCGTCTATCACATAAGCTGATCTAGGAGGAGGGCGGGACTTTTCTCACAGCGCGGCCAAAGTTTTCACACTCAGCTCGGAGACACACAGCGGGAGATGCCCGCAGACTGTGTATGAAATATAGTGGAGGAGGAGGGAGCGGAGCGCTGCAGCCACAGCTTGGCCCAAAGCGGCCCCAGGGCAGGCAGCCTACCGATCAAAAAAAATTTGATCGATTAAAAAAATTAACGATTAATCAAGGAATTAATCGTTAATTTCCGCAGCCCTAGAATTAAAGTATTTCTGGTAACATCCCTGTAGTTAAGACGATATGATCAATGCGTGTAAATGTTTGGTGAGGGTGTGAGAAGTATAAAAAAAAACCTTTTAATTGGATTATTTTCTCTCCAAGTTTCAACTAAATTGTGTTTAGAAAGAAGCTGAGAAAAAGATATTTTATTTGTAGTTTGGGCTAAGTGATATGGTGATTTATCCAGAAATGGGTGTAGTACCTGATTGGAATCACCACACATGATAATTGTTCCAATCTTATATGTGGCAATTACCTGCTTCATTAGGTGTGTGAGGAAAGGTGCGGGTTGTTTATTTGGTGCGTAATAAGACACTATAGTAACTGCTGAGTCCATAATGCATCCTGTGAGAATTAAGTAACGCCCTTCGGGGTCTTTAATTTCTGATTGGAGTGTGAATGGGATGGAGCGGTGGAAAGCTATGAGAGTTCCACGTTGTTTGGTGGTGGTTGAGGCTGTAAATATTTGTGGATAAAAATAACTCGTAAAGTTTACTGTGAAGTGTGTTTCCTGTAAGCACACAATGTGTGCTTTTCGAGCCTGAAAAAAGCAGAACGCTTTTGTTCTTTTCTGAGGTATGTTGATACCCTGAACATTCAGGGTAAAAAAGTTTAGAGGTGCCATGGTAGTTGATCTAGGAGATTATACTTACCGATATTCATGAAATTCTGGATGACTGAACCTGTATGAATGGACATGAAGAGGAAGAAGAGAGAAGAGGATGTAGGAGAGACTAGAGAAAGCAGAAGGTACAAAATAAACGTGGTTAGATAATTCATTATAAGGCCTCATGCACACAGACGTTTTTACAGCTGCTTTTTTGAGCGTTTTTTGTAGCTTAACCGGTTCAATACAGGGCATTTTCACCCCCTTCCTTCCCATGCCAATTTTTAGTTTTCAGCGCTGTCGCACTTTAAACGACAATTGCGCGGTCGTGCGACATTGTACCCAAAAAAAATTGACGTCCTTTTTTCCCCACAAATAGAGCTTTCTTTTGGTGGTATTTGATCACCTCTTTTCGTGACTGCAACATTATGGCGGACACATCGGACACTTTTGACACATTTTTGGGACCATTCACATTTATACAGCGATCAATGCTAGAAAATTGCATTGATTACTGTGTAAATGTGACAGGCAGTGAAGGGGTTAACCACTAGGGGGACACAAGGGGTTAAATGTTTCCTAAGGGAGTATTTCTAACTGTAGGGGGCGGGGACGTACAAGGGGAGGAGACCGATCAGTGTTCCGCTGTACTAGGAACACAGATCGCTCTCCTCACAACTGACAGGACGTGGATCTGTGTGTTTACACACACAGATCCACGGTCCGGGCCGGTTATTGGGCAATCGCGGGTGCCCGGCGGACATCGCGGCCACTGGGCACACGCACCGGGTCCCGAGCAATGCGGCAGGCGCGCGCGCCCCCTAGACGGCCGGGAATCCCAGGCCGTCATATGACGTCCACCCAGGATGGGAGATCCCATCTGTGGACGTCATATTACTATGGCTGGGTAGGGAAGTGGTTAAAAAGGCCTGTCTATGTTAGTCTATGGCTTCATGCCCACCTAGGCGTTTTTGAGCTGCAAATGGCATAGGCGTTTTTAAGCTGTAAAAAAAAAACCCAGGACCAGTGGGTTCTGAGAGACTTTTTCAGCTGTAAAAACGCTCTAACGCTGATAAACGCTCAAAAACGCTCAAAAATGTTACTCACCAACGTTTTTTAACGTTTTTGATCCATTGAAAAAAAAATAAAAAAATTTGGAAAAAAAACCCGCTAAAAACCGCTAACGCGAAAAAACGCTAAAACGCTATTGCAACAATGTTGAAAAAAGCTGAAAAAAAGTTAAAAAAAATCACTGCAAAGATACTGGCGTTTTCATAACGTTATTTTAACATCCTGTGTGCATGAGGCCTAAAAAACAATCCAAAATAATATGCAGTTATTGCCCGTGATGAGGAAAAAGGATTCCCATCAGGGGAAGTAGGGCCAAAGTCGAACGCCCACATATTATGAGTGGGGGAAAGAGGAAGGTACAGTGGAGCACATGGGAGTATTGTGGGTGGGAGAAGAGCCTTATGAAAGAGGCATCGTGAAGATGTATTATTGTATAAGCCTCCAGGCTCTCTGAAAATCTAATTTTATTTTTAAAGAGAAATCCGAAAGGGGAAGGATGTGGGTGGATAGGAGATCTACAATCTAAGAGCAGTTTGTTACAATAGAGAACTTTTAGGATAATGGGAGGGGGGGGGGGAGGGGAAGATAAAGGGAGGGAGATATACATCAGGGGGAGAGAAAATTTAAGCATTCTTACAAAGTTGGCTGATCAAAGCAACCCATTTAATAAAGATGAAGGGGTTATTTTATGGTCGCGATGCCTCCCTCCCTTCCCCTCTCTTTGTTTTACAGATGGAGTCCCACCTCCATTTTGTCAGCAGCACCCCTAGGTTGTCAGTTCCTTTTGTCCAGCTATAAGGGCTACCTGCTCATAAAGCCCCCCCCCCCCCCCCCATTGTCTTTGCTCATTTTATGGATTATTTTTTAACTTCATCATTCATAGCCTACCGTCATTCCTGGCGTTGAGGAATAATAATCTTTTTTTATTATTAGGTAAGTCTTAAATTTGGGCCTACCCATAAAACTTTAAAAAAACTATGGAACCCAAAATTGTCTATAGACGACACCTTTACAACTCATCTCTTTAGCGATAACGATTGATTGCTTTCACCGTGGCATGTGCAGCGATACCTAATATGGTGCAATTGTTGTTTTCATATGCATGCACCCATGACGCATGTGTTTGTCTTCATATGTGTAGGTGCGTAGGGAATCTTTCAGTTTTTTTATTTATATTTTTAGATTTATTTTAATAAACTTAAATTTTGGCACATGATGCAGCATGTCTTGTTGGGGAGATTTTCTTTCATTTCTACCCTAAAGATGCAAACCTGTGTACAGGTTTATAAACTGATCATTGATTTAATGTTTCACTACTTCTGTAGAAACCTTATTTTGCAAATAAGCAACAAAGCCCTTTCACACTGATCTGTTTTTGATGCATTTTTGAGGTAAACAAGCAGAAGAAAAATGCATGAATAATGTATCCCTTTAAATCCTAAGGAACTCTGGTGCGATGTGGGCGCAGTGCGTTTTTAAAAGTCCTGCTTGTTGCATCTTTGGTGCACTTTTCAAAAGCACACCAAAAACGCATCTCTCATTGAATTCTATAGAAAACACAGCAAAAAAAACATGAAAAACACACCTGCACCTTTTAGTCACATGCCCAAGTTTCACAGGTGCATGATTGGAGTGAGTCCAAAAATTGTGTCAAAAACACACAAAAAAAAGCAGCAAAAATGCATATTAACATTTTTTTTCAACTGAGCAGTATATAAGCAGCCTAAGGCTATGTTTCCACTATTGCGTCCCCAAAGTCGCGCGATTTTGCCGCAATTTTTTACCGCGACTTTTTACCGCGATTTGAAGCAATGCCTGTGTCTATGGACCACAAGTCGCATCAAAGTGGGACCAAAGTAGTGCAGGGACTACTTTGAAGTCGCTGCGACTTGAAGTCGCACATATATGAACGGTACTCATTGGAAATCATGGGATACAATTTGTCATGCGACTTTTCAGTCCCAAGTCGCATGAAAAGTCGCACTAGTGGAAACAGAGCCTAATTGTAGGTAGTTTCAGTTAGATTTTTTTTTGTACAGCATGTCTGGCCTTGAATTATTGTTTGCTGACTGCACCTTTCTAAAACTGGCCATACATGCAAATGGGTTGATTTACTAAATGCAAAAAGGCTGTTTGTTTTGTAAGAGAAGTTGTATTTTGCATTTTGCAAAGGATATTGCCCCAGAGCTTCCAGCTTCAAGTGTCAGCAAAAATACGGTATTCTATGCAAAGTGAAATTTCACCACATGTACTAAGTAAGGTACTAGTAATTCCCTTGCAAAAGTGAATAGCATATTTGCTCCTCCCTGGGAGGTACACTAACTGACTGACATTGACATCAATGAACACTAATACAGTGATCAGCTATAATATTGTACACTGTCACTGTACCAATGATACTGGCTGCGAAGGGGTTAACATCAAGGGGCAACTACTGCGGAGCAGTATAGAGCAGACTGTGGATGGTGAATGGTGGACGGTGGACAGCTGTGAAAGTGCAAGGCAGTGTCCTGCCTGGAAACCTACTAGCAGGGAAAGTTACCTGCCATACAAATTAAGGACTGTTTAACTGCGACAGCAGTTCTGAGCTCTGCAAGTCGGTTGCTTGTTTGAAGATGACCTCTGCAAACCATTTGAGATATGTTTGAATGAGTGATGTCCTAACACTGGTTGGATACCTGAATTTTAAGTCCTCCATGTGCCTGGTTTGGCTGCCATCTGCCACGCTACATAGAGGGATGCTCCAAAACCCGCTGTTCATCTGCTCCCTGGTTTACTTACGAGCTTGTTGAGCTTACTATCTGGTAAGCATGTATTTTCAACGGTGGAGGATCACTGCGAGGGGTGTCTTTCCCACTTTCCACCTTTCCACACTGATCCCTATGAAGAGCTATCAGGGGACTCTTCCCATCTCCTTAGAAGATTTTCTCTTCTGGTCTAAGGACTTTGCTGTTTATTAACTTATTCAATATCACTATTTTGGTTTGACACTTTTTTGTTCTTTACGCACTTGTATTAGTCAGATAATAATTTGATTTTTTGTGCCATATTTTTTGTTTATGATCTTATATACATACTCATATTCATATTTGGTATTTTTTCACATTCACTTCATCACATAATTTAGCGCAGTTTTTTTCTTTGTTTTAGTTATAATTTATGGCATGCCTTAAATTTAACCACTTCAGCCCCTGAAGAAATTACCCCCTTCCTGACCAGGCCATTTTTGGCGATACGGCACTGCGTCGCTTTAACTGACAATTGTGCGGTCGTGCGTGTGTACCTAAACAAAATTTACATCCTTTTCTTCCCACAAATAGAGCTTTGTTTTGGTGACATTTGATCACCTCTGCGGTTTTTATTTTTTCCGCTATAAAACAAAAGAAGAGCGACAATTTTGAAAAAAACACAATATTTTTTACTTTTTGCTATAATAAATATCCCAAATTTTGAAAAACAAAAACAAATTTCTACATCAGTTTAGGCCAATATGTATTCTTCTACAATAAGTGTATATTGAGTGGTTTACGCAAAAGTTATAGCGTCTACAAAATAGGGGATAGATTTATGGCATTTTTAATTTTTTTTATTTTTTTTACTAGTAATGGTGGCGATCAGCGATTTTTATCGAGACTGAGACATTGTGGGGAACAGATCGGACACTTTTTGGGACCATTGACATTTATACAGCGATCAGAGCTAAAAATAGCCACTTATTACTGTATAAATGTCACTGGCAGGGAAGGGGTTAACACTAGGGTGTGATCAAGAGGTTAAGTGTGTGTTCCCTAGGTGTGTTCTAACTTTAAGGGAATGGGACTGACTGGTGGAGGAGACAGATCGTTGTTCCTACTTAGTAGGAACAGACAATCTGTTTCTCCTCCCCACACAATCGCGGGTGGCCAGCGGCAATCGGCATTGGGTGCCCCGCCGTGCAGCGGGCACGCACGCCTGCTATGGCTCTTAAAGGAGCCGCCTTATATATACGGCGATTCACGCAGGAGAGCCATTCTGCCGCCGTATATATACAGGAGCCGGTCGGGGAGCGGTTAAAGTGCAACTAAACCCTCCTATCCTTTACAGCCAAGGAAGCAGCCATTTTAGGCTTTGTTAGATCTGCAGCTGCTTTGGTACATGTGATCATCACCAGCCATTTGATGGCTTGACAGTTTGGTTGAGAGTACAAATACCTGTCACAGTTATCATTTACGACATGCCTTGAATGTACTGTAACTGTTTTTGGAAACAGTTATAGCAATAGGTTTAGTTTAAGCCCTCATGCACACAGGCTGTTAAAAAAACGTTATGAAAACGCCAGTATCTTTGCAGTGAATTTTTTTAACTTTTTTCAGCGTTTTTGCAATAGCGGTTTTTAGCGTTTTTGAGCGTTTTTCCGCGTTAGCGTTTTTGAGCGGTTTTTTTTTTTTCAAAATTTTTTTTTTTTTTTTCAATGGATCAAAAACGCTAAAAAACGTTGGTGAATGACGTTTTTGAGCGTTTTTGAGCGTTAGAGCGTTTTTACAGCTGAAAAACGTCTTTCAGAACCCACTGGTCCTGGGTTTTTTTTACAGCTTAAAAACGCCTATGCCACTTGCAGCTCAAAAACGCCTAGGTGGGCATGAAGCCATAGACTAACATAGACAGGCCTTTTTAAGCTGCAAAAAAAGCTCAAAAAAGCAGCTGTAAAAACGTCCATGTGCATGAGGACTTAAGTGTAACTAAACCCTCCTATCCTTTTCAGGGAAGCTGCCATTTTATGCTGGCCATACACTATATGAATAATCAGCCGAAATTCGGTCATTTGGCCAATTTGTTCATTTTTTGGCCAGTTAATTGGCACAAAATCGGTAATTGTTGGCCAAAAAATCGAAGGACAAGTTTGGAAATTTTCTGCCGAGCTAATGATAAATTGAAAGGTTAATGTGTTTCCCGTCCAAACTGTTTGCATTAGGTATATGTAAACAAACAAACAAAAAATTGATTCATTTATGTCCACTGAATGATTTATCGGTCATTACATGATGGCACTATCGTTTGCTCTCACGGCCAAATGTTTTTTTTTTTTCGAAAATGGGTTTGCCCGATTTTTCATATAGTGTATGGCCAGCATTAGTCCCTGTTTGATCTGCAACTGCCTTATTGCTCCATGCCAGCCATTTGATGGTTTGACAGTTTGGTTCAGAGCATCCCTGCATGCCTTAAAGAAAAGTATGGGTTTACAAAAAACAAACTTACCTAGATGGCTGCAGCATCGATCCAATGGTACAGCTGTCCCCAGCCGGATCTACACCGAGAACTGAGCGATCAAAGACCACTGATTGCTCAGTTCTCGGTCTTTGGTGAGCAGAGAACCGGTGACTGTTAGTCACCGGCTCTTGCTCTGCCCCTCCAGTGCTAACTTGAGAGCTGAGCTGTGGAGGGGGTGGGACTTTCTAAGGCTCTCAGTGGCATGCTGAGAGGCTGAGCCAGCTGTCGGTTAGGCATCTGGGTGGATCCCGACATTATTGTATCCCTGCAGAGCCTGGACCAGCTCTGTGATGTCAGCAGCAGCGGGGCCATAGCCTGCTGTCATATGAATCTGGGAAACAGGAGTGCAAAACGAAATGCACTCCTTTAATCCCCAGGGGGAGTAGGGCCAAAAAAGCTTTGCCCATACTTCTTTAAGCATAGCTGTTTTTTGAAACAATGAAATCTATGGGTTTAGTTCTGCTTTAACTGTTTTGGGAAACAGTTTATTTGATAGGTTTAGTTCTGCTTTAATAAAAATAGTTTATGCATGGCTAAATTCCACCCTGTGTGGTTCCAGGTTTGAACTCAGAAATCTTTAGAAATTTGTCTAGGGTTCATCTTTGCTATAAGGTAAACATATATGTGTATACAAGTAAAGATACTGTATCTTTTAAAATCAACAGAATATCTGCTTGTAGTACAACATAAGAGTAGATTCTCTGTGGTGTGTACTTGGATACAGTCAACTGGTATTGCAGTTTAAGGATGGCATCTACCCATGTAAAGATCTGATTCAGAGTGAAATTAGCTGAACAGTAATTTAGTACATTTCACAAAATGAATTTAAGAGGCGCAATAATAATTGGTCAGTTCCTAGTCTATGGGAAAAACGGCATGTACAATTAACCACTTCAGCTCCAGACCAATTCTGGCACTTCTCACATACATGTAAATGTAAATTGTTTTGCTAGAAAATTACTTAGAACCCCCAAACATAATAAATAAATATATATATATATATATTATACACAGTATCTCACAAAAGTGAGTACACCCCTCACATTTTTGTAAATATTTTATTATATCTTTTCATGTGACAGCACTGAAGAATTGACACTTTGCTACAATGTAAAGTAGTGAGTGTACAGCTTGTATAACAGTGTAAATTTGCTGTCCCCTGAAAATAACTCAATACACAGCCATTAATGTCTAAACTGCTGGCAACAAAAGTGAGTAAACCCCTAAGTGAAAATGTCCAAATTGGGTCCAATTTTCTCTCCTAGGTGTCATGTGACTCGTTAGTGTTACAAGATCTCAGGTGTGAATGGGGAGCAGGTGTGTTAAATTTGGTGTTATCGCTCTCACCATACTGGTCACTGGAAGTTCAACATGGTACCTCATGGCAAAGAACTCTCTGAGGATCTGAAAGAAAGAATTGTTGCTCTACATAAATATGGCCTAGGCTATAAGAAGATTGCTAAGACCCTGAAACTGAGCTGCAGCACGGTGGCCAAGACCATACAGCGGTTTAACAGGACAGGTTCCACTCAGAACAGTCCTCGCCATGGTCGACCAAAGAAGTAGAGTGCACGTGCTCAGCATCATAACCAGAGGTTGTCTTTGGGAAACAGACGTATGAGTGCTGCTAGCATTACTGCAGAGGTTGAAAGGGTGGGTGGTCAGCCTGTTAGTGCTCAGACCATACGCCGCACATTGCATCAAATTGGTCTGCATGGCTGTCGTCCCAGAAGGAAGCCTCTTCTAAAGATGATGCACAAGAAAGCCCGCAGTTTGCTGAAGACAAGCAGACTAAGGACATGGATTACTAGATCCATGTCCTGTGGTCTGATGAGACCAAGGTAAACGTATTTGGTTCAGATGGTTTCAAGCATGGTGGTGGCAACCAGGTGAGGAGTATAAAGACAAGTGTGTCTTGCCTACAGTCAAGCATGGTGGTGGGAGTGTCATGGTCTGGGGCTGCATGAGTGCTGCCGGAACTGGGGAGCTACAGTTCATTGAACAAATGCCAACATGTACTGTGACATACTGAAGCGGAATATGATCCCCTCCCCTCCCTTCAGGGGCTGGGCCGCAGGGCAGTATTCCAACATAACAGCCCCGAACACACCTCCGAGATGACCACTGCCTTGCTAAAAAAGCTGAGGGTAAAGTTGATGGACTGACCAAGCATGTCTCCAGACCTAAACTCTATTGAGCATCTGTGGGGCATCCTCAAACGGAAGGTGGAGGAGCGCAAGGTGTCTAACATCCACCAGGTCCGCGATGTCATGGAGGAGTGGAAGAGGACTCCAGTGGCAACCTGTGAAGCTCTGGTGAACTCCATGCCCAAGAGGGTTAAGGCAGTGCTGGAAAATAATGGTGGCCACAGAAAATATTGCCACTTTGGGCCCAATTTGGACATTTTCACTTAGGGGTGTACCCACTTATGTTGCCAGCGGTTTAGACATTAATGGCTGTGTGTTGAGTTATTTTGAGGGAACAGCAAATTTACACTGCTATACAAGCTGTACACTCACTACTTTACATTGTATAAAAGTGTAATTTCTTCAGAAAATAAAATATTCACAAAAATGTGAGGGTGTACTCACTTTAGTGAGATACTGTGTGTGTGTGTGTATGTATGTGTATGTATGTATATATATATATATATATATATATATATATATATATATATATATATATATATAGCAGAGGCCCTAGAGCATAAAATGGTGGATGATGTTATTTTTTTGTCACACAGTATTTGCACTTAAAGTTTTCAAAAGCTATTTATGGGGGGAAAAATACACTTTAATACATTTTAGGGCTGCTGATAGAAATTATGGGGCCCGTACAGCCTACCTGACAGGACCCCCCATTCCTCCAAAAATATGCCCTAAGCAGCTGCAGGTAGGACAGGAGAGGAGGGAAAAGGGCAGAACTGCAGGGGAAAGGGGGAGCAGATACTAGAACCGATCAGCCTGCAGTGCAGCAAAAGAAAAGTAGAAATGCAGTACTGCGCAAAAGTCACAAGTGTCAGCAATAAGGCAGTACTGCTGGCCCTCCTACTTGGCAGGTGCCTGGGCCCAGTACAGGAGGGGTGGCTGTGCTGCCTTAGTGGCACTCATAGGCGTGCCCACGGGGTGTGCCGGGTGTGCCTGGGCACACCCTAATCCCCTGAGCAGTGTTTAGTTGCATGCCCTCTGTATCCTGAGATCTGCCTGGGCTGATGTGCAATGTGTACCCCGCACCACCTGTGAGGCAGTATAACATTGCCGATCGCTTAGTGTGACACTGTCCTCCTGTATAATAACTGCATGCAGAGAGAGAGAGGACCTGTCAGAATTCATGTATGATGTCGGGGTGGGCGGGACCGAGCAGGTACCGAATACCAGCCAATGGGATGAGTCTGGCGGGGCTGCTACGTGTATGTAGCCCCGCCCCCTTTCTTAAGCTGCTCGGTCCTGCTCGGATGTCACACAGGCACAGCGAGCAGAGTGAAGCCGCCTCCCCCTCCAGTGTTTATGTGTACACAGGGGGAAGGGACCTGCTGTGCCTGTGCCACGCTGATCAGAGGTACTGAATGGGATGGGGGGAGGGGGGTCTGTCTGCGCTGAAGTGGGGTTTATGCTGAATGGGGGGCTCCATTTGTGCTGAAGGAGGGGTGTGCTTAATAGGAGGTCCATCTGTGCTAAAGGGGGGGTTTGTGCTGAATGGGGGGCTCCATCTGTGCTTAAGGGAGGGGTCTGTCTGTGCTGAAGGGGGGTCTGTCTGTGCTAAGGGGGGGTCTGTGCTGAATGGGGGGGTATGTGCTGAAGGGGGGTCCATCTGTGCTGAAGTGGGGTATGTCTGAATGGGGGGGTCTGTGCTGAATAGGGGGGGTCTATGCTGAAGGGGGAGGTCCGTCTGTGCTGAAGGGGGGGTCTGTGCTGAGGGGGGCTGAATAATGTAAAGGGGTCCAGTGGAGCACAGTGGGGTGTTTTTACATTTTAATGTGGGGGGTGCCAGATACATGATCCGCCCAGGTGCCAAATGCTCTAGGTACGCCCCTGGAAACCCCCCCTCTCCTCTGTCAGTGCTTCCAACTAATGCCACCTGTCTATGCCAGTCAGTGCTACCTGTCAGTTTGTGAGTGCCAATTAGTGCTTCCAATCAGTGCCACCTGTTAGTGCCAATGAGTGCCAGGGCCAACTGTCAGTGCCAAACAGTGCCAGTGCCGCCTGTCAGTGCCACCTGTCAGTGCCAAACAGTGCCAGCGCCGCCTGTCAGTGCCAATTAGTACTTCCCGTCAGTGCCAATGAGTGCCAGTCAGTGCTTCCAATCAGTGCCACCTGTCAGTGCCAGCCAGTGCCGCCTGTCAGTGCCAATTAGTGCTTCCTATCAGTGCCGCCTGTCAGTGCCAATTAGTGCTTCCAATCAGTGCCACCTGTTAGTGCCAATGAGTGCCAAGTGCTTTCAATCAGTGCCACCTGTCAGTGTCAATGAGTGCCACCTATCAGTGCTTCCAATCAGTGCCACCTGTCAGTGCCAATCAATGTCAGTGCCAATCAGTGCTTCCAATCAGTGCCACCTTTTGGTGCCAATCAGTATCAGTGCCGCCTGTCAGTGTCAATCAGTGCCACCTGGCAGTGCCAATCAGTGCCAGTGCCGACTGTCAGTGCCAATTAGTGCTTCCAATCAGTGCCACCTGTTAGTGCCAATCAGTACTTCCAATCAGTGTTACCTGTCAGTGCCAATCAGTGTTACCTGTCAGTGCCAATCAGTGCCAGTGCTGCCTGTCAGTGCCAATCAGTGCCAATGCCACCTGTCAGTGCCAATCAGTGCCACCTGTCAGTGCCAGTCAGTTACACACCAGTGCAAATGAGTACCACCTGTCAGTGCCAATCAGTGCCGCTTATCAGTGCTGGTAAACAGTGCCCATCAGTGCACTGAGTGCAGGGATGGGGGTGATGAACTCAGCAGCCAGGCACATTGTCCAAGGGTGTGCCAGCCTGGTGGGGCACAAATGAAATCTGTTGATGTTTATTTATGCCGCATGCTGATTTTAGTATAATAGGTAATCACCACACTACTATTTACAATAAAGTACTGGAGGTAAAATAAAAAAAGTGTAATTGAAAGGCCGGCCACTAAGCACTGTTATGTGTTCCCACACCACAAAAAAAAAAAAGAAAAGTGCAGCGCTAACTTACTGATCAATAACTTAACAATAATGGTGAAATCCTCTAATGTATGGAAATCTCAATAAACTTCAATATTATCACAATACCGGTCTCTGTGATACGCAACTTCACATATAATACACATCACACTGAGAATAAGACATACTGTATAAAAATAAACTTAGCAAGGATGGTGGAAACCCCTCCTATAGATATTTACCATACAGATTAATCTCAAGTGAAAAATTTTTTAGTTGGGAGGTTCACACCATTATAGCACTTTTGAATTTTTATTTTTTAGATCACTACACTTAATTTTAGATATTTTAGTTACTATTGTAATGTGAATTTTTGCACTTGAAGGTAATTTTCCAACACCCTTGCTAAGTCCATGTCTTTATGGACCTTGCTTTGTGCACTGGTGGGCAGTCATGTTGGAACAGGAAGGGGCCGTCCCCAAACTCCTCCCACAAAGTTGGGAGCATAAAATTGTCCAAAATGTCTTGGTATGCTGATACCTTAAGAGTTACCTTCATTGGAACTAAGAGGCCAAGCCCAACCCCTAGAAAACAACCCCACATCATAACCCCCCCTCCACCAAATGATTTGGACCAGTGCACAGAGCAAGGTCCATAAAGACATGGATGAGCGAGTTTGGGGTGGAGGAACTTGACTGGCCTGCACAGAGTCCTGACCTCAACCCGATAGAACACCTTTGGGGTGAATTAGAGCGGAGACTGCGAGCCAGGCCTTCTCATCCAACATCAGTACCTGACCTCACAAATGGGCTTCTGGAAGAATGGTCAAACATTCCCATAGACACACTCCTAAACCTTGTGGACAGCCTTCCCAGAAGAGTTGAAGCTGTTATAGCTGCAAAGGGCGGAGCCAACTCAATATTGAACCCTATGGACTAAGACTGGGATGTCATTATAGTTCATGTGTGTGTAAAGGCAGGCGTCCCAATACTTTTGTCTGTTTGAGCTTTGGGGTGCACACCCTAATGCAATAGGCTGCGCACGCCTATGGTGGCACTGGGAAGGAGATTGTCTCCCCTCTGCTTCATGAAGCCACCGTTTTTAGTCCTGAAGGAGTAAGATACAGCCCAACCCACTATTGGGAAGGTAATGGTGTCTGATCCTAATAGAATAAATCTGGCGTCTAATTCTGCCTATACTTCTCCTCTTGATCTTCCATAGGTTTTCCCATTTCTTGTCATCACTTGTGCATGCTGCATATCTGTGTTACTAAACATCCCTCTCCAACTGTGCTGTTGTGCAAGGATTACAGGAGGCATTTATGAATCAAATTTGGCCTTATGTCCAGTTTTTGCAACCCAAGGGCACTATTAAATAGTCTGCTGTGGTGTTGGTAACTGGTCATAATTTTAAACAGGTACAAAACAACGTTTTAGTTATTGGCTACGGTGCTGGCAGTTTTTTAACACACAAATGCCATTACAATGCTACATATGTTTGTGAAAGATATGTCTTTACAACATTGATTGCCAGATATACTAGCATTTGTAATATGCTACTAAATTAAAGTGATTCTAAAGGCAGAATATTTGCTACCATAAAGTGGATGTAAACCCAATATTTTTTTTAAATTAAGGCTTGCACCTTGTACTGTATAGGATTTCATGTCATCTGTGCCCAGTCTTGCCACGAAGAGTTAATCCAGCTCTGAGCAGTCCTCTTATCTTTTTTCAGTGAGATAAAAATGATCAGACAGAGAAATAGATGTCTGTTCTCCTCCTTGCTGTGATTGACAGGTGATTTACATATCTCATGCACGAGTGTGATATAGACATTCTGTGTACTTCAGATCCCTCCTCCTTTCTTCTCCAACTCTCCCTGGATTGGCTGAAGTCATGTGGTGATTTTCTGGGTTTTGACTGGATGTTCGTGATCATGGGATATAATCCACGAGACCAGCAGAAGTTCAGTGTAATAAATATCAATGCCTGGCCAAGGGGAGTGTAGAGGTGGGTGGGGAGTCCAGTGACATCACGACTCCACACACCAAGCTCCAGACAACAGACCTCCCCACAGAATCTGCAGTTTTTTCGGGTCTCGTAACAGACAGCGGGGAGACATTTGACAGGTAAGGATACATGCAGGAGGCATGTGTATACCCTATAGATAACCACTATGGCAGTAGTTTAGAAAGGATGAGAGTGGGTTTACATCCACTTTAATGCTAAAAAACCTTCTGGGTACAGCCTCCCCCTCAGCCCCCCCTGTACTTACCTGAGCCCCATCTCTATCCAGCAATGTGCATGTGAGCAGCGGTTCTCCCAGGTCTCTCTCTCCTCATAGGCTCAATCACAGTCAGTGAGCCAATGAGGAGAGAGTGGGGGGTGGGGCCAAGTCACAATCTATGTGTGAATAGACAATGTCCATTAACAGGAGCGTGGCATGGTAGTTTAAGAGGCTTGCTATTGGGGGCACTTGGCAAGGGGGAGAGTCAGGGCCACTGGCGGGGGGGGGGCAAAAAGAGGAGGATCAGGGCTGTTCTGTGCAAAATCTTTGCACAGAGCAGGTAAGTATGCCATGTTTGTTATTCAGGGAAAAAAAATACAACCTAAAAGATGCAGGCTTATGAAAAATATTTAAGTTAATATGTATATAAAGATGATGTGCTGTTCTGATCCTCTTGGGTGCTCAATAATAATCCATGTACCCTCCTTTCTTTTAATGGTGCAAAGGTTCTATTCAGAGTTCTTGTGGCTTGAAACGCATAAAACTAAATGTGTATCAATGGAGTGAGACATTGGTGAGGTTTGCTTGGCAACCCTTCTGTCTTAACAGAGCACTTAGCTGATAGTGGTAGGGTCATGTGACTGAGTGCCCATTGAAGGGTTACTTTAATGATTTTATTAGGCTGACAGACCTAAACCTGTGGTAAAACATTCATGTATGAATCAACTGCTATCATGCACCAAGATCAAGCAAGGGGTCCTGCAGATCCAAATGCTCCTATTCATGTGAATAAAGAGAGAAAAAAAGATGATAGACATCGGCAGATACTGGAGGCACAGCCTCTCCCAGGAGGATAAACAGTGATCAAGGAAAGTTTTATAACCTGCTCAATTAATTTGTTTCCACCAACATTTACTGAAAGAGTCCTTCCAAAAGACATGAGACCTGAGGCATACATGAAAAGAGTAGCATTACCCAAGCCATTCAAAAACAGGCCCAACATATGTTTACTTTTACTTTTTTCAATCTTTAAACAAAATTATATTTTTATGAGGATCTCATTATATTTTCTAAGTTGCCCTTAAATAATAATAATTTATCACTTAAAAAAATATTTAAGCAAATCCATATGTCAGGTTTAAGGTTCTCCGTGGATTGGGATGTTTTGGAGATAGCTGTTATCTTTGCATAAATTCAGGTCTGCCAGATGACTGATGCATGGTACAAACGGTCAGACTGTTCGATCGGACTGGTCCATGGACCGAGTCCGGCGGACAATCCGATCATGTGTGGGCCTCATCGCACCTTCAGCGAACTTTTCCTGTCGAAAATCTGACGGACTTTAGATTTGGAACATGCTTCAAATCTTTAAGTCGTAACTCCACCGAACAAAAACCGACGCTAGGGCAGATATTGGCTACTGGCTATCAACTTCCTTATTTTAGTCCGGTGTACGTCATCACGTACGAATCCATCGGACTTTGGTCTGATCGTGTGTAGGCAAGTCCATTCGTTAAAAAATTCCATCAAAAGTCCGTTGAAAGTCCGTCGGAAAGTCCGTAAGACCAGTCCGGACGAAAAGTCCGCCTGTGTGTACGCGGCTTTAGAGATGTGTTTTTTCTGGTTTCTGAGAATGAGGCCCCTCTCTGCTTTGCACTGCATGATTGATCCACCACACTTTCTTCCTTCCAACAGCATAAAAGCAGCAGTGCCAGTAGCAGCAGCAATAGCCATATACAATTTAATGAACACAATGAAAATGGTTTCCCAGACAAATTCATAAATTGAGATCTGGGCACTGAACTTAAGACATGGATGGTTAGTGCATATCATGAATGCTCTCTGGTCACAGGACTGTGTCATTACTCCACTGATGGTCTTCAAACTGAACCATTGTCCTGAACTCTCCCTTTGCCATCAAGGTGCTTGCTAGCCTGCCCTGAAATAATCCTGTCTTTAAGAGCTATCAATCTATATAGTAGCACTGACACTCCCAAACATACAAAGAAATTTAGAGTTAAAATAGATCCGTCCAGCAAATGTAATTTTTTTTATCAACCTTTCACAAATTAGACTATATACCACTACACCTGCCTTGTACTGCATATATACTTTTTTTCTTGCAGATGTTGAACAACCTCCTAGCTCTGCTACTTTGGTTAATTAATGCTGATTCACTTAAAGAATAAGAATAACATTGGTTTTGCATTATTTTTCATCATTTTCATGTCCAAAAGCTACTGCTAGTGTTACCCCTATGCCGCAGCTACTCCAGCCTCTTTTCTGGTGCTTTACTTACAGTGGTGTTCAGTAAAATAAATAACATGAATGCCTTAGTTGGTCCCTAGTAGTACACTAACCCTCCCACAAGAAAGGAAATTGACAAAAAAAGTTATGTCTTTTTCAGAGAACATAATTTCCGTGAATTATTCTTAGGCATGACATATGTGTGAATTCAGTACTCATTTCTAGTTGAAAAAATAACTGGTAAAAGCCCAACCTAAAGTAGTTTGTGAATGCAAAGGAAATGGTGTCATTGTAACCAGAAAAACTGTTTTTTTTTTAGATGCTGGAGTTACACCACCTGACAATTTCTTATACCACTAGAGATATTAGGTATTGGAGCCCAAATTGCTTTTCATCAGCCATGTCCATTTAAATAGAAGAACAAGGAAAGGGCACAGAACAGTGGTCAGTAAAAGAACAACATTTTAATTGAAAAAAAAAGGTTATTTTTCATCCTGCACTCATTTTTTGTCTATCATTACCTGTGCAAGTTGGATCGTCCCTTAAGATCCATTTCCTGTGATGCTGTGGATGGTGTCATGTGCGCTGTTTGCAAATTCTTTATTTCCAGTATCCAGCATCATAAAGATGCTCTCCAAAAGCAATCTGACAAAGTGGATTAGTATTTGTGGAGCACAGTATGATACCACCTAGTGAAGATTTTAAAGTTGTTTTCTTAAATCCTGTTACAGATGGACGATTTTAACGCAAAGCTAGTAATTCGCTTACGATGGGCTGAAGAAAAAGTTCTATTTAGGATCATTTCCCATCTCCAAATGAAGGGGGAACATACTGTAGTCATCAGGCAGGGCTATCAGCAGGGAGTACTTCTGAGAGAGGGTATGTGGTAGAGGACCTGTCTTGACATAGAGTTTCTCAAAGGCCGTCAACGAACGCTGGAAGTTATCTGGAGATAAGACGTGCACTTTTTGACTGAAGACTTTCCTTCTCTTATTGTGTATATACAGTCCTGGCCACTCACGGATAATCTAGTCCCTGTTTGGAACTTTTTTGCATGGACTTTTTTTTTATGGACTCTTTTACCTTTAAATATACCGGGAATTATGGCAAGGCTTTTGGACCACACTATACATACTGCATAAGGAGCCACAGTCTGAATCAGCCTCCACCTGTAACTAAAATACAAGTTTTGGGTGAACCAATTTTTGTTAATTTATATGCAAACCTCAGGCAAAATGAAGTACAGTAAAATATGGCTAAAAGACCATCTGTGATTAGTCTAGCCATTACCAAATCTATCTAAATAGTGCTTGCATTTTGGTAAGGTCTTTCCCCTGCTGAATCTGATGGCTCCTGTTAAATAGGCAAGGTAGTTTACTGTTTTTTAAAAGTGGGTCCGTGCTATTGTGGACACAACGCTGTTCACTCTATGGTTTGGTCAATACAACAGAACACAGAGAAGAGAGATAACATATATGGAAATCAGATAACATAGAGGAAAAGGGTTGTGGTGCGTAATCATATCAGATCAGATTTTCATCATACAAACTATGGTGTTTCCCTACAAGAGCAGAAATCAATGCAGTAAATTGAGGAAGAATGTATCTTTTTTACAGTAATCTGCACTAAGCCAAGATAAAGCATATGCCAAGATATTTAGGCGATCCAGCTATTTTTATTTTGAAGTAGAAATCTTGAAGTGTACAAATCAAGTAAAAACTATTTTGGAAAAAATACAATATCATTGTAGCTATGGTGACGAGCACTCCTGACAAACCATCTGCCAAATTACCCTGCTGCCAGACCCCCATATATCATTTGAGACAATGAGCAGTCATTTGCGTAGTTTTGTTGCGTTTATTGCGGGATACAACTTGGGTCGGGTAAAGGAAGTTATGGGATGCCCATAGAACCTAATGTATTACCATCGCATTGATAAGACATTGATTAACGGCCTTGGCCTTGAAATGATGCACTTCCAACATTCACAGTCTATTTCCTCTGCATATTTCCCCTGCAGACTATTGCTCCTCCTCTTCCTCTGCACTCACTCCTGCAGAACATCACTCCTCTGAATTCCTCTCTCCTTGTACAAATCTTCCACTGCAAAACTGTTAGATTACTGTTGCTTTACTCCCACTGAAACAAGAAGGGATCACTCTGAATAAACCCAGCTTGCAGACCATAAAGGTGTTGCTTCAGCAAATCAACAAGCCAGAGACATGCAAAGCCTCTCCCAGATGGCTCAATGAGTTTGGTAGCCACACAGTCTTTTGGAAGTTATTACCAATGTGCTCTACCCGGCCAGAGATACTCTGTACCTCCCCCAACGACCTGACACATGGTAATAGGCGGACTACTGTTCCCAGCCAGTCCATAACTGCAAACGCTGTGTTCCCCGGCCACAGCATTCTGCACTACTCTCAACAACTTCTCCTTTTGCTCTTCTCACACTGACCTCCTCCAAAGGGCAAGTTCTGTGTTCTCCAGTCACAGAATGTTGATCTACTCTCCTCAACTTTACTGTTGCTTCTCCTTCACCGATCTTCTCCTGTGTACAAGTCCTGTGTTCCCCAGTCACAGCAGCTTGACACCAACTTCATGATGAAGATCTTTATCCAGGATTACTTCCTAGCAGCTCCTCCATCCCTCCGCTGCGCTCGGCACGCCCCCCACGTGCCTCCTAAATCTCCATTCTTTCTTCCTGCACCTCAGAAGTCCCACCTGGCAGCATGTAACCTCAGCTTATATGGGAGGCCTGCCCCCGCCAATACCAAAAGGTAATTGGTCAGAGCTCCTCACATAAGCTGCCTGCCACTCAAACCTCAGGTCCAACCTCTCTTCCAGAACAATCTGCCTGAAAGCAGGGGAGGTGCTTCTAAGTCAGAGCGCAGGTGGTCACACCCACCACTACACTAAACACTCCCATTCTCAAATCAAAACACACAGGCCTGACTTTCAGCACAGACCTGCTAAATTTGCCTATACTGATCTCTCAACCCAGAAAAATCCCATTCTAGCACCTACCTTCTAGTAGAGGGTGCTACATCATTATTTCCATATATTACCGTAATGAACGAATTGTACTCGCACATCCTTTGAATTTCCTCAATTGGCCTTGATTGGCTTCTAAAATGGAAATAATATCAACTATTTCACAAGCAGCACACATTTTCTCAACCAGGGTCCCTTCTGAGGTTGCCAGGGGTTCTTTGAGCAAAGAAAATTGGAAATTTTACACCAACATAGCAATCACTTCTACACTGGCTGCCAATGGTGTGGGCCACCACAATTTATACTCTCTGTATTTCTTTTCTGTAATTTTTATTGATTTTTTTAGATTTTTAGTAAATGTAATTTCATTGTATAAAGGGAGTGGGGTAGTTTAAAATTAACAAGAAAGAGAGGGTGCACCAGCCTAGCGCATTATCCCAATAACCATTTATTTGTAAAAGAAAGCATGTATCTACTTACAATAGATAAACGAGACAAAGCTCATCAAGGTGATGGAGTTGTTCTGTCCGCTCTGCATGCTCTAAGGGCTTGGGAGGACATCCAATACATCCAAGTGGCTTATACATTTCAAGGGTAATACCCTCTTCCTCGGAGCCAAATGCTCGAAACACGTAAGCCAGTTGGATCTAGGCGATGTCCCAAGTCCTGGGAGCATGTCAAAGGGACAGAACAACTCTATTACCTTGATGAGCTTTGTCTGTTTTATCTTTTGTAAGTAGATACATGTTTTTTTTTTTTTTGTTGTTTTTTTTTAAACAAATAAATGGGATAATACACCAGGCTGGTGCTCCCTCTCTTTCTTGTTTTTTCCAGTATGTTGTTGGAACCACCCCCGAGTCCTAATAGGGCAGAAAGGTGTTATGCCCTTACATCTACAGCCAAGACATGGATGTGTAGGAAGATTTGGTGTTAGACCACCAAGACTTACAAGTTATTGATCAAACTAATAAGCTGTAAATATACAAAAATTGATTAGGAGTTCGTAGAGACCTGAAAATTATTTCAAGGGTTACTCTGGGGTAAAAAGGTTGAGAGAGGCTGGTTTAAACCAACTTACTTATTGCTGTAATAACATCTTCAAAAGAATGTGGCTGGCCTGGAACCAGGTATTTTAGTTAAAGAGCCTGGTTGATCACACAATTTGCATGTAGGCTTGATCTATCCTGTGATTTAAAAAAACACACAGGTTTTAAAACTTGCTCCTCACAGCATGATTCTGTCACAACAGGAAGAGATGTTGAAGACTGAAAAAGGTTATGAAATGTTTCTGAAAACATGGGCCTCTGTTTAAACTCCAGGGTGACAGCTAAGGATTTGCAGACATCTTGCACCCTATAGCACCAGTGTTTAGGTGTCTACAATATTAATATGTAGTGACAATACAATAATAGCGTGTTGTAATATTACTTTGTGTAATTGCCATACCTGAGCAATGGCTGACCTCAGTATTGCTGCTCATATGCGGCTTATGAATGACTAAGAGCACTCACTCCTGATATACCCGGGATGAGTGCTCGATGTACAGAGCATCTTGGCAGGACAGAGGAATGGTTTCAGTATGGGAGTTGTGTGGGCCAGGGTTTGGGGATGCCACAAAAAGACTACTAGTACAGCAATTACATGAAGCGATATTTTTCCAACCTGCTCAAGTATTTTATGTACTTGGCGCCCCATTGATTGCATGGTCAATTTTAAACTATTAATACAGTATATACCTATTAAAACTAAAACAGAACTATGGTGTGGTAAATGAAATTTGGGTTTGTTGTCTGTAATGTTGTTTAAAGTCATGTATTTAACCTACTAACAACTGTACAAAAGTTCTTATATCTGACATTTATGTATATTTGTCAAGTAGCCCAATACTGTATGGTCACTGTCATTTTTGGCAAAAGGAAATTCAATGACAATTGGTCGTTTTCTTGTATGAGTTTATTGGATAGGATATCAACGATATGTTGGAAAGCATCACTTTTATGCTACTAGTTTAGTTTAGTTTTAGATATCTTCTGCTCCAATTTCTTTAAAAATAAAAATACAAATTTATCACTTATCGAATACATAATGGTCAATAGAACAGTGTCTGTTTTATGCTGTGTCCATTCCAGAACTGAAGGGAATCTCCCCAACAAGAACAGAGACAGCAATAAAAATCTGGTAAATGTTCCAAACTTTCTCTTTCTCTATTAAAAATAAATATATTTATATTTAACAGGTAAAGCAAATTATGTTAAATCACCCTTATGAGGTACACTTGTTTTGCTTTGATTTTAGAGGTATTACGGATAACTTTAACCACTTGACCTCCGGAAGGTTTCCCCCCCCCCCCCCATGACCAGGGCATTTTTTGCTATTCAGCACTGTGCTACTTGTTTTTTTAGGTGAGAACACATTTAACAATGTCAGGTGCCACAACATTGAAAAAATGGTTTAAAAGAAAACTAGTAGAACGGGGTCTAGAAAGGAGTCACAAAGAGCACCAGGATGGACGGCGGTCGGTTAAAATTTGATAGGTGGAGATGGAAAGGGGGGGGCCTTAACTAGCAGGTTTTAACTGATATTTCCAATCAAGTGGAGAATACAAAATCAATTAATTAGCAAACTAGTTTGATTTCACTGGGTATATTGGAAACACTTCATTATAGACTGTTACGTACCAACAGGTAGGGTTTGAATAAAGGATTTCCAAATGTTCAAAAAAAATTTGACCCGTGATTCTCTGCTTAAGGAGGCCTCCACTCAGTCCACGTTAAAGACATAAGAAAGTTTAGCTATAAACAAAGAAATAGTAGGGGGTTCAGGATAGAGCCACTTTAGGGGATGGATTTCCATGCTGCAAGGGATATAAAAATGAGGAGTTGTTTGCAGCCTGAGTACCTAGTACCTGGGATGTCACTGTGCTAATTTAACTGGCAATTGCTCAGTTATGCAACACTGTACGCAAATACATTATTTATAATATTTTCACACAAATAGAGCTTTCTTTTGTTGGTATTAAATCACCACTGGCGTTTTTATTTTTTGCAATATAAATTAAAAAAATACTGAAACCTAAAAAAAAATGTTTCTGTTATAAAATGTCTCAAACAAAAAATCTTTCTTCATAAACTTAGGCCACAATGTAGTAAAAATAACTCAAATCCATGTATATTATTTAGTCTATGTGAAAGTTATAAAGTCTACAAACTATGATTATATATTTAAAAATTGATCAATCCTAATGTACCTACGGCCTATCTCATTTACTGAGGCCCTAAAATGCCAGGACAGTACAAATACTCCCCAAATGACCCTTTTTTGGAAAGTAGGCAGTCCAGGTATTTAGTAAGCGGAATGTGAAGTTTTTTGAAGTTGTAATTTTTAGTCAATGGACACAATTTTTTGGAAAATGAAGAAACTAACACTTAAAGTTTAAGTAGTTACAACAGTGTTTTTTTTTTTATTTTTATTTTAGGAGGTTTAAACAATATGAACAAAAGCGACTGCTGAAAGCAACCTCAGCACTTTTTTAGGTTTCCCTAACCCCTCTAACTGTAACTTTTGCCAAACAGCTTGGCCTGCATATAAATGTGAAGACAAACTAAAAACATCTGTGAATTAAAAAAGGAATTCATATATTAAATACTATCATTACAATTACAAGTATAAGAGCCCTTGCACACTGGGGCGGTTTGCAGGCGCTATTGCGCTAATAATAGCGCCTGCAAACCGACCCGAAAGTGCCGCTCCTTGCATTCCAGTGTGAAAGCCCCGAGGGCTTGCACACTGGAGCGATGCGCTGGCAGGACGGTAAAAAAAGTCCTGCCAGCAGCATCTTCGGAGCGGTGAAGGAGCGGTGTGTATACCGCTCCTTTACCGCTCCTGCCCATTGAAATCAATGGGACGGCGCAGCTATACCGCCGGCAATGCGCCTCTGTAGAGGCGCTTTGCGGTGGTATTTAACCCCTTCTCGGCCGCTAGCGGGGGGTAAAACCGCCCCGCTAGCGGCCGCATACCGGCGGTAAAACGCCGCTAATAATAGCGGCGTTTTACCGCCGACGCCGCCCCCCGCCCCAGTGTGCAAGGGCTCTTAAAGTGGAACTTAACTGTATTATGTCTCTATGCTTTATTTTGTTAAGAAACTACTTTGAAAAACACCCCATAGCAATTCTAGCTTCAGTTCTTGAGTAAGGGCAGTTGATTCGTGTAGTCTTTACTTCCTGGAATCCAGCTACCCTTAGCCCAGCCATGCAAGCAGGAGGGTGTGTTTAGCTGAGAAATCCCCTCCTCATCTCCTCCAGATGACAGTAAAAAATGCCCATGAAGACTCCCAGGATGTATGACATCATTTTGGCCTAGGCCACAAACCAGGAAGCAACTGAAGAAATCTATTAAAAAAAAAAAAAAAAAAGTTAAAGTAGAACTATAGGCAATGTTTTTCTTTTTTTTTTTCATTTTGGATAGAGCAAGGGAGGGTATTAACCCCTGTCAGATTTATTTTCATCCCATTGTGAATATTTCCCTTTCACTTCCTGTCCCATAGCCAAACAGGAAGTCAGAGGAAATCCTTGGGGACCCCCAGGTCTCCAGAACTAATGTCCCCATTGGAACATTTCCCCTCTAATACTTTTCTGGGAACAACCCAAAATTTGGCATTTACTTTTATTTTCACTTTCTATGATAATGGCAAACAGGACAAATAGAGAGGCTGAATCTTCTGCACAGACAGCAATAACAACCTGACATGGTTCTGATCCCTCTCCACTTTATCCAAAACTAAAAAAATAAAGTTTTGCCTTTAGTTATACTTTAAAACAATAACTATAATATACCTTCCTATCTATTTACTAGTGCTAGCGTTAGTTGGATTACAATAGTTAATGCTGATTTAGAGAGATTAGTTCTTAGGGGGTGGCGGCCGTGGACTGGATAGAGCATGGGGGTGGCGGCCACTGATCTTTGTTTAGGCATCATGCATGGACAGCATATACAGTACTATCTGTACTAAGATGATGGCACAGAGGTAGCACAATCTGTAAATCCTGTTTCCCACACAGTTCTTGGCTGTGTTCACAAATGTTGGACACAGAACAATGCTCTGCTGCAGCCTATCATCTTCTTATTCGCTACAAAGTTACAATGTTGCCGTTCGATCATGAGGAGATAGGAGAGTGAGGCAAAGCTTTGTCATGCTCAGCAGACTGATGGCTTTATTTCAGCCTAGATTACCAAAGATACTTGCCTGTTGCAGAAGCACTGCTTTTTAGTTATAGCCTTTTTTATGTTACTGCTCTACTTTAATAGCTTTAAAATCACAGTATATATACTTTAATCAGATGTCAGATGTCTTGTTAATTGTTAGCTGCTGACAACACCACCAGTTTCTATCTGGGAAGGTTCTCATTTATATGATAAAGTGTCAGGGCTGGGCTCAGCCCTTCCTTCTCTGAGCTGGCCGGTCAGCTGTCGGCTAATTGCGAGCTCCTATCCCTCCACAGTGACTCACCTGTTGATGATATCCTGCTCGTCAGTCCTGCCTACCTAAGCCATCCAGCCCAGATAATCTCTGCCTTCACCTTGGTCAACATCACAGAGACTATCTTCTGCGTTCCTGTTAAAGACTTGCTTGGCTGACATTCCTTCTGACTCCAGATCCTGCTTGCTGTTCCCTGGCTTCCTGACTTTCTGGCTTGTCTGACTATCCGTTCCGGTTACCAAACTTTGGCTATGTTTTGACGATGTTTGTTCTATTTACTTTCATTATTAAACAAGTGTGATTTAACTGTACTCCTGTCTCGGTCTGATTCATGGTTTCTGACATTAAAGTGGATGTAAACCCAATGTCATCCTTTCTAAACTACTGCCATAGGGGTTATCTATAAGGATATACATGCCTCCTGCATGTATCTTTACCTGTCAAATGTCTCCCCTCTCTCTGTTATTGGACCCTAAAAACTGTATATTTTGTGGCTGGGTCTGTTGTCTGGAGCTCGGTGGGTGGAGTTGTGATGTCAGTATTCTCCCCGCCCACCTCTACACTCCCCTTGTCAATATGCATTTTCTCCTGTGTATTTCTAACACTGAACTTCTGCTATGATCTCTAACATCCAGTGAAAAGACAGGAAAGTAACCACATGACTTCAGCATGCCAAACAATGCTGAGGTGTGGAACAGCCAATCCTTGCAGAGCTGCTGAAGAAAGGAGTGGGAGGGAATTAAAAAATACTGCATGTGTCTTAGGTTGGTGCACGAGATATGTAAATCACCTGTCACTCACAGCAAGGGGGAGTATTTGACAAAGTTTTTCTCAGTTTGTCAAGATTTATCTCACTGAACAATAAAAGAGGATTGCTCAGAGATGGATTACCTCTGTGTGACAAGACTGGGCTCAAATGATAGGAAATCTTATACTCTACAGTATGATATATAAATATATATATATATATGGGTTTACATCCACTTTAAGTAATTAGACTCACACAGAAAAGAAAAAAAATAGAAGAATTCCAGTTGAAAATGACTAAATACTTCTAACTATGCCACTAGTTTTTATTTTGCTTTGCCTTTGTTAATAATGCAATATACATTACAGTTGTACAACTGCACAACCTAGTGGACATACGGGGGAATTGTGAAGCTAATTGATAATTGTTACAGTTTTGGGAAAACTATAGCTTTTCTAGGCACAGCTGTAGTGCCTTGAAAAAATATTCATACCCCTTGAAATTTTCCCCATTTTGTCAAATTACAACCAAAAACGTAAATGTATTTTATTGGGATTTTATGTGATAGACCAACACAAAGTGGCACATAATTTAGAAGTGGACGGAAAATGATGGTTTTCAACATTTGTTACAAATAAATATGTGAAAAGTGTGGCGTGCATTTGTATTTAGCCCCCCCATTACTCTCATACCCCTAATTAAAATCTAGTGGAACCAATTGCCTTCAGAAGTCACCTAATTAGTAACTAGAGTCCACCTGTGTGTAATTTAATCTCAGTATAAATACAGCTGTTCTGTGAAGCCCTCAGAGGTTTGTTAGAGAACCTTAGTGAACAAACAGCATCATAAAGGCCAAGGAACACACCAGACAGGTCAGGGATAAAATTGTGGAGAAGTTTAAAGCAGGGTTAGGTTATAAAAAAATATCCCAAGCTTTAAACATCTCACAGAGCACTGTTCAATCAATCATCCAAAAATGGAAATAGTATGGCGCAACTGCAAACTTACCAAGACATGGCTGTCCACCTAAACTTACAGGCCGGGCAAGGAGAGCATTAATCAGAGAAGTAGCCAAGTGGCCCATGGTAACTCTGGAGGAGCTGCAGAGATCCACAGCTCAGGTGAGAGAATCTGTCCACAGGACAACTATTAATCGTACACTCCACAAATTTGGCCTTTATGGAAGAGTGGCCAGAAGAAAGCCATTATTGAAAGAAAGCCATAAGAAGTCCCATTTGCAGTTTGCGAAAAGCCATGTGGGGGACACAGCAAACATGTGAAAGAATGTGCTCTGGACAGATGAGACCAAAATTGAACTTTTTGGTCTAAAAGCAAAATGCTATGTGTGGTGGAATACTAGCACTGCACATCACCCTGAACACACCACCCCCACTGTAAGACATAGTGGTGGCAGAATCATGTTGTGGGGATGCTTTTCTTTAACAGGGAGAGGGAAGCTGGTCAGAGTTGATAAGGAAGATGGATGGAGCCAAATACAGGGCAATCTTAGAAGAAAACCTGTAATGCCGCGTACACACAAGCGGACTTTTCGACCAGACTGGTTTGACGGACTATCAGACGGACTTTCGACAGACTTCCAACGGACTTTCCAAATGAACGGACTTGCCTACACACGATCACACCAAAGTCCGATGGATTCGTACATGATGACGTACGACCAGACTAAAATAAGGAAGTTCATAGCTAGTAACCAATAGCTGCCCTAGCGTCGGTTTTAGTCCATCGGACTAGCATACAGACGAGCGGATTTTTTGACCGGACCCGAGTCCGTCGGAAAGATTTGAAACATGTTTTATTTCTAGGTCCGTCGGACTCTTGAGAAAAAAAAGTCTGCTGGAGCCCACACACGATCGAATTGTCCGACGGAGTCCGGTCCGCCAGACCAAGTCTGCCGGAAAGTCCACTCATGTGTACGCGGCATTAGAGTCTGCAAAAGACTTGAGACTGGGGCAGAGGTTCACCTTCCAACAGGACAACGACCCTAACAACCATACAGTCAGAGCTACAATGGAATGGTTTAGATTAAAGCATATTCATGTGTTAGAGTGGGCCAGTCAAAGTCCAGACCTAAATCCTATTGAGAATCTGTGGAAAAACTTTAAAATTGCTGTTCAGACGCTCTCCATCCAATCTGACAGAGCTTGAGCTATTTTGCAAAGAAGAATGGGCAAAAATGTCACTCTCTAGATGTGCAAAGCTGGTAGAGACATCCCCTAAAAGACTTGCAGCTGTAATTGCAGCGAAAGGTGGTTCTACAAAGTATTGACTCAGAGGGACTGAATACAAATGCACGCCACACTTTTCACATATTTATCTGTAAAAAATGTTGAAAAATAATTATCTTCCTTCCACTTTTATGTGCCACTTTGTGTTGGTCTATCACATAAAATCCCAGTAAAATACATTTACGTTTTTGGTTGCAACATGACAAAATGTGGAAAATTTCAAGGGGTATGAATACTTTTTCAAGGCACTGTATCTCTGTACCTACACACCAGTTCTGCTTTAGGTAGTTCTCTAACACCTGTTTTTCTTTTCAGTGTCAATGCATGTCAATCATTTGCATAATCCATGTATTTATTTTTTTAGGAAATGTCTTTGCCCTTGATTTTTCTGTTGTTGCACTTCCAACTTATCCTTTCTGGTGTTGGTGAGTAAATATTGTTTTCTTTTTATTTATTTTTTGTGTCTTCCACATTTTATCAGCTGAACGTTACACTTTAGGGCCAGTTCACACCATGCCCACACATGAATCGCTCAGGAACGTGCTGTGCTTTCCTGTGTGACTCACACCGCATGCAAAACGCACTCCAATTTTGATCTGCAGTGGGTGTCAATACAAAGTAAATGACACCCCAAATGCAGGTCGCAAATTATTTGGCTGCACTCCATTTTAAAAAATAGTGCATGCAGTGCGGTGAGATTTTAGCCAATTCAAAATGAATGGACTGAAATCGCACTGCACAGAACTGCATGTGAATTGCACAGGAATGTAAAGCACGTTCTTGTGCGATTCACGTGGGAGCATGGTGTGAACCAGCCCTAATAGAAGATCACTATATCTGCATGGTAACATTTTGGGTGCACTCACACTGGGCATAGTTAAACAGAACTGTGCCCGAGTTTTATTGTCCACCTTCGCTTTTCTGCACTCACTCTGGGCTATAAGCAAGTGTTCCCAAGCACACTTACTGTACATCATCACCTCTGCCAACTAGACCATGGCGATCCCTGCTTCTGTGCTTAGTGATTTATGGAGAGTTCTGTGCTCAGGCACAGTCTGCACTCACACTGAAGAGAACAGTACTGGACCCCAAGTGAACCTGGGCAAAGGACACCTCTTCCAAGTGGTTCTGGGCATGGTACATCTGAAGTGGTTGTAAACTCTTACATATACCCACTGAAGTGTTTAGCCTCAGGTGATACACAGAGATGAAACAGATCATTCTCTAAAAGTTGTACCTGTTTATCTGCAACACTCTCTCCTCTACAGCCCTTAAAGTACAGAATTTACACAATATTTCTTAGCTCCAGGAAGTAGGGGGTGTAGATCTATTTTCACGCATTGCACAGCATAGGGCAGGGAGCAGAGTGTAATCTAAGACCTGAGTGGCGGGAATAGACACACTCCCTTCTACACAGTCTAATAGGGAAGCATGCATAGCTGAGGCTGTCAATAACCTGTTGTGTGCTGGAGGAGGTGCTGGGATTCTCCTAAGATTTCCTGGAGTTGACATAGACTGTCAGAAGTGGCTTATGCAAATAGCAGAATAATGAGACAGCAGACATAAACTATACTAGGTTCTTTGGTTCAAGGCACGTACACACTTTGGAAGGATATGCTGTGTTCAGCTTTCATTCCAGAAGTTTTTCAACCACTTAATTTGTTCCCTGGCATGGTTCAGAGCACTCGCACTACACAAATGAACCAAGGCAAGGCAATTAACTATTAAATTGAATGTTCTGTGATGAATGTAAAGCTGTAATTGGTTATATGACATCGCAAGGTCTCTGGCCTCCTTCAGTCTAATGAGAACATCCAGAGCCAGAGATAGCTGACATCCTTCTGTATGTAGTGGGTTGTGAGGCTTAGTGGGTGCAAGGTGGAAGTTATTGGGCGCCAGACACTTCTTGAATGCAAAAGAGATGTTTATTTCTCTTACAAACTCTTATGGGGGAAAGAGGGTTAGGGCCAGAACACCCTTAAGTAGTTGCAAGTTTAATTAGCAGACTCCGAGACTTCAATAACAGCCGTGCAGGGAAAGGCCTCCAGCAAGAAGTCACATCTGCACGTGCAGGAATGCTGTCTCCTATGGTAACAGTCTTTAACAGTTCCTAACACAAAGCGTAACAAATCTTTCACCTTCACTACAACTTCTCCTTGTAGTTCTTCAGCCCACCGAGCTCCCGGTCTCTCACTAGACCCACTGATTCACTGCCACTGAATCACTTGAGCTCCTCCCAATCTTCACGGTGGTATCTTCCTCAAACGTCACCCCCACCTCTTTGCTGGGTCCCTAGCTTGGCACTCCCGATACTGCTCAAGCTTCACCCCACTGGCCTGCTCGGTCCCTGGCTTGGCACACAAGGCTGCTCTGCAAGCGTCACCTCCACTGGCTGGGTCCCTGACTTGATCACCGCCTGAAGTTTCCCGATTCTCCACTGTGCCCGTTCCGTGAGAATACTGCTCTGGTACTTGCTTCAGTTACTCACTGTGGTCCCTGGTAATAAGGTGGTTGGTCCCTTAGTGGCAACAGCTTCCCTTCTACCTTCGACCACTGACAGGTTCTCCGGCCGGCAATAATGTCACTTTTGTTTGGACTGCGTGGGGGGTTCAAACAAAGGCAGCGGTGGTGGGTGTTCAGACAGAGACAGCGGTGGTGGTGGGGGGTCAGACATGGCAGCAGTTGTGGGGGGGTCAGATGGAGGCAGCGGTGTTTGGGGGGGGTAACCAGACAGAGACAGCGGTGGTGGGAGCTCAGACAGAGGCAGCGGTGGTGGGGGGGCTCAGACAGAGGCAGCGGTGGCAGGAGGGTGGTTCAGACAGAGACAGCAGTGGCGAGGGGTTCAGATAGAGGAAACGGTGGTGGGGGGGTTCAGACTGTGTCCACTGTGTGGGTATGGCAGCAAGTGCTCTGCCAACTTCTGTCATTCCCTCTAACAGCAGTGGCACCGGGCCCCTCAGAGTGGAATAAGTGGCGGTCCCCTCACAGTAAAAAAAGCAGTGGAGCGAGCGGGTGTTCTGCCACTGTCTTGGACATCAGTTTGCTGCCCCTCTAAAAGTGCCGCCCAGGTCCAGTGGACCCACTGGGACCCATGGTAGGGCCGATGTTCTGCCAAAATCTCCAACCTATCAAAAAGCCAAACCGCATTATAGGTGGCTGTATTGCCCATGCACGAGCACGTGCACAAGAAGGAGTTTCTTCTGCACGTTAGATTGTTACGTAAAAGGCTTCAAATACACCAACTGCTCTTGCCGCCACAGCACGCCTGTGTGGCCTTTGTATCACAGACTAAAAGAATGCCATCAAATACTCCAACTGATATTGCAGCAGTGCGCCTAAAGCAATTAACATGATGAAGTGGCAAGATAATGTACGGAACACTGCATTTGCAGAACTATGTTCACACTCGCATACATCCACACATTGTTCTGTACATTATCTTGTCACTTCATCATGTTAATTGTTTTGAATCTTGTATAATAAAACCCCGTATTTTTTCTTCACTCTCCATGTATCTCCTTCGTTTTATGTGTGAAAGAGGTGAACTGAAGATCTGACAGGGAATGTCAGTGTTCCCGCGCAGGCGCATTGCTGTGATATCAGTTGGAGTATTTGATGGCATTCTTTTAGTCTGTGATACGAAGTTGGTGTTTTTGATACCTTTTATGTGCCAATCTGATGTGCAGAAGAAAACCCTTCTTGTGCACACGCTTGTGCATGGCCAATACAGCCACCTATGACGCGGTTGGACATTTTGGCAGAACACCGGCCCTGGATATATCATCTTCTATCAGATGTGATTTTTTTGCATTTATTTTGGCCTTGCTCAGATATGCAAACTTCCTGTATAAGTGTGTTAAAGTGGTTGTTAAGCCACTCTAACCTGTATACACCATTAGCACTGCCTCCTATTGTAGTATCCCTCTCTGTGTGTGATTTATAAAAATAAATGCTGAAAATACCTAATTTCACTGCCGAAATTGCGATCACATGACTAGCCAGCTTTCTCCTATCCTCCTCTAAGAGATACAGCGGGCGGGGCTGAGATTCCTCTGCTGATGTCAGTTAGGAGGGGAGGAAAAAAGGAGAAGAGAGAGAGCTGGCTGGTCATGTGATCGCAATCTCGGCTCTTAAATTAGGTATTTACAGCATTTATATTTATGAATCATTTACAGAGGGGGACATTGCAATAGGAGACAGTGCTGATGGTGTATACAGGTTAGTGGTATGAGAGCAGTAAGAGGGATGACTCACACAGACAGAGAAGGGAGGGGGGAGGAGGATGCAAAAACAGAGAGGAGAGCAGATAGCAGGCTGCTAAAGACAGAGGCATGTAAACTGACCACAGTCAGTGTTGCCAACCGTCAGTATTTTTACTGGCAGCCAGTAAAAAGCAGGCAATTTTCTCCTGCCAGTAAATGCCAGTAAAAGTAAAAGGTTGCCAGTCAAAAATATGGCTGTGATGCTCGGCTTGGTCCGGAGCCAGCTGAGACCATCCGAGTGTCTGCTACAGTGTGGTTGGGTGGCTCTGGGGGAGGCGGTACCTGAGCATGTCATGTGATGTTATGGTGCAATGGAGCCAAGCAGAGCGACCTGAGCCTCGTGTGCGGGTCTTCGGTATGGGAGCAAGGTGGGCTGGGACCAGGACTGTCATTACTGTTTAGACTGGAGTGGGCTAGGGGAACCACTTGGCTTGGAGAGAGACTGTCACTGTGACTCAGGAGGTGATGTGTTGTGTCAGTGAGGTCTCATCATCATCATCATCTGTGCTGCTGTACACTGCTGTCGGTGTTACTGTGACAGTCAATTTTATGTGTGTGTGTCGCTTATTCAAATTTTTTGCCCCCCTGAGTCCTGTCCCTGAGCTACTTACTATATTGAAAATAAAATAAAAGTTTTTTGCCTTATTATCTACCTTAAATCAAATTGCTAATTGCATACTGTATTTGTTTGTAGCCTAAATACTGTAATTTGCACTTAACACTGTAATTTCGTAACTTTTGGAAATGTCAGGAAAAACGTGGCTGTGCCAGTAAATTCTGGCTGTTGTGTCAGTAAATTTCAATCTGGTAGGTTGGCAACACTGACCACGGTGTCTGGCAGCCATGATACACCATGGTCAAATTACAGAGGGGTGGGGAGAAACTGGCAGGATCAGCCAGGTTTTTTAGGTGTTACAGGGGGCCAAATGACACAGGACAGGTACTGTGTCATATAACATGCTCTAAAGGAACAGGATCCTTTTTGGGGGGGGGGGGGGGGTTAACAAACACTTTAACTATGCTAATGTCACTGTTGTTCCTTACATAATTTAGCTTGCAATTTTACATACCCATGAGTGAAAGTTAATGTCCCTTCACTATTTTTTTTTATGGTCCTAATTATAGCATTAACTGTATTACCAGTGCAGAACCCTCCTAGGATGTACAGTAAAACTTTGGATTACGAGCATAATTTGTTCCGGAAACATGCTTGTAATCCAAAGCACTTGTATATCAAAGCGAATTTCCCCATAAGAAATAATGGAAACTCAGATGATTTGTTCCACAACCATTTATTCATAGATCTTTCAGTTTATAGTCCATATAAAAAGATCATAGCAATATGATCCACAAGGGGATTAGAAGCAAAATCCATCAGGAGCTACAGAGTATAAAAGAGAAGAGAGGTGCCTCTAAGTGTAGCATTATGGTTGCATTTAATGAAGGTACAACATTTAGCAAGTCGCACGGTTGATGATTAAAACAGACATATCTAAGTATGCATGCATCCGGGGTAAAGCTGTCCACATAGACCATCTTCCACACCGCCGGCTGTTAGTCTGCATTCATGACCGGGAAGACTACTCTGTAGTAGAGCGATCTGAAAGCATGGATTGAACCACTCGTGGAGCGCAGAGTGGAAGAGATGGCGTCAATGGCAGTGAGGAGGATGATCTATGTGGACAGCTTTACCCCGGAAGCCTGCATACTTAGATGTGCCTGTTTTAATCATCAACCATGTGAGTTGCTAAATGTTGTACCTTCATTAAATGTAACCATATTGCCACACTTAGAGGCACCTCTCTTCTCTTTTATACTCAGTTGTGACATGACGCTACTCTTATATCAATACATCGCTTGTATATCAAGTCAAAATTTATGAAAAAATTTTGCTTGTCTTGCAAAATGCTCTCAAACCAAGTTACTCTCAAACCAAGGTTTTACTGTTTAATGTTAGCACAGTGTTCTCTCCTGCGTAACAGGAAACAAAGGTAAAATATAGTACTTTTCCTGCCTAACAGGGAGACTGAACTGGTGCATCCAGGGAGTCCTGTGTGTTTAACAAGTGTTACTGGATTTGTATTGACTCATCTGTATCCAGGCAGGTTTGGAAATTGCTGGGTGGACAGGAGAGACTCATACAGATCAGTGGCATGAATATGTGTGCCATGCCATCAATTGTAGGCATAGTGCCCTATGTATGTTGGGAAGGGGTATTTATATTTATTGAGGAGACAAAGGAAGTGGTATTTGCCTGGAGATGAGAGCCCATTGAGGCCTTGTCCTCCTCAGCACCTGCTGCCATGTGGCTGAAAACTGGAGACCTGGAGGCTGGAGAGTTGACACAAGTGTTCTGAGGAGCTGACTAAAAGGAGCCATGCCTGAAAGGATCTGTTTGCGACTGCTGTGAGTACAGACCAAAGATCTAGGGGCCTGTTCTTTTGTGGGCCACCACTCTGTGCTAGGAAATTCAGCTACTGGGTACAGCAGAAAGGGGATACGGCTAGTGTCCTGAAGAGCAATAGTCTGCCTGTCTCATAGAGGAATAGCTCAAGAGCGCATGTTGCTGTAAATAGATTTCCACAGTCAAGTTGATGAAGCTGTCCTCCCTGTAATTAGTTGAATCTGGAATAGCCCATCACATTCTCTTCCCTATCCAAGTCCTCAAATAAAACATAGAAAAAAAACCCTAGCCTGATTATTCAAGAAACGAGCTTAACAGGTTCCCGACCGGCTGCCGCAGAATGGCTCCCCTGGGCGAGCTGTCGTACCTGTACGTCGGCCCTTTAAGACGCTGTAAGAGGAGCGCGCCTGGAGCCGATGCAAGTGCCCGGCAGGCGCGATGACTTCCGGGCACCCGTGATCGCTCGTGACAGAGCGAGAACCGGGATCTGTGTGTGTAAACACACAAATCCCAGTTCTCTCAGGGGAGAGGAGACAGATCGTGTGTTCATACTAAGTATGAAAACCGTAGGGAACACAGTTAACCCCTTGATCGCCCCCTAGTGTTAACCCCTTCCCCACCAGTGACATTTATATAGTAATCAGTGCATTTTTATCGCACTGATTGCTGTATAATTGTCAATGGTCCCAAACATGTGTCAAAAGTGTCCAATTTGTCCGCCGCAATATCGCAGTCCTGATAGAAATCGCAGATCACCGCCATTACTAGTGAAAAAAATAATAATAATGAAAATGCCATAAATCTATCGCCTATTTTGTATACGCTATAACTTTTGTGCAAACCAATCAATATACGCTTATTGCAAATTTATTTACCAAAAAATTGTAGAATAATACATATTGGCTTAAACTGAGGAAAAAATTTGTTTTTTTGAAAAATAATTTGGGATATTTATTATAGCAAAAAGTAAAAGATATTGTGTTTTTTTTTTCAAAATTGTCGCTCTTCTTTTGTTTATAGCGCAAAAAATAAAAACTGCAGAGGTGATCAAATACCACCAAAAGAAAGCTCTATTTGTGTGAAAAAAAGGACGTAAATTTTGTTTGGGTACAGTGTCGCATGACCGCGCAATTGTCAGTTAAAGCGATGCAGTGCCGTATCGAAAAAATTTGCCTGGTAATTGAGCAGCCAAATCTTCCAGAGCTGAAGTGGTTAAAGTGGTGGTAAACACGATTCATGAAATTTGAGCTGGGCACATATATCTGCAGTGTTTTGTTATGTCTCTTAAAAGCATGTCCCATAGCTGTCTCCTGCTCTGTTCCTCTTGTTATCAGCCTGATAACTCCTGACAAGGTTTTCCTCACATGTGATAAAACCAGCTGGAGTTTTGTGTTGGGGAGGATGCTATAAATAGATTAGCAAAGCCCTGAACGATTTAAAAAACAGAGCTGAAAGTTTCTACCTATGAGGAGAGGGGGTGTGTGCCTTTCCTCCAATCAGCTGTCTTGGCTGTATGCTCAGGCTTCACTGCAGTGCTAATCAGGAAGAGAAAATCTCCTAACACGATGTGCACTTTCTAAACAGTATATAAAGATGAAGACAGCAGATATACATGTAAAACTTATGTAGAGAGATTTGTTTAATCCCTGTGGATCATCTGAGACTGTTCACTTCACTGAGTATATGTGAGGGTTTACATCCACTTTAAGTGTGTGCCTGGCTGTGGAAAATACTGTGTGCCTGACTGAAGAGTTAAAGCAAGAAAGAGTATTCAAGTGACTGCTACGAGGGAAGCACTACACTATTAACATATAACTGTATGCCTTTGGAAATTTGATCTATTCTCAAGCAAATTTTGCCATTTCAGACCATTAATATTGTGGTTTCCACAGTACTGTTCTCAACAGTATATTAAGAAACCCCTTCAATAAACCAATTACATGGCTTTATTGGGGAACATTGTGCTAAATTAGTGGGGATATACATTATCCTGTGCTCAGTAGTATAATCAAAGTGGAATGTAAAGTGAAAATGCTCAACCTCAGCAATCTGAAGTTCCCTAAAGCAGGGGCATGGGGGTGAATGTAATGCATATTGTTACACGCACTGTGCCCCAATCCAGTGATGTAGGCTGCTTGTCCCTCTCCTTGATTTCTAGCACGTGTTGGGTTACTATACACACAGTACACATTTATGGCCAGGTAGCCCATTCACTCTTTTATAGAACCAAAATATAAGTCACTGTTACTTCACAACCTTACAAATTACTCCAAATGTCTTCCATGATACAGAGTCACCTTGAGAATTATACTCAAAGTCTAAGTTTCTGTTTATCAGTACTTACTTTGAAATATCTACTATTGATCTTTTGAAGCAAAGCAATTTTATTTTAAGCACCCCTAACCAGATGCTCTATCTATAGGTGCACCTTCAGCAATAATGAATGAATTAGCTGTACCTTACAAAACTAGGAGTATTCAGTCAGAGCTAACTTACAAATCAATATCAGACAGTGCACAGATTCTACTTTTATAGACACTATAAAGGCAAAATAGTTTTTTGTACTCCCCTTAAAATCCCTTTTTTTGAGTCCATTGAAAGACATAGGAAGTCGTATACTTTCAGGTTATATCACTTCCAGGAGAATTGACAAACAAAAAATCTGTATGCTAGCACAGGTTAACCCATCCTACTACCAACATATCTCAATGAAACAAACAAAGCTGCTCCAGGTGAGTGAGTCTCTGGTTAATCCCCAGGGAAAAGCACAGCAGCACTTACAGCCTCTTCGATCAGCACCACTGAGAAACTGGGTGTATCTGGCCAAAAAGTAGTAGTAGAAACCCCGGTTGATAAGGCAGGGGAGTTGGCCTCAAATAGCAGTGCGAGGGAGGACTCCAATAACGAGGTGAACCCTATACCAGGATTCCAAATTACAAATATCAGTACCTTCATAAGGCACAGGTCACCCCTTGCAGCAGGACTGTCTACTCTTTGTCTAGATAAAGACATGTTGTGACTGTGTGGCAGTAGTGCAACTAACTTCAGAGTATGAGGCAAGGCTTCAGGTAATATACAAAGACCCAGACAACTGGTAGCCAGCGAGGGTAAGATGGCTGGAGGTGACCACAGTCATTGTAGATGGGCAGTAGTAACAGACTGGAGATCAAAGTTCCATATGCCACTTTGCAGTGCAGGAACAGAAAGAAGGAGATGCTTCCTAAATGCTGAATGTCAGGAAAGAAAGCGCAGGGTGTCCATGTGCAAAGGACATCAGCACTTAGAAAAAGAAATGTAGCAGCGCTAAGGATGGAAATAGGTGATAAGTGAATATCACTAAGACCCCGCTAAAAATAGAGCCTGCAAACCGACCCGAAACAGCCGCTGCTGTGTCTTCAGTGTGAAAGCCCGGGGGTTTTCACACTGGAGCGGTGCACTAGCAGGACGGGAAAAAAAGTCCTGCTAGCAGCATCTTCGGAGCGGTGAAGGAGCGGTGTATACACCGCTCCTTCACCGCTCCTGCCCATTGAAATCAATGGGGCAGCGTGGCTATACCGCAGGCAAAGTGTCTCTGCAGAGGCGCTTTGCGGTGGTTTTTAACCCTTTCTCGGCCACTAGAGGGGGGTAAAAACTGCCCCGCTAGCGGCCGAATACCGCCGCTAAAACGTCGGTAAAGCGCCTCTAATAATAGCGGCGCTTTACCGCCGATGCTCCTCCCACCCCAGTGTGAAAGGGGCCTAAAGCTAATACTGAAAAAAAACTTTTTAAATAGTGTGCTGACACAAAAAAATTGTACCAATACCAAACACTGGTAATATATCAAAACAAGTAGTAAAAAACATGACAAATTAATTACATGCTGGTAGTAAATGCATACATAAGAATTAATGAACAATCAAAAAAATATATTAAATAATAAAGTGAATCATCATAAACGTGAGTCACAAAGGCAAAAAGTCCTTAAATGGGAGGATATAAATTAATATAAACTGATTCCGCCTTCGTGATAACAACTTGAATGGAGTGTTCAGAAAAGAATAAAAATTTCACCAAAATGAATAAAATGATAATTTTGTGACAAATCCACCACCGTATCAAAAAGGTGACCACCATAAGAAATGCAAGCTTACCAAATAGCAAGCAAAGAAAGCTTGTGACCTCAAACCCAGTCAGGGCCTCTATCCCAAGCGAACAGGTAACTCTAATCCCGGGCTGGTGTCCTAGAGACAGGGAAAGTGTCTCAGGGGGATCAACATTCCACTGGATATTGTGGGTAATCAGCAGACTCTCCTAAGCCAAGGATCTCCAACAAGCAGTCATATAGGACCCAAAAAAGAGAGGCTCAGAATAGCATCATACCGTTATAAAAGGTTTAATGGAGAATAAAAAAATTGCACTTACAATAAGTTTAAAACAAAACAGCAGTAAAGTCCGACCGGCTGTGCATGGACGCCTGTCCACTAGAAACACTGGTACGCGGTGACGTCAGCACATCAACTCCTCCCAACGCCTGTTTCGTCAACACAATGACATCGTCTGGGGAACCAGCACATCAGCACTTAGTCTCTCAGTGTTAACACCTTTTATGGTAAAAGTGGGAATTTTGTTTTGTTGTGGGAAAAATGTATTCTCACATGCAGTGGGGCTGTGCTGTTCAGAGATAGGGCGCAAGCGCTGAGGCTTCGTGGCTAACTTGTTACCAGAATGGGGTCTGAAAAGCACCTAATACGGAACCCAGTACCAGAAAGTCACTTCCAGATTAGCCCTGCAGGGTCTGGACATGTCATTCCAAACCTAGGCTGAGGAAAGGCAACATTGGATATTTGCAATTGTAGAGACCAGCAAAAGCAGCTATGTACAGTAGAGCAGAATCTTAAATGAAGGGAAAAGTGTTGACAAAAAAAATTAGAAGACTTTTCCCAACAGAGCTGAAAAGAAAACATTCATTCTCCTAGGACACTAGCTAAAAACTGAGTAATGCTGGTAGTGGGAGGGGTTATCCTGGTATAGCCTATAGACTTTTTGTTTCACAGTGTCCAGTTCTCCTGTAAGCAGATGTATAACCTGAAACTATATGTCTTATTTAAAGACAAAGAAACACTAGCAAAAAACAAGTTATGAGGGGTTATTCTGGGATAGCCTATACATTTTTTGTTTCGTAGCATTAAATTCTCCTGTAGTTCTCCTGTAGGCAGCAGTAAACAAACATTTAAAAATGTATTAAAACATGGATGGTGCCAGTAGGGCAGTGGACAGTATCAGTAAGCCTGTGGCCTTTGTCAGTAGGGCATAGGACGGTGTCAGTAGAGCAGTGGACTGTGTCATGAGAGCAGTGGACGGTGTCATGAGAGCAGAAATTGGTTTCAGTAGGGCAGTGGACGGTGTCAGCAGTTTTTATTGGGGGGGAAACAGATTCCTCAGTGCCTTTCTCTGCAGCCTCAGCTACCCTGCACAGTGAATGAATGGAAGGTGCTCTGTGCTGAGTGACTTTCTGTTCATTCACAAACCGAAGCCTATAAGTAGTTTGCTATACTTTAGTTATGAATAAACGCAGTAGGTGATCAGTACCGATCACTCATTGTGTTCATTCAGAAAAGGAAGGGTTGGTAAATTACATATTTACTGGCTTCATCCTGAAACATCCCCACAGCAGTCGTTGGGAGAGGAGAGAAGTCGGCAGCACTTCAGGGGTCACGGGGGGCCCAGGCATCAGGAGGAATCTGCACCGCATGGGGTGAATAGAGTGTTCCCAGGCACACCCCCTGCGTTTGCCTGAAAATATATGACTGAATCAATGACAAAGAACATGCTTTTATGACTAAAGGGTATTTTTAAAAAAAGAAGGCAAACCTAGTTACATTTGCTTACATAGATTCACTTACATGTACCAGGAATTCAACAGCATTCACTAACACAATTTCCTGGTGGCATTGCAAAGGGTCAATTCCAATAAGGATTTAAAGGCATAGATCCTGATTTGCAGGGTCTCTGATACATGCAAATAGGTGTTGGAGAAAGCATGGCATATCCTGAACAGGAATCAATGGCGCCATTTCAAATTGTCAAAAGACAGACTGAAGACAGCTGCTGTATTATAAATACAGTGGGGCAAAAAAGTATTTAGTCAGCCACCAATTGTGCAAGTTCTCCCATTTAAAAAGATGAGAGAGGCCTGTAATTGTCATCATAGGTATACCTCAACTATGAGAGACAAATGTGGAAACAAATCCAGACAATCACATTGTCTGATTTTTGAAAGAATTTATTTGCAAATTATGGTGGAAAATAAGTATTTGGTCAATATCAAAAGTTCATCTCAATACTTTGTTAGATATCCTTTGTTGGCAATGACAGGTAATGAATACAGGTAATGAGTGGAGGACAGAGGAGCCTCTTAAAGAAGAAGATACAGGTCTGTGAGAGCCAGAAATCTTGCTTGTTTGTAGGTGACCAAATACTTATTTTCCACCATAACTTGCAAATAAATTCTTTCAAAAATCAGACAATGTGATTGTCTGGATTTGTTTCCACATTTTGTCTCTCATAGTTGAGGTATACCTATGATGACAATTACAGGCCTCTCTCATCTTTTTAAGTGGGAGAACTTGCGCAATTGGTGGCTGACTAAATACTTTTTTTGCCCCACTGTACATCGAATGTTACAAAACCTAGATTTTATATCAAGAGCGACTCAATATAACTTTTGGGATGAATCCTCCTGAGACAAGAGAAAATGCTTACGGTTTATAAGGAAACAATGAAACAAGAATGAAACAAGAAGTGCTGCACTCCTGTAATTCCATTCACTAATGGCACCAGCAGTAGTGGATCTGAAGGAAGGATGTTCCATGCACATGCATAGACTTCCCATTTACCAAACAGTACGCATTCGGGGGCAAGGAGGCAGGCCAGTTGCCACGTAGATGGGGGGATGAGGTAATAGAGTAAACAGAGAAGGGTGAGAATACCTGCTTGTTCACATTATTAGGTTGTTGGTCATTTAAAGTGTATCTAATGCTGTTCACAGCTATTTATTATTTTATGTGGTAATGATTATATACAGTATACTGTATGTCTGCATTTAAAAAAAAAATGTTAATACATTTTTTAAGGTACAGTAACTTACACACAGAGCACAGTGTTACTATACATGTTTGGCAGTGATCAAAAGGGATAGTATAAAGATGTATGGTACCCAGTAATACAAATGACAAGCACAAACTAGAACCATTAAAGATAGTACACAGAATAGTAGATGGGTCCGTAGCAGGAATTCTAAACAAATTTTTCTATAAGCACTAGTCACTTGTTAGAGACATAGTTGTTCAATTCATGTATTATTTCATATAGTATAGGAAAGTATGGAGCATGGTAGCCGGGGAGGTAGGGATATACAGTATGCGATAACAGACTCTCTATTAAAAAAAAAAGAATTAACTAAAAAGATGTTGAGAGAAAAGGGGAAAGAAAAAACAGGTAGGGGTGGAGGGGAAGGGTGGGCTAAGATTGCTCGAAAGAATGAGCCAAACATGTCAACTTAGCACAAATGGTCCTGGGAGGGTCAACAATGAAAGCTTAGAAAACCAACATAACTGGGACTACATTCCAGCAATTAATCAAAATAAAAACATCCAGAGGATCCCACCATCCAAGGCCTGTCAGAGAAGGAGGTTAAGGGATGAGTCTTCCCAAAGTATTTACAGGAGTGACTTTAGCGTACCATTCAGTGAATAGGAGAGAGGTAATTAAAGTATATGTAACCCCTCACCTGGTAAAACAACCCATTCTGGTTTAAATATAAATTAAAGGTAAAACATCTATGTATGTGTATGTATATATGTGTGTATATATGTGTGTGTATATATATATATATATATATATATATATATATATATATATATATATATATATATATAAAAATACCTTTTTTCCCCTTTTTATAAGTGGTCACATATGTTCTCAGCTGCATAAGGAGCTCAGGGTGGAGAAACAGCAGCACTCTGACCTTCCCAGTGAATGGCTGTGCAGAGGGGGCGTGTGAGCAGAAGTCTCACCATTGGAGGTGAGCAGGCAGAGATCCAGCACAGCCAGAAAACTGACCTAGCTGTGTTCTCCTGCTTAGTGTAATGTGTTTTTGATAGGAAAGCAGAGGGGCTGGGAAGAACACCAGGGATTTCACACAAAGGAAGCGATACAAACAGAATAGGATCATTTTTAATGCAAGTATGTGGTACAGCAGACGCATATCAGGAATACGAAATGTTGGGTTTACATATACTTTGATGCACTTATTATGGAGTCAGAGTTTTTTTCCCTTTAGGGCTTGCCACCTAACAGGGAAATGCTTAGTTGGAGCAAAGAATTGTGACCCTGTGTCCAGCCTTTATACATTAGAATTTTGAGAATTTTGGTTGCTGGGGATGTTCACTGTTTTAGGATCAGCTTTCTAGCTGTCATCAGGCAGAGATGGCACCACTGAGAGTAATGGAAAATGTCTGCATTTTAAATTATAATTGTTTGCTGCTGTTAGGAGAAGGAATATGGTGGTTGTTCTAAAATGTAAAATTTTGCTCTGTTCAATAGCACTTAAATTAAAAGGAGTCACACTTTGAAGTGCCGTTGGAACTCCGTTGTTTTGTATTACCGTAAAGTATTTAGCCATTGGCAGATCTGGCTTTCAGCCCACTATTGTGTCTCCTTCTTGTCTTTCTCTGCCAATACCTGCTTTCTGTTTGAAAAATGGGATATCTACATTTGTTGCAAATTAGACTCAAACTGCCAAACACTTAATAAATGTCAACAAATGATTCACAGCATAAAATAAGCTCCTGAGTTTTATGCTGGTTAATTTAAGTAAGGCAATATAAGTTTATGACAAAAGCAGGCGTGCCTTGCCAAGCCAGTACAAGCTTAGATGTAAATTTTGTCTAGCGCAGGTAATGTATATGTAATAATTGCATATTGCTACACCTCCAGCATTTAGACTCCAGTGTTTTCTGAGATACATTCTTTATGACAGATTTTGCTGTAGATTTTGCCTAAATTTAATTCCCTAGCTATGCAATCAAGTTTGGATAACTTGAAACTATACACTGTGATTCATTTAGTTATATTTATATTTATAATATAGCTGCTGCTATTTCACGGCACCCTATTTCACAACAGTTGCAGAAACTACCTACTATACCTGAAATACAGTATTTTAAATATTTAACCATGGATTTATTTTGCAGTAACAATAAACAATATAATAATAATAATAATTGGAATAATAGGTAGTTATGTGTTAACATCAATATGTTTTATCATAACCATATTCATGCAGAAGACTACCATTAGGCTCCGTTCACATCTAGGCGTTTTTGGGCGTCTTTCTGCTTTAAGCCTCAGCTCTAAAAATGCCCAACAAGACAAATCCCATTCATTTAAATGGTCCTTGTTCACATCTGAGCGTTCTGTCGCCTTAAGCAAAACGCCCATCGCTCAAAAAAGTACATGAGCTTCTTTTTTGGCAGATTACAGGCATTTTTACTGCTTTTCATTTGTGACTTGTCTACTTCAAAACGCCCATACAATAAAAGCTGCAAAAAAAACTGTAAAATAGCAACGCCTAGATGTGAACAGAGCCTTAAGGGGAATCCATAAATGCCCCCTACCCACAGGAACCCAGAGTTTTAGCTGCTGCAGTTTAAGATTCCAAAATGAAGAGGCATCATTTGTAGAGTGTTATACTAAGGTAACTAAGGGCCAGATAGGTCAGGTAATAATTTAGTTTTGGGGGGTAGTTATGTTAATGTTAGGATTGTAAATGCTCCAACTTTTTAAAATCAGCTTAATAAACATGTTATACTTACCTACTCCATGCAATAGGTTTGCACAGAGCAGCCCCGATCCACCTTTTCTTGGGTTCCCCACTGGCGCTCCTGGCTCCCCCCCCCCCCACGAGTGCCCCATAGCAAGCTGCCCCCCTCCCTCTACATTGGCTGTAATTGACAGTAGCAGGAGCTGCTGTCTCTGGGCCAATAAAGAGGGAGGGAGCCGAGAGAGCTTCTGCTCGTGTGCACATCACTGGATCGACATTGGGCTCAGTTGAGTAGAAGGGGGGGCTTGGAGGGAAGCTGCATGCAGAAGGTTTTTAACTTTAATGCAGAGAATGCTTTCACTCAGCACCTTCCCAACAGAGTTGCCAGCCCTTTACATTTTCTTTTCACTAACAGAACATGGAAAATGTACTGACAGAGAAGAGAATTGATATTTAAAAATATAAACAATATGTTAAAATTAAAAATGCCTATAACAAGGAATCTGCTTGGCTTTACAAGGAAAAGGTTAAAACAGTGTGACAAAATGTGAGCATGAAGAGGATTATGAAAGACTTGAGGAACAGTGTTGCCAACCCCCTGAAGTGAAATTTACTGGCAGGATGACAAAATTTACAAACGGCACCACTTTTTTACTGGCAAAAATCATGAAAATTACTGGCAGATCCGCATTTTTTACTGGCGCTGCAAAAAAGTTCCTAAAGTTACTATTTTCAGTGCTAAACAGTGCAAGGATACATATTTAAACTATAAACATATAGCTAGTGCTATTAGCAATGTGTTTAAGCTAAACAAAAGTCAAAAAACATATTTCTCCATTGACATGAAGGTCAGGTTACTATAACCCAGCTAGCACTAGGTTCCCTCCTTACATCAGAGTCTGCAGGGATCCCCCTTACAGTGAAAGGGAACTCTTATGTAAAGGGGAACGCTGCAGATCAGGATCTAAGGGGGAACTCTGATGTAAGAGGAGGCTCTGGTGACCAAAGACCACCTTATATCAGAGTCCACTGTGTTCCCTTTACATCAGAGTTCCCAATTACATCAGAGTCTGCAGGGATCCCCCTTACAGTGAAAGGGAACTCTTATGTAAAGGGGAACGCTGCAGATCATGATCTAAGGGGGAACTCTGATGTAAGGGTAGGCTGTGGTGACCAGAGACCACCTTATATCAGAGTCCACTGTGTTCCCTTTACATCAGAGTTCCCAATTACATCAGGGTCTGCAGATTGAGTTCCCCTTTGCACTGTAAGGGGCAATCCTGCAGGCTTTGATGTAAAGGGGAATGCCAGGAACTCTGATGTGGTGGGCACTCTGGTGACCAGAGACCACCTTCCGCAGAGTGAATACACTAAAGTAAGGGGAGTTACTAATTTAGGGGGAAACCTTTATATCAGTGCCCCTTACATTATTGTATTCACTCCCCCTTACATCAGCAACCCCCCTAGACTGACTTTCTAGTGCTGTCACTGACCTCTCAGGTGCATCGTGCAGGGCTCAGTCAGATGGCTCCAGCTTGGTGGTTCTGGTTTTCCTATGGTCTCCTCTCCACAGTCCACACACGTCTGACTTCTCCCGTGACCCCATGATCCTGGCGGCGCTCCCACTCTTGACTAATTTCCCGACTCCCCCTCAGAGACTGCAGACATGATGTAGGAATAGGTCAGAGGCTGCGGACAGGAGATGGTCAGAGGCTGTGGGCAGGAGATGGTCAGAGGCTTTGGGCAGGAGATGGTCAGAGGCTGTGGGCAGGAGATGGCCAGAGGCTGCGGACAGGAGATGGTCAGAGGCTTCGGGCACTGGGCAGGAGATGGTCAGAGGCTGCGGGCAGGAGATGGTCAGAGGCTGCGGGCAGGAGATGGTCAGAGGCTGTGGGCAGGAGATGGTCAGAGGCTGCGGGCAGGAGATGGTCAGAGGCTGCGGGCAGGGGATGGTCAGAGGCTGCGGGCAGGGGATGGTCAGAGGCTGCGGGCAGGGGATGGTCAGAGGCTGTGGGCACTGGGCAGGAGATGGTCAGAGACTGCGGACAGGAGATGGTCAGAGACTGCGGACAGGAGATGGTCAGAGGCTGCGGACAGGAGATGGTCTGAGGCTGCGGGCACTGGGCAGGAGATGGTCAGAGGCTGCGGGCACAGGAGATGGTCAGAGACTGTGGGCACAGGAGATGGTCAGAGGCTGTGGGCACAGGAGATGGTCAGAGGCTGTGGGCACAGGAGATGGTCAGAGGCTGCGGGCACAGGAGATGGTCAGAGCAGAGGCTGCGGGCACAGGAGATGGTCAGAGCAGAGGCTGCGGGCACAGGAGATGGTCAGAGGCTGCGGGCACAGGAGATGGTCAGAGACTGCGGGCACAGGAGATGGTCAGAGGCTGTGGGCACAGGAGATGGTCAGAGCAGAGGCTGTGGGCACAGGAGATGGTCAGAGCAGAGGCTGTGGGCACAGGAGATGGTCAGAGCAGAGGCTGTGGGCACAGGAGATGGTCAGAGCAGAGGCTGTGGGCACAGGAGATGGTCAGAGCAGAGGCTGCGGGCACAGGAGATGGTCAGAGCAGAGGCTGCGGGCACAGGAGATGGTCAGAGCAGAGGCTGCGGGCACAGGAGATGGTCAGAGCAGAGGCTGCGGGCACAGGAGATGGTCAGAGCAGAGGCTGTGGGCACAGGAGATGGTCAGAGCAGAGGCTGCGGGCACAGGAGATGGTCAGAGCAGAGGCTGCGGGCACAGGAGATGGTCAGAGGCTGCGGGCACAGGAGATGGTCAGAGGCTGTCACTTCTGTCACTCACTGACGTCCTGCCGTGGCCGGGCCCGGTAACATGGCTCCTCCTGCTCCCCCCGCTGAACCGCCGAGAACTGAAGAACGAGCGGCGGCCGGCGGCTTCTGTTTAAAAATGGCGCCAGGCGGCGTCATTACATTACTGCGCATGCGCCGGCCTGCCGAGCCCGTACGATCTTTCCCGAGTCCTGCAGGCTTCGGAACGGCGCATGCGCAGTTGCATGGCCGGCCCGCAGCCATATTTTTTACGGGCATCGGCTGCCCGTAACGGGCATTCACGGGCGCCCACCGAAAATGGGGTGATTTTTACGGGCTGCCCGTAAATTAACGGGCAGTTGGCAACACTGTTGAGGAACCCTAGGACTAAGAAAAAAAACAAGTCCTATGGCGCGCTGTCAGAAACCATGAATCGGACCGAGGCAGAAGTACAGTTAAATCACACTTGTTTAATAATAATAAAAAAAGGTAAACTGGGTAAACATAGTCAGAACATAGCCAGAGTTCAGGAACCGGAACAAATAGTCAGACATGCCAAAACGTCAGGGAGCCAGAGATCAGCGTAGTAGAACAGCAAGCAGGATCTGCAGCCAGAAGGAACGTCTGCCAAGCAAGTCTTTAACAGGAACACAGGAGAGCGTCTCTAGAGATGTGACCAAGGCGAAGGCAGAGAAGATCTGGACTGGACGGCTTATGTAACCAGGACTCACGAGCAGGATATCCTCAACAGGTGAGTCACTGTGGAGAGATAGGAGCTGGCAATTAGCCAACAGTTGAGTGGCCAGCTTAGAGAAGGAAGGGCTGAGCAGGCTTGATGGGAAAACGTCAATGGAAATCACAGAGTAGGACAGGGGCATGTACGTCCGAGGATGAGACCCAAGAGTGTTCCTCCGGACCGTACCCTTTCCAATGCACCAGGTACTTATGCACCCACGGAAGCTATGGGAGTCAACAATGGACTACTTCATACTCCTCATGGTTCTCAACCTGTACAGGGTGAGGATGTGGTACAAGGTGGTAAAGAGGTTGCAGACCAAAGGTTTTAATAAGGAGACATGAAATACATTTGAGAGATGCATATTAGAAGGAAGGTCTAACGCGTAAGCCACTGGGTTAATCCCGCGGAGAATACAGAAAGGCCCAGTAAACCGAGGTGCGAACTTCAGAGAGGGAACACAAAGTCGGAGGTTGCGAGATGACAGCCAGACCCCAGCCTGGTAGGAAGGCTCAGGCAGGCGTCTGCGGTCAGCATGGAGTCTGTACCTAATAATTAGCATGTCACAAAGCCTCCTGGACTTGTGCCCAAGTGAAACGAAGACCAAGGAGATGTTCCTCTAATGCAGGAATACTCTGCAACAAATGAGTCAGGCAACATGGTGGGTTGGAACCATAGTTTGCCATAAATGGGGACAATCGGCAAGCAAAATTCAAGGCACTATTGGAAATAAACTCCTCTCAAGGTAAGAGGTCTGACCAGTTGTTATGATGGTCAGAAATATAGCAACGTAGGAGCTGCTCCAAGGACTGAATGGCTCGTTCTGCACACCCATTAGACTGCGGGTGATATGCAAAGGAGAAAGCAAGCTGAATTCCCAACTGTGCACAAAAGGCTCGCCAGAACTGGGACACAAACTGACTACCCCTGTCCGAGACGATCACCCTGGGTAGCCCATGTAAACGAAAGATTTCCCAAGCAAAAATGGAAGCCAGTTCCTCAGAAGTGGGCAACTTCTTAAGTGGAATACAATGAGACATTTTCGAGAACCGGTCAACTACCATAAGGATTACTGTTGCCCTGGGAGTTGGGTAACTCCACAATGAAATCCATAGAAAGGTGGGTCCAGGGCCTCTCTCCATTGGGTATGGGTTGTAGGAGGCCCACTGGAAGGTGTCGTGGAGTCTTACTCTGAGCACACATGGAACAGGCAGCTACGAAGGCGATTACATCAGCACCTAGACTAGCCCACCAGAATTGTTGAAAAATGGCCTCAAAAGAGTTGATTCTTCCCAGGGTGGCCAGCAGCCTTGGGAGAATGGTAAGTCTGGAGCACGGCAGTACGGAGACTCTCTGGGACAAAGCAGCGGTCACAAGGTTTCTCAGAAGCATGGACCTGAGCGGCAAGAATTTTGTCACCCAAAGGAGAAGTGAGACTGGTGCGAACCGCAGCCAGAATACGATCAGGAGGGATCACAGGAACCGGAACCGACTCCATCTTGGAAGTGGAGGAAAATTGTAGTGACAAAGCGTCAGCCCTTACATTCTTTGTACCGGGTAAGAATAAGACAATGTAATTGAAGCTTGACAAGAAAAGAGCCCATCGTGCCCTTCTGGGAGAGAGGCGTTTAGCCTCAGACAAGAATGTGAGATTCTTATGGTCAGTAAGAATGAGAATCAGCACAGTGGTACCTTCGAGGAGATATCTCCATTCTTTCAGGGCTAAAATGATCGCTAACAGCTCTCTGTCCCCAATCTCGTAATTGCACTCCGCAGGTGACAATTTCTTGGAAAAGTAGCCACAAGGATGCATAGCGCTCTCAGAGGTAGGACGTTGAGACAGAAGGGTGCCAACTCCAGTCTCAGAAGCATCAACCTCAAGGATTATAAGTAATGTAGGATCAGGATGTGCCAACACAGGAGCAGAAACAAAGGCAGCCTTGAGACTCTCGAAGGCCTTAATGGACTCCAGAGACCAACTCTGGCCATATCAGTCAGGGGCTTGACCAGAGATGAGAAGTTATGAATAAAATTCCGATAATAGTTGTCAAAGCCAAGAAAACGCTGCAGAGGACGTAAACCCACAGGTCAGGGCCACTCTATTACTGCTGAAAGTTTCTCTGGGTCCATAAAAAAAAAAACGAGCAGTGGAAATGACATAACCCAGGAATTTAACCTGTTCACGGTGGAATTCGCACTTCTCCCATTTACAATAGAGATTTTTCTCTCTTCGTTTCTGAAGCACACGACAGACATCTGTTAATAAATTCCTGATAAACTGCCGGAGTGTTACAAAGGCCAAATGGCATTACAAGGTACTTATAATGGCCTTTTCTGGTATTAAACTCAGTCTTCCACTCGTCGCCCTCCTTAATCCTCACGAGATTGTATGTCCCTCTCAAATCAAGCTTTGTGAAAACCGTTGCTCCCTTGAGGCGGTCAAGTAACTCTGTAATCAATGGAATCCGATAAGCATTCTTAATCGTGAAATGATTGAGACCCCTATAATCAATATAAGGTCTCAATTCACCACTCTTCTTCACAAAGAAGAAACCAGCACCAGCAGAAGACAAGGATTTGCAGATGAAACCTCAAGAAAGTGCGTCTGCAACATACTCCTCCATGGCCTTATCCTCCAAGACCGACAAAGGTTAAACCCGGCCATGAGGGGGTATGGCACCAGGTTGAAGGTCAATTGCGCAATCATATGACCGGTGTGGAGGCAAACTACCGGCTTGACCTTTGTCAAAGACATCGCTAAAATTGTGGTACTCCAGCAGGGAGGAGAGTGAAGAGGTGCACAGGACCTTAGCTACCTTCTGGAAGCATGTCTTATTGCATTGTGGCGACCAGGAGAGAACCTCAGCACGGAGCCAATCAAAAGAGGGGTTGTGCCTCCGTAACCAAGGATAACCAATAACCAGCAGAAACTTAGGTGAGGAAATAACTTGGAATTGGATCATCTCATGGTGAAGAGCCCCTACGGCCATGGACAATGGAACATGAGTCACATGGGCAGGCTGTAGAGGTCTCCTGTCAAGAGCATCAATGGCAAGTGGAGTGTCACATAGCTGCAGCGGAATCGAGTGCTTTAATACAAAGGCAGCATCAATGAACATGCCTGCAGCCCCAGAGTCGATTAGAGCCTGTATCTCGACGGATGACTCAGCCCAAGAAAGGGTAACTGGAACCAGGGGCTTATCCTTCTGGATAACTGGGGACGAAACAATGCCACCTAAGGTCGGTCCATGACAGGACCTCAAGGTTCAGGCGTTTCCTGGTTGGGTAGGACAAGACTTTAAAAAGTGACCTGCCTGGCCACAATAAAGTCACAATCTCTCCCTCGTCCTAAGGGCTCTCTCATCCGCAGAGAGACATGTGAAGCCCAAGTGCATGGGTTCACCATCACTGACAGACTCAGTACCAGAAGGCATGGGAGGTGAGGGTGACAAGGGTAGGACTGCAATGATCGGAGCCAAAGGTACAGGAGGCTTCTGCAAGCACTCCTTAAAGGAAAGTCTCTCTCGAGTCAATAAGCATGGCAAACAAGATCAACCTCTCCAGCTCAGTGGGTATGTCTTGGGCTGCTATCTCATCTTTGATGTTATCCGAGAGACCGTGAGAAAAAGCAGCCATGAGGGCCTCATTGTTCCACGCAACCTCTGCTGCCAGGGTACGGAAGTCAATGGCGTAATCGGCAACAGTTCTCGTACCTTGTTTGATGGACATGAGGCTTTTGGCAGCAGAAATGGAGCGTGTGGGAACGTCAAATACCCTTTTAACACGCAAACACCGTTAAAGTCTATGGGACTCGAACATGAATAATCAAAAGTGCTAATTTTAAAGGCTTATATGCAGGTTATTGTCATAAAAAGTGTTTGGGGACCTGGGTCCTGCCCCAGGGGACATGTATCAATGCAAAAAAAAGTTTTAAAAACTGCCGTTTTTTCGGGAGCAGTGATTTTAATAATGCTTAAAGTGAAACAATAAAAGTGTTATATTCCTTTAAATTTCGTACCTGGGGGGTGTCTATAGTATGACTGTAAAGGGGTGCATGTTTCCCGTGTTTAGAACAGTCTGACAGCAAAATGACATTTCAAAGGAAAAAAGTAATTTAAAACTACTCGCGGCTATTAATGAATTGTCGGTCCGACAATACACATAAAAGTTCATTGATAAAAACGGCATGGGATTTCCCCACGGGGGAACCCCGAACCAAAATGTAAAAAAAAAATGGCATGGGGGTCCCCCTAAATTCCATACCAAGCCCTTCAGGTCTGGTATTGATTTTAAGGGGAACCCCGCGCCAAAAAAAAAAAAAAGGCGTGGGGTCCCCCCAAAAATCCATACCAGACCCTTATCCAAGCACGCAACCTGGCAGGCCACAGGAAAAGAGGGGGGACGACGACGAGAGAGCGCCCCCCCTCCTGAACCGTACCAGGCCACATGCCCTCAACATTGGGAGGGTGCTTTGGGGTAGCGGCCCCCCAAAGCACCTTGTCCCCATGTTGATGAGGACAAGGGCCTCATCCCCACAACCCTTGGCCGGTGGTTGTGGGGGTCTGCGGGCGGGGGGCTTATCGGAATCTGGAAGCCCCCTTTAACAAGGGGACCCCCAGATCCCCCCCCGTGTGAAATGGTAATGGGGTACAAAAGTACCCCTACCATTTCACAAACAAGGTGTCAAAAATGTTAAAAATGACAAGAGACAGTTTTTGACAATACCTTTATTTAAAGTCTTCTTCTTTCCATCTTCTTCGGGTCTTCTTCCTTCTTCCTTCCTTCCTTCTTCCTTTGGTTTCTTCCTCCATCCCCCCCCCCCCCCCCACACACAAACCATACATTTTCTGAAAATACATGATCTGTAGAACAAAAAAGGTGCTCCTGATGTTTTAGGCCCTGCAGTAGTTGCCCAGATGTTTATCAAATTAGTGTGGATTTGCTCCAGATACTCCAGTTTCCTCCCACACTCCAAAGATACTCTTCTAGGTTAATTGGCCTTAGTATCTATGAATGTGAATTAAGGACCTTAGAATGTAAGCTCCTTGAGGGCAAGGACTGATGTACATGTACAATGTGTGCAAAGGTTTACAGAAAGTTTCTATATAAGTACCTGTAATAAATAAAAAAATATATATATATTTTCACTAAAAATACACTAAAGTCAGTATTAGTGGGCAAAAGCACAACATAAGTTACAAGATTCCTGCTAAATTCCTACTAAGGCCTCATTCACATGGGGCGTACTAAAGCATACATCCTTGCAAGGCGTTACATGGATCCTCATGTAGGCAGTCCCATTCATGTCAATTGGGACTCGGTGGCTGCATGGACACAGGCGCTGCTCACAATCTGACATCTGTGCATTTGCATGTCCCTGAATCCAGACAGTGTGAGTTATATTGAGAGCAGCGGCTGTGCATGGAACACCTATGTATTCCTCTTGCAGGCAAAAATGGCCTGTACACTGTAGTTTGCCTTATGTCAAGGAGGCCTAACTATTTATTTTTTGTAATTATTTACAATGTTATTTTTAATATTTTTTAAACACTGTTTACTATGCTTCAGTGATGAATGAACAGAGGAGCAATCGTTCAGGAAAGGGATGGTAAACATGACATATTTACCAACCCTTTCCCCCTGCTCGCTATCCTGCCACTGATCTTCCCCAGCAGCAGCTGAAGTCAGAGGGAGTGGGAGGAAAGGAAGCCAGCTGTGGTAGGGGGCACTCCAGGATGGGGTCAGAGCAGTGGGTGGGGGGATCTATTTAGAAAGTTAAATTCCCCTGTGGCTCCCCATGAAGCTAGCGGGAGGGGAGGGGAGGAGAAGCTGGCAGCTGCAGGGGAGCCACAGGGGATCGGTGCTGCTGGGGATTGATTGGATTAAACAGTGTGCAGTGTGTGGCCTGTATGACCCGCACACACTTGCACACTGGATGATATGCCAATGGTCGGGAGATGTAAATGTATAGGTTAGGTTAAGGATTATGTTGGAAGGTGTAAGGTTAAGCTTTAGAACTAGGTAAAGTATTAATTGTCAAGTTTGGTTAGGTGTTAAAGGGTTGAGGATTTCAAGGATTAAAGTAAAAGTTATGATTGCTTATGTGTTATAGGTTAATTTTCTGGGGTGCTGTTACAGTGCTGGCCATACATTATACAATTTTCTTATTCAGTTTCCTTCAGATTTACCTTCAACTATGTAGTGCCTGATTGCATACAAATTGAAAGTGCTTAGGTTTGACCTCATATTATATGGTTTTGATAAATCTAAAGGTATATTGTACAAAAAAATTGTTTAATGTATGGCCAGCCTTAAATCCTTTGTTACCCCAACATTTCATATTCCTGATATGTGCCTGCTGTACCATGTACTTGTATGAGAATGTATCCTGTTCTATTTGTATTGCTTCCATTGTGTGAAATCCCTGGTGTTCCTGTCAGTGCCCTTGCTTTCCTATTAAAAACTGACCACATCAAGCAGTAGAGCACACTGTGGTCAGTTTTCTAGCTATACTGGGAACTCAGTGTACTCTCCTCCATTAATCAGACTTGTCATGACTAGGGATGAGTTCAATGTTCGGGTCGAATGTAAGTTCGACTCGAACATCAGGGGTTTGCCCGTTCGCAGAACAGCGAACGTTATGGTGCGTTTGCGGGAAATTCATGCGCCGTAAAACGCCCCATAATGCACTGCGAGATCGCAGTGCAATGCTGTATGATGATTGGCCAAAGCATGCACCTGCCCTGCATGCTTTGGCCAATCACAGATCGCTCTGATAAGAGAGCCATAATTGGCCAAAGGCAGGGTGCCTTTCGCCAATCATGGCTCAGAGGGACTAAGTCCTCGCCCCACACTATATAAGGCTGCTTACACGGCAGCCGTGTGTAGTGTTGTTGGCGTGGACAGAGAGATAGCTTGAGTTAGATTAAGCAGGCAGGTTATTCAGTTAGTGGCAGTGTATTTGATATATACTGTATATATATATACAGTGGGGCAAAAAAGTATTTAGTCAGCCACCAATTGTGCAAGTTCTCCCACTTAAAAAGATGAGAGAGGCCTGTAATTGTCATCATAGGTATACCTCAACTATGAGAGACAAAATGTGGAAAAAAATCCAGACAATCACATTGTCTGATTTTTGAAAGAATTTATTTGCAAATTATGGTGGCAAATAAGTATTTGGTCAATATCAAAAGTTCATCTCAATACTTTGTTAGATATCCTTTGTTGGCAATGACAGAGGTCAAACGTTTTCTGTAAGTCTTCACAAGGTTGTCACACACTGTTGCTGGTATGTTGGCCCATTCCTCCATGCAGGTCTCTAGAGCAGTGATGTTTTGGGGCTGTCACTGGGCAACACGGACTTTCAACTCCCTCCAAAGGTTTTCTATGGGGTTGAGATCTGGAGACTGGCTAGGCCACTCCAGGACCTTGAAATGCTTCTTACGAAGCCAGTCCTTCGTTGCCCGGGTGGTGTGTTTGGGATCATTGTCATGCTGGAAGACCCAGCCACGTTTCATCTTCAATGCCCTTGCTGATGGGAGGAGGTTTGCACTCAAAACCTCACGATACATGGCCCCATTCATTCTTTCATGTACACGGATCAGTCGTTCTGTTCCCTTTTCAGAGAAACAGCCCCAAAGCATGATGTTGCCACCCCCATGCTTCACAGTAGGTATGGTGTTCTTTGGTTGCAACTCAGCATTCTCTCTCCTCCAAACACGACGAGTTGTGTTTCTACCAAATCGTTCTACTTTGGTTTCATCTGACCATATGACATTCTCCCAATCTGGATCATACAAATGCTCTCTAGCAAACCTCAGATGGGCCCGGACATGTACTGGCTTAAGCAGGGGGACACATCTGGCACTGCAGGATCTGAGTCCCTGGCGGCGTAGTGTGTTACTGATGGTAGCCTTTGTTACGTTGGTCCCAGCTCTCTGCAGGTCATTCACTAGGTCCCCCTGCGTGGTTCTGGGATTTTTGCTCACCGTTCTTGTGATCATTTTGACCCCACGGGGTGAGATCTTGCGTGGAGCCCCAGATCAAGGGAGATTATCAGTGGTCTTGTATGTCTTCCATTTTCTAATTATTGCTCCCACAGTTGATTTCTTCACACCAAGCTGCTTGCCTATTGCAGATTCAGTCTTCCCAGCCTGGTGCAGGTCTACAATTTTGTTTCTGGTGTCCTTCTAAAGCTCTTTGGTCTTCACCATAGTGGAGTTTGGAGTGTGACTGTTTGAGGTTGTGGACAGGTGTCTTTTATACTGATAACAAGTTCAAATGTGTGCCATTAATACAGGTAATGAGTGGAGGACAGAGGAGCCTCTTAAAGAAGAAGATACAGGTCTGTGAGAGCCAGAAATCTTGCTTGTTTGTAGGTGACCAAATACTTATTTTTCACCATAATTTGCAAATAAATTCTTTCAAAAATCAGACAATGTGATTGTCTGGATTTGTTTCCACATTTTGTCTCTCATAGTTGAGGTATACCTATGATGACAATTACAGGCCTCTCTCATCTTTTTAAGTGGGAGAACTTGCGCAATTGGTGGCTGACTAAATACTTTTTTGCCCCACTGTAATATATATATATATATATATATATATATATATATATATATATATATATATATATATATATATATATATATTATAATATATATATATTATAATATACAGTCAGTCTGATATATATATATATATATATATATATATATATATATATATATATATATATATATATATATATATATATATATATATACTCTGCATTTAGCATAGACTATATATTCAGTGTTTACTCGATATTCAGTCAGTGCATATACAGTCTCGTATATACAGTATCTCACAAAAGTTAGTACACCCCTCACATTTTTGTAAATATTTTATTATATCTTTTCATGTGTCAACACTGAAGAAATGAAACTTTGCTACAATGTAAAGTAGTGAGTGCACAGCTTGTATAACAGTGTAAATTTGCTGTCCCCTCAAAATAACTCAACACACAGCCATTAATGTCTAAACCGCTGGCGACAAAAGTGAGTACACCCCTAAGGGAAAATGTCCAAATTGGGCCCAATTAGCCATTTTCCCTCCCCAGTGTCATGTAACTCATTAGTGTTACAAGGTCTCAGGTGTGAATGGTGAGCAGGTGTGTTAATTTTGGTGTTATCTCTCTTCATACTGGTCACTGGAAGTTCAACATGGCACCTCATGGCAAATAACTCTCTGAGGATCTGAAAAAAAATAATTGTTGCTATACATAAAGATGGCCTATTCTAAAAGAAGATTGCCAAGACCCTGAAACTGAGCTGCAGCATGGTGGCCAAGACCATACAGCAGTTTAACAGGACAGGTTCCACTCAGAACAGGCCTCGCCATGCTCGACCAAAGAAGTTGAGTGCACGTGCTCAACATCATATCCAGAGGTTGTCTTTGGGAAATAGACATATGAGTGCTGCCAGCATTGCTGTAGAGGTTGAAGGGGTGCAGGGTCAGCCTGTCAATACTCAGACCATACGCCACACACTGCATCAAATTGGTCTGCATGGCTGTCGTCCCAGAAGGAAGCCTCTTCTAAACATGGTGCACAAAAAAGCACACAAACAGTTTTCTGAAAACAAGCAGACTAAGGACATGGATAATGTCCTGTGGTCTGATGAGACCAAGATAAACAAGTGTGTCTTGCCTATGGTCAAGCATGGTGGTGGGAGTGTCATGGTCTGGGGCTGCATGAGTGCTGGCGGCACTGGGGAACTACAGTTTATTGAGGGAACCATGAATGCCAACATGTACTGTGACATACTGAAGCAGAACATGATCCCCTCTCTTCGGAGACTGGACCGCAGGGCAATATTCCAACATGATAACGACCCCAAACACACCTCCAAGATGACCACTGCCTTGCTAAAGCAGCTGAGGGTAAAGGTGATGGACTGGCCAAGCATGTCTCCAGACCTAAACCCTATTGAGCATCTGTGAGGCATCCTCAAATGGAAGATGGAGGAGCGCAGGGTCTCTAACATCCACCAGTTCCGTGATGTCATCATGGAGGAGTGGAAGAGGACTCCAGTGGCAACCTGTGAAGCTCTGGTGAACTCCATGCCCAAGAGGTTAAGGCAGTGCTGGAAAATAATGGTGGCCACACAAAATATTGACACTTTGGGCCCAATTTGGACATTTCCACTTAGGGGTGTACTCACTTTTGTTGCCAGCGGTTTAGACATTAATGGCTGTGTGTTGAGTTATTTTGAGGGGACAGCAAATGTACATTGTTATACAAGCTGTACACTCACTACTTTACATTGTAGCAAAGTGTCATTTCTTCAGTGTTGTCACATTAAAAGATATAATAAAATATTTACAAAAATGTGAGAGGTGTACTTACTTTTGTGAGATACTGTATATATACTCTGCATCCAGTTTAGCCTATATCTACAGTGTACACTTCAGGCGGTGTATTAATATATATATATATATATATATATATATATATATATATATATATATATATATATATATATATATACATACATATATACACATACATATATATACAATATATATATACTCTACTACTTTTCAGGTGGTGTACACGTATCTAATACAGTGTGTACAGTTTCTACTACACTTCTGGTGGTGTACACAGTACACAATACAGTGCAGCCGTAGTACACTTTCTAATACAGTGCAGGCGGTGTACACAGTATCTAATACAGTGTGTACAGTTTCTACTACACTTCTGGTGGTGTACACAGTATAAAATACAGTGCAGCCATTGTACAGTTTCTAATACAGTGTAGGCGGTGTACACAGTATCTAATATAGTGTGTACAGTTTCTATTACTTTTCTGGTGGTGTACACAGTATCTAATACAGTGTGTATAGTTTCCACTACACTTCTGGTGGTGTACACAGTACACAATACAGTGCAGCTGTAGTACACTTTCTAATACAGTGCAGGTGGTGTACACAGTATCTATTACAGTGTGTACAGTTTCTACTACTTTTCTGGTGGTGTACACAGTATCTAATACCATGTATACAGTTTCTACTACACTTCTGATGGTGTACACAGTACACAATACAGTGCAGCCGTAGTATAGTTTCTAATACAGTGCAGGCAGTGTACACAGTATCTAATACAGTGTGTACAGTTTCTACTACACTTCTGGTGGTGTACACAGTACACAATACAATGCAGCTGTAGTACAGTTTCTAATACAGTGCAGGCGGTGTACACAGTATCTAATACAGTGTGTACAGTTTCTACTACACTTCTGGTGGTGTACACAGTACACAATACAGTGCAGCCATAGTACAGTTTCTAATACAGTGCAGACGGTGTACATAGTATCTAATACAGTGTGTACAGTTTCTGCTACACTTCAGGTGGTGTACACAGTATCTAATACAGTGTGTACAGTTTCTACTACTTTTATGGTGGTAACACAGTATCTGATACAGTGTGTACAGTTTCTACTACACTTCTGGTGGTGTACACAGTATACAATACAGTGCAGCCGTAGTACAGTTTTAAATACAGTGCAGGAGGTGTACACAGTATCTAATACAGTGTGTACAGTTTCTACTACACTTCTGGTGGTGTACACAGTACACAATACAGTGCAGCCGTAGTACAGTTTCTAATACAGTGCAGGCGGCGTACACAGTATCTAATACAGTTTGTACAGTTTCTACTACACTTCTGGTGGTGTACACAGTATAAAATACAGTGCAGCCGTAGTACAGTTTCTAATACACTTCAGGCGGTGTACACAGTATCTAATACAGTGTGTACAGTTTCTACTACTTTTCTGGTGGTGTACACAGTATCTAATACAGTGTGTACAGTTTCTAATACACTTCTGGTGGTGTACACAGTACACAATACAATGCAGCTGTAGTACAGTTTCTAATACAGTGCAGGCGGTGTACACAGTATCTAATACAGTGTGTACAGTTTCTACTACACTTCTGGTGGTGTACACAGTACACAATACAGTGCAGCCATAGTACAGTTTCTAATACAGTGCAGACGGTGTACATAGTATCTAATACAGTGTGTACAGTTTCTGCTACACTTCAGGTGGTGTACACAGTATCTAATACAGTGTGTACAGTTTCTACTACTTTTATGGTGGTAACACAGTATCTGATACAGTGTGTACAGTTTCTACTACACTTCTGGTGGTGTACACAGTATACAATACAGTGCAGCCGTAGTACAGTTTTAAATACAGTGCAGGAGGTGTACACAGTATCTAATACAGTGTGTACAGTTTCTACTACACTTCTGGTGGTGTACACAGTACACAATACAGTGCAGCCGTAGTACAGTTTCTAATACAGTGCAGGCGGCGTACACAGTATCTAATACAGTTTGTACAGTTTCTACTACACTTCTGGTGGTGTACACAGTATAAAATACAGTGCAGCCGTAGTACAGTTTCTAATACACTTCAGGCGGTGTACACAGTATCTAATACAGTGTGTACAGTTTCTACTACTTTTCTGGTGGTGTACACAGTATCTAATACAGTGTGTACAGTTTCTAATACACTTCAGGCGGTGTACACAGTATCTAATACAGTGTGTACAGTTTCTACTACTTTTCTGGTGGTGTACACAGTATCTAATACAGTGTGTACAGTTTCTAGTACACTTCAGGCGGTGTACACAGTATCTAATACAGTGTGTACAGTTTCTACTACTTTTCTGGTGGTGTACACCGTATCTAATACAGTGTGTACAGTTTCTAATACACTTCAGGTGGTGTACACAGTATCTAATACAGTGTGTACAGTTTCTACTACTTTTTTGGTGGTGTACACAGTATCTAATACAGTGTGTACAGTTTCTACTACACTTCTGGTGGTGTACACAGTACACAATACAATGCAGCTGTAGTACAGTTTCTAATACAGTGCAGGCGGTGTACACAGTATCTAATACAGTGTGTACAGTTTCTACTACACTTCTGGTGGTGTACACAGTACACAATACAGTGCAGCCATAGTACAGTTTCTAATACAGTGCAGACGGTGTACATAGTATCTAATACAGTGTGTACAGTTTCTGCTACACTTCAGGTGGTGTACACAGTATCTAATACAGTGTGTACAGTTTCTACTACTTTTATGGTGGTAACACAGTATCTGATACAGTGTGTACAGTTTCTACTACACTTCTGGTGGTGTACACAGTATACAATACAGTGCAGCCGTAGTACAGTTTTAAATACAGTGCAGGAGGTGTACACAGTATCTAATACAGTGTGTACAGTTTCTACTACACTTCTGGTGGTGTACACAGTACACAATACAGTGCAGCCGTAGTACAGTTTCTAATACAGTGCAGGCGGCGTACACAGTATCTAATACAGTGTGTACAGTTTCTACTACACTTCTGGTGGTGTACACAGTACACAATACAATGCAGCTGTAGTACAGTTTCTAATACAGTGCAGGCGGTGTACACAGTATCTAATACAGTGTGTACAGTTTCTACTACACTTCTGGTGGTGTACACAGTACACAATACAATGCAGCTGTAGTACAGTTTCTAATACAGTGCAGGCGGTGTACACAGTATCTAATACAGTGTGTACAGTTTCTACTACACTTCTGGTGGTGTACACAGTACACAATACAGTGCAGCCATAGTACAGTTTCTAATACAGTGCAGACGGTGTACATAGTATCTAATACAGTGTGTACAGTTTCTGCTACACTTCAGGTGGTGTACACAGTATCTAATACAGTGTGTACAGTTTCTACTACTTTTATGGTGGTAACACAGTATCTGATACAGTGTGTACAGTTTCTACTACACTTCTGGTGGTGTACACAGTATACAATACAGTGCAGCCGTAGTACAGTTTTAAATACAGTGCAGGAGGTGTACACAGTATCTAATACAGTGTGTACAGTTTCTACTACACTTCTGGTGGTGTACACAGTACACAATACAGTGCAGCCGTAGTACAGTTTCTAATACAGTGCAGGCGGCGTACACAGTATCTAATACAGTTTGTACAGTTTCTACTACACTTCTGGTGGTGTACACAGTATAAAATACAGTGCAGCCGTAGTACAGTTTCTAATACACTTCAGGCGGTGTACACAGTATCTAATACAGTGTGTACAGTTTCTACTACTTTTCTGGTGGTGTACACAGTATCTAATACAGTGTGTACAGTTTCTAATACACTTCAGGCGGTGTACACAGTATCTAATACAGTGTGTACAGTTTCTACTACTTTTCTGGTGGTGTACACAGTATCTAATACAGTGTGTACAGTTTCTAGTACACTTCAGGCGGTGTACACAGTATCTAATACAGTGTGTACAGTTTCTACTACTTTTCTGGTGGTGTACACCGTATCTAATACAGTGTGTACAGTTTCTAATACACTTCAGGTGGTGTACACAGTATCTAATACAGTGTGTACAGTTTCTACTACTTTTTTGGTGGTGTACACAGTATCTAATACAGTGTGTACAGTTTCTAATACACTTCAGGCGGTGTACACAGTATCTAATACAGTGTGTACAGTTTCTACTACTTTTTTGGTGGTGTACACAGTATCTAATACAGTGTGTACAGTTTCTAATTTACTTCAGGCGGTGTACACAGTATCTAATGCAGTGTGTACAGTTTCTACTACTTTTCTGGTGGTGTACACAATACAGTGCAGCCGTAGTACAGTTTCAGATACAGTGCAGGAGGTGTACACAGTATCTAATACAGTGTGTACAGTTTCTACTACACTTCTGGTGGTGTACACAGTATCTAATACAGTATGTACAGTTTCTAATACACTTAATATATATATATATATATATATACACTCTGCATTCAATGTAGCCCATATATACAGTGCATTTGGTGGTGTATAGTTTCTAATACACTTCAGGCGGTGTACACAGTATATATTACAGTGTAGTGTGGTGTTGCAAAACAAAAAATACATTGTGTGTTTGAAAGGCCACCAAGGAGAGGCAGATGCTCACAGGTCACTAAAAGAGGGCAACCAGCCTCTGTTTCTACAGTCAACAGTAGTGGTCGTGGACATGGTGCATCCTCTGCAGGTGGCTGTGGGGCACGCTTGTCCTTTTTTGCTGCTGCTGGCCGTGTTATTGAGCCACAACATGCAGAAGAGTGGGTGGAGTGGATAACAAAGCCGTCCTCATCCTCCTCATCCTCTGTCACCCAGGCTCAGAGTAGTGTGCCTTCCAACGCAGCTGCCAAAGTGACCTATTCCACCAGCTCCTTGTCCACAGTCACTCCTTCTGAAGCCCTACCATCATGCATGGAAGAGTCCCCGGAATTATTGGACCACAGTGTCGGGTACATGCTGCTGGAGGATGTGCAACAATTTCAAGGCCGATGTTGGTTCCCAGGTTGAGGAAGGGAGAAACGGGAGCCTAAAGAGAAGAGGTGCCACAGAAGGACAAGAAACTGGCAGTCGTGTTCCCCCAGCTGCAGCATACTGCCAAGTTTGCTCCAGTGATGAGGGAGGGGACGATGAGGTCACTGACTGTACTTGGGTGGCTGAGAGAAGAGGAGGAGGAGGAGGCACAACTCCAGGATGTCCTCTAGGGGGCAGCTTAAGGGCAGCCACCCTATTGCATCACACCGCAGAGCTCCGCAGGTGCAGGGCGCTGCTGACTCCCCGCTGACTTTTAAAAGTTCCTTGGTGTGAGTCTGAAGCGGATCAAGTGTGGCCAGAACAGCAGCTGCTTGGGCACCACATGCTTGACCAGACATATAACGACCTGCCATGCAGTTCGTTGGCAACAGCACTTGAAAGACTGACATCAAAGAAAAATGCAGACTTCTCCTTGCTCCTCATATGGGATCTCCAACCCTACTATACCTTCAGTCCTCTCAAAAAGCTGCACTGAGAGGAATGAAGGTATAACAATAGGTGTCCCAAGTACTTGCAGCCAATCTGCTAGCAGTACACCACCATCCGATTTTAGCAGGCAAATTTCCCTACCCCAGTTGCTGAACCGTAAAAAGAAATTTGGTCCCAGCCATCCACATGCTCAAAATGCTAGCTTGGCCAAATTGCTAGCACTGTAACTGCTGCCTTTTCAGCTGGTAGACTCTGCCCCTTTCGTGAATTTCTGGAATGTGCTGTACCTCAGTGGCAGGTTCCAAAATGCCATTTCTTTTCATGTAAGGCCATTCCGGCTCTCTACTGGCATGTGGAAGGCAATGTTTTGGCCTCGTTGGACAGGGCGGTCAGCAGTAAGGTTCATATTACCACTGACTGCTGGCAGCTAGAAAGGATGCAGGACAGGGTTCAGTGTTGTTGGAGCTTGTTCTGCCATCATGCCTCCAAAATGCTAGTGGTGATTCTGCCACAGCTCTCTCCTCCACCCCCTCCTCTTCTTCTTCCTCTATGACCTCTTCTGCAGATTTGTCCTCTGAACCAGCGGTGCTCTGTACGTGTTCAAGGGGCTACGCAAGCAGTCAGGCTAAAAGATGCCATGTGGTGCTTGAGTTGGTCTGCCTAGGGGACAGGAGCCACACTGGGACAGAGATTCTGTCAGCTTTGCAGGGGCAGGCTCAGAGGTGGTTGACGCCTAGCAGCTTAGCCAGGAATGGTTGTATGCGACAATGGCACCAACCTTCTCTCCGCCCTCCGACAGGGACACTTGACCCATGTTCCATGTTTGGCACACATCCTGAATTTGGGGGTGCAGCAGTTCTTGAGCAGGTACTCAGGCTTACAAGATCTCCTGAGGCAGGCCAGAAAAGTCTGTGGTCATTTCCACCGGTCATACAATGCCAGTGCTCAGCTGGCTGAGATTCAAAGGGAATGCAACCTGCCCACCAACCTCCTCATTTGTGACATGCTCATCAGGTGAATCTCAACGTTGGCAATGCTGCAGCGGCTGCACACACAGCAGAAGGCCATTAATAAGTACCTGTGCGAGTATGGCACCAGGACAGGGTCAGGGGAGCTTGGCTTCTTTTCACCACGCCAGTGGCTACTGATCAAGGATGCATGCACTGTCCTGTCACCATTTTAGGAGGCCACAAGGATGATGAGCAGCGGCATTGCATGCATCAGTGACACGGTCCCTCTAGTCTTTCTGTTGGAGCACACGCTTTGTGGAATCATGGACATGGCACTTGAGGCAGAACAGCGGGATGAAGAGGAGGACTTCCTTTCCTCTCAAGGCCCCTTTTATCCAGGGGCCCACCAAACACACAGGAAAATAGGAGAAGGAGGATTGTGCCAGCATGGATGTAGAGGATAACACTCAGCAGCAGTCTTTAAGGGATGGTTTTCAGTCCCCAGAAACCCAAGGAGTTGTACGTGGCTTGGAGGAGGTAGTTACGCATAATGTGATCCTTAGTGACCCAGAGTACTCAGAATCAAATGCCTCTACAAACTTATGCTGCATGACCTCCCTGATTCTGCAAAGCCTCGGAAAGAACTCTAGGATTCGTGGTATCCAGGAGAGGGATCATTACTGGCTGGCAATCCTTCTTGATCCACGTTACAAGGGTAAAGTTGCAGAACTCATCCTGCCTCGCAGAGGGAGCAGAGGATGAAACATCTTCAGGAGGCCTTGAAGAAAGGTTTGTGTAATGCATTTCCAGACCCTGGGAGGTTACCATTTCCTGGTGCTGGACAACGTGTTGCTGAGGCTTCGTTCAGTCAGAGGGGGAGCGGTGGAGAAGGTAGCCGGCTGACCAATGCCTTTAAACTATTTTTTAGTCCTCAGTGCCAAGATCTGATTGGTTCAAGCAACCATCGCCAGTGTCTGCATTATATGGTGAAGGAATATCTAGGGGCAAGAGCAGACGTGGAGACCTTTCCAACAGAGCATTCACTGGGTTACTGGGTCTTGAAGATGGACCACTGGCTAGAACTTGCTCAATATGCAATTGAGCTACTGGCCTGTCCTGCATCCAGCATGCTTTCTGAATGCACATTCAGTGCTGCTGGAGGGTTGTAATGGATCAAAGGGTGCGCCTGTCCACAGACTCCATTGATAGGCCCACGTTCATAAAAATGAATCAGTCTTGGATCAGTAGCTATCAAGCACCTGATGCTGGTGTAACTGATTGAATTTGCTATGGATCTTGGATCCCTTGAATGTCTATGCTGACTGTCCTATTCCTCCTCATTCTTACTGATGCTAGCTTCCAACAATATTTTTGGTTTAGGGCACCACCACCACCACCACCCAAGGCCCAATATTTCTGCCCCTGCTTAGCAGGGGCATGTAATTCAAATTTTTTTTAAATTCTTTTTTATTCAGTTTTTAAGTATACAAATAACAACGGGCCACACTTGCGGCCAACAACCACTGGCTATAACACAGTTGCCGGTGGACATTTATATACAAAAACAAAAATCAAACGTGATATTAAATCCCCCCTCCCTCCCCCCAAAACAATAGAACTTTTGCCTAGATGTATACCGTCCAAGTTGGCCTCCAAACTGGAGGAAGGCACTAGGTGACACCGCACCGGCGTTGTCCGACATCTTGGGCCGTGATGCTAAATACAGTCCAAAGTATGGCCCGGCTCCCTCTCCCCGCCCCCCCAGCCCCAAGAATTTCATATGAAGAAATAAATCGCCCCCCTTCAAGTGACCAGTTATCCTAATGCAGAATTATCAATATTTCTCTTGTATGCAAGTCATATACATCTCCCGTTATGGCCTAGCATACCAATATCAATAGCTATAGGTTATCTGTAATTAGTCTCATATCATATCCACCAATGCCATCCAACCCCCCCACACCTTGTCAAATTTGGTCAGTGCCCCCCTACTCAAATAAGTGGCTTTATAAAATGGTACTGCCTTATTAACCAATGCTTTCCAGGATTCCAAGGTTGGCGCTGAGGAACTTTTCCAGGAGAGAATAATCCGCTTTTTGGCATAAAACAGCAATAGGGTAAGAAGAGTTAGTAACCAGGGGCTCCACCAGATGCAGTAAGCATACCTCAACGGTCATGCGAATCGAAATAGAGGTGACCAAAGTTATGCAGCTTGCCACAGCCTGACAGTATGCTTTGACCTGTAGGCATTCCCAAAAGATATGCATAAAATTTGCTAGTGGCGAACAGCACCTCCAGCAAGAGGATTGTTGATTCCCAAATATTCTAGCAAGTCTAGCTGGGGTCAGATAGATCCTGTGCAGGAATTTATAGTGAATTAGTATGTCCCTAGTAGGGACCAGGGTCTGAATTGCAATTCCCCATACATTGTCCCTGTCATCTCTGTCTTACCCTGAGGTTGCAGCCTCCCACGCCTGTCTGCAAGGTTCCAACAGTTTTGTCGTTTCCTGAAAAAGGTCTTTGTATAGGCTGGAAACCGGTTTAGATAAAGAGTCACTGCAAGTCAGCAGTTCTAAATCACTGGGCTCAAGATCAAGAGGTTCTCCGCCAAACTGGGATTGAAAGGCACGCCTTAATTGAATGTACTGAAAAAAATGTGTACTTGGTAGTTCATAACGTGATTTCAAAACGTCAAAGGACAAGGACATTAGGGTGCCATTCGCTGCAATATGATTTAGTGTCTTAATTCCGTATTTCGTCCACACCATCGGGTCTGGGTAGTCGAAGAAGTGTGACAGATTGGGATTCCTCCACAAGGGGAGATTTGGAGAAAATTTATCATAACTAGAAGGCCGGAGCCCCTGAGTCGCGGACCATGCCCTAATTACAGAGCGCATGGAAGGCGTCAGAGGGTAGAGGGCCCATAAACCCCTATATACCAAGTGGCATAGCGCTTCATATGAACCCACACATGCCACCTCCAATGACACCGCAGCATCATCTGAAGGTGTGGTCAATCAGCGGTGCACCACCGTTAATTGGCAAGCTAAAAAATATTTATGGAAATTTGGTACTGCTAGGCCTCCCTCCCCCCACGGTTGCTGTAAGGTGGTCAGTTTAATACGGGGGATTCCTCCCTGCCAAAGAAAGGAAGAGATCATACTGTCTATTGACTTGAAAATTGTTTTTGGTATCCACACTGGAGAATTTCTAAGGGTATACAGGAGTAAGGGTAGAATTTTCATTTTGATTAGATTTATCTTCCCAATAAGGGACAATGAGAGATTTTTCCAGGAATGTAATTTTTTAGAGATGATGTCTAGTAATGGGGGCACGTTAAGACTGATGAATTCCATCACCGAATTCTTAATTTGAAGACCCAGGTATTTAATTTGTGTTACCCATTGCAAGAGATTACTAGGTTCTGCCTGTTTTTTTTTTTTAACAGAAAAGTTTTTATTTGTCTCCTGAAGGAATTAGTTTAAACATACAAAACATATGTACATATAACAAAATGCTGCTACATATCAGATATATACATAGTCAATATGTGTAGTGTCAAATCATAAAATTACAGACATCATTATATAACATGTGTTCAGAGTAAGATGGATCTATAGATAATTGCTTCAGGGAGAGCAAGATCACGTTATTTATACAGAGTTTTCAGCATTAACCTCTAGCCATCAGTATTGTCAGTCACTTAATCAGGTTTTTCCAATATCTATTTGTCAGGGTATCCACGTAGTGAACCTTGAGGAATCAACGAGTTGGGGGGGGGGGGGGGCAGGGGACAGGACAAGGAAAGCCAGGAGGGGGGGAAGGAGAGGTAGAAGGAGAAGGGACAGGGGATAAGGGAGGGGAGACAGGGGAGGAAGAGGGCATGCCAGATATAGGTACAGCACGCATCCCGCAGGTCATGCAATGTCAGTTCTATTGTTTGGACCATGTTACCCAAATCTTGGAAAACTTCTTAGGGCATTTGCGGTTAATAAAGGTAAGTTTATAAAGTGGCAATGTGGAGTTTACCAAAGCCTTCCATTGAGAGACCGTGGGAGGATCAGGTTGCTTCCATTTAAGGAGAATAGCCTTCCTTGCGTAGAATGAGGTATAGAAGACAAACAATCTTTTGTGCACACTAGATATAAGGCTGTCAAGAAGTAAAACAATCGGGTTCATTTGTACATGCAGATTGCCCACTGAGTTAATAACATCTACCACATCTGACCAAAACTGTTGTATAACCGGGCACGACCACACAACGTGAATAAAGGTACCCAGTTCCCCAGTGCATTTCGGGCACCTGTCTGTGTTTGATATATTCTAGACAGCCTCTGTGGTGTATAGTATGCCCTATGAGGGAATTTGAGCTGGATATATCTATCCCTTTCTGATATCAAAAGGGGGATGTACTGTTGTATACCCTCTTCCCATTCATCTGGAGCAAGGGTGGGCAAGTCCGCCTTCCACTTGTCGTAGAGTCTAGTCCCTTCAGTCTGCTCCTCACTCAGTATCCGAATATATAGGGGGGATAAAATGCGATCTATATTTTTAGAGATTAGAAATGTCTCCACCCCATGTGACTGCAAAATGACACCCCTCGGGTATTGAGCCTGTACTGCATGCCGCAGTTGCATATAGCGAAAGAACATTCTAGGGGGCAGTTGAAAATCATTTTTTAAAGTGTCATAAGGGATGATTCTGTCTCCCGACCATATGTGTTGTAGTATCTTAATTTCGTGTCTTGCCCACAGTGCCGGATCGTTTTAATTTGGGATTGCCCCATAATGGTGTGTAAGGTGAAACAGTATTTGGTCGAGTGAGTTTCTTCGACATCTGGTCCCATACCCCTACCGTCGTTCGCATCGAAAGTGTCATGTCCGGATGTGCCCTAGACCCCCTAAAGACCAAATTACTCAGAGCCGAGTAGGATCCCAATATAGCAGCTTCGAGATTAACTGAGGGGTTAGACTTTGGTTGAGAAAACCACCAGCGGACAGTAACAACAACTGCTGCCCAATAATATTTTTTAAAGCATGGGAGCGCCAAACCCCCCAGTGACAAGGGGAGCTGGAGAGTGGTCCGGGCGACTCTAGGAGCTAATCCCCCCCCATACAAACGTGTTAACCACTTGATCTAGCTTGTCAAAGAAGGACTTGGGGATGGGGACAGGAGTGTTACGAAAGACATAGAGGAATTTGGGAAGGAACGTCATCTTTTGTAAGATTAATCCTACCTACAGGTGAGAGAGGGAGAGATTTCCAAGCCTGACATCGGGCCGTAAGTTGGTGCAAGACCGGATATACATTATCTACCAGATAAATAGATGGCGCTCTCTGGATTTCAATCCCCAAGTACTTAAACTTAGAAACCAAGACTAGTGGAATCGAGGAATCCATAGCAAGTGGGGTCGGGGATAGAGAAAATATAATTGATTTAGTCCAGTTAATCCGAATGCCTGAGAAGGATCCATAGTGATTAATGATTTCCAGGGCTGCCGACAATGAGGCAGATGCATCTGGAAGGTACAACAGTGCGTCATCGGCATATAGTGAAAGCCTCTCAGTCAATGGACCAACCTGTATTCCCCCAACCCTCTGGGATGCTCTAAGTAGGATAGCCAGAGGCTCAATGGCCAGGGCGAATAACCCCGGGGACAGTGGGCACCCCTGTCTGGTTCCCCTACCCAGAGAGAAGGGGGGAGAGAGCACTCCATTCGTTCGGACTCGTGCTGTGGGGTTGCTATAGAGGAGCTTTATCCAGGAGATAAACTTGGGGCCGAAATTAAATCGTTCAAGCACCTGCCACAGGAACTCCCACTCCACCGAGTCGAAGGCCTTCTCGGCGTCCAGAGAGGCCACCACGCCCGGGAATTCTAATTTAGCTGCATAAGAGATGTTAGTGTAAAGTCGACGTAAGTTAATGTCGGTGCCTTTGCCCGGCATGAAGCCCGTCTGATCGCCGTGGATTATAGAAAGGATAACCAAGTTGAGTCTGTTTGCAAGTATTTTAGTAGTAATTTTAGCATCTACATTTAAAAGCGATATGGGACGATATGAGGCACATGAGGTGGGGTCTTTATTGGGTTTAGCTATAACCACAATCACCGCCTCTGACATAGAGGCAGGGAGGCAGCCTTCTTTTAACATTGTGAGGAGCAGACTGTGGAACTTAGGGACGAGAAGTTCACTATTTGTCTTATAGAATTCTGCCGGTAGGCCGTCAGGGCCAGGAGTTTTCGCTGATTGGAGTGATGCTACTGCTGTTTGAACTTCTTTGAGGGTAATTGGGGCATCTAGTGTATTTCTGGCCTCAGCAGATAGTTGTGGGAAGTCCATCTGATTTAGAAAGGTGCTCAGAGTCTCTTTGGTAAATGTGGCCTTAGAGGTATAGAGATGTTCATAATATCGCGCAAATTGACCATTTATACCCGTGGGGTCAGAATGAAGTATCCCCGTGTCATCCCGTATTTGGGCAATATGTAGTGAAGAGGGACGTTCCCTAGCCAGCCAGGCCAACATTCTACCCGTCTTTTCCCCCTGCTCAAAGATTCTTTGTGATTGAGCGAGCAATTGTTTTTTAGTGGTCTCTATCCACAGCACAGAAATCTCTCTATGGAGAGATTGCATAGCATCATATATTAGAACATCTCTAGTGCGCACATATCTGTTTTCCAACAGGAGAACCTTACTTTCTGCTTCTTCTAATGCCAACCTCGTGTCTTTTCTAACCCTCCCAATTGCCATCTTATATTGCCCTCTGGTATATGCCTTAAAGGCATCCCAGAGTGTAGGTGGGGGGACCGTACCCTCATTGAGCGCCCAATAGACTCCTAGCTCACCCTCCACCAGGGGGGTCACCCTCTCATCTGCAATCCAAAACCCAGAGAGCCGCCAAAGAGCAGCGCCCATGGGTGAGTCTGTCTGCAGTTTAAGTAGGAGGGGTGCGTGATCCGAAATGCCTCGCGGTAGGATCTCCACCTCCTGTATCCGGGAGAGCAGGGAGTCAGACATATATATCAGGTCAATCCTAGAGAAAGACGCATATGTAGCTGAGTGACAGGTGTACTGCCTCTCATCCGGGTGCCTCAGTCTCCATACATCAGTAAACCCATAATTGTCTGCCCACTGTGATAGGGGGGAAACACTTGGGGGATCTACACCGAGCCTGTCTAAGGCCGAGTTCGGGGTCATGTTGAAATCTCCAGTTAGGATAACTCCAGCCGAAGGATACTGAGCTATGATTGGAGTGAGTTTTTTTAAGGATATCTATCGTAGCTGGAGGAGGAATATATATACCTATCAGCAACAATTCTAGTCTATCACACATTGCATGAAGGGCCACAAATCTCCCGTCTGGATCCAAATGAAGATCCAATAAAGTAAACCCAAGTGACTTATGGACCAGGACGCTGACAAACCTCGAGTAAGAAGAATAAGTGGAATGGTAATATGCACCAACCCATGGTTTCCGAAGTGCCAGCGTCCTGCTCCCAACCAGATGAGTCTCCTGAGGCACACATATATGCGGGTTATATTGTTTCAAAAAATTAAAAACCAAAGACCTCTTGATTTTGGAATTCAACCCCCTGACATTCCATGATAAGACTGTCAGAGGGGACATTAAAGTTTTGTAATAATGAAATGAGGGCAGCAAACAACCATTATTAGAATCAGACTGGGTGTGAGCAGACAGAGAAATAGAAAAATCACGTGCATCAATTCTAGAGTATCAGCAGATTGACTACTCCCGCCACCTAGTGGAGAGAGATCAGAACAACCTTGGGCCCTAATACAGTAGACATAGGTATAAAATTTGACATATATGCAGCAAGAAAAAAATAAAAATAAAAATAAGAAAAGTTCCAACAAGGAGCAAAAACGTGTGCTTCAACCCCATCCCCCCCACCTTGCACCACCCCCCAAACTTTGGCATGCTTCTATTCCAAGAACTGTCATGGCAACTGCCAATTGGGGAGATGAACAAAAGGACACCCGAGTGTCACAGTACATACAGTGTGTCTTCCAGCCAGTTTTAAGGATCAACGTTACCTGCAGAATATAGAACACAAATCTCCCAGAGAAACAAAACCATCTCTCCGGGGGTACAAAACTTGAACCGGTACAACCTTGGGTAAAGATGAACAAAATTTCCAGAAAAGAAAATTTAGAGGTACCTCATCCACCATCTCCTCTGAGTGCACATCAGTGATATGTGAGACCATGTATAAAGTATAGTCAGTATGCACCCAAAGCATGGAGTTCTGCCACCGTGGAATCTTGAGGTCCGTGAGGGCATAACCATCCCTCCCCCATTTCTCCCCCACGGGAGGGAGAAAGTGCAACAGCTTAAGCAATGTTAGTATCAGTTACTGGAAGGCCCTAGAGACGAGTAAGAAAATAGTGTCAGGATATTGCAGGCATATTGCGCGACGCTGGGGAACTATCAATTTCTGGGTATGGTTTCCAGCCAGTTCGATGCATCTTCAGGGGATGTAAAAAAACGCACCGTCTCACCATCCTGAACTCGCAATCTAGCTGGGAACAGCATGCTATATTTTATCTTCTTATTGCGTAGGTTAAGTTTCACCTGGTCAAAGGAGCGGCGTTGTTTTTGGGTATCCACCGAAAAGTCCGGAAATATCATCAGTTTAGCTCCCTCGTACCTCAATTGATTGACCTTCCTTGACTCACGGAGGACTAAGTCTCGGTCCCTGAAGTTCAATAATTTCAGGATAAATGTGCGTGGAGGAGCTCCCGGGGGCCCCCGGGCAGCAGGCATTCTATGTGCCCTCTCCACCACAAAGAAGTTAGAAAATGACGCCTGGGGTAGAAGGTCATGTAGGAGATGTTCATTGAAGGTCGTGGGGTCAGCTCCTTCAGCCCCCTCTGGGAGGCCCACCACGCGGAGGTTATTCCTCCTATTTCTATTTTCCGCATCTTCTGCGCGAGTCTCTAAGGTTTTCACTTTCGTTTGAAGCGTGCGGAGTGAGACTGTATGGTCTCGCAGTGTGTCCTCCGTGTCTCCCACGCAGCGCTCGGCCTCAGTGAGACGGGATCTGAAGGTATCCATGTCTCTCCTTATGAGACTGATATCGAGCTGAATCTGCTCGATTTTACCCGTGAGGGTTGATTGGCAATTAGTGATTGCCTGCATGAGGGCCTCGAAGTTGGATTGTTCTTTATCTGCAGGATCCGTCTCAGTGTCCTCGGTCTGAGACGCCATATTGGATCCGATGGCGGGACGAGGGCTCCGTGCAGCGGTACTCGGGGCAACTTTGTGGGACTTTCGGGTGGAGAGAGAACCCTTCCCCTTGGTCATACCTTCCTCCGCTGGTGATGCAGCCATTGAGGGCTGTTTAAAAGTCGCCAATCTGCAGGGAAGCAGGAGTTTAGGCTGGAGACTGAGCGGAGCTCTCTCACTGCACGTCTGCTCCGGTCTCCATCTTGGACACGCTCCTCAGGTTCTGCCTGTTTAGTTGCCATGTGGGAATGCAGCGGAAGTATCTTGGATTTATTCCAGTTGACCTTGAGTCCAGACACCCCAGTAAATCGCTTCAGTAGCGTCAGTGCAGCCTGTAGAGAAGGTCCAGTATCTCTAATGAATAGGACTAGGTCATATTCATAAAGGGCTGTAGTTTCGGTAAGGGTGCCCACCCTAATACCCTGAATTTGAGAGGAGGAGTGCAGTGCAATCACCAGAGGTTCCATGACCAACGCAAATAAGCCCGGTGACAATGGGCACCCTTGTCTGGTGCCTCTGGATACTGGAAAATTGTCAGACACCCCTCCATTTAGGTGGAGTTTTGCCACTGGCTGATCATTGTGCATTAATATCCATTTGAGGAATATGGGACCAAATCCCATGCGTTGAAGTACCTGGGTCATATATCCCCAATCAATGGAGTCAAATGCCTTTTCCAGATCGAAAAACACCAGAGCCCCTCCAGAAGATATCTCCTCATCTATTTGCGTGTGGGTGTACACTCTGTGGATATTAATGTCAGTGGCTTTCTGTAATTCATATTTTTGATTAAATATTTCACAGCAGGGCCCATTCCTGCACCCAACAAGAGTATCTGTGAGGTGTTACAGTGTTCTGGCACCACCGCCCAATTTTTCTGCCCCCGTTGAACAGGGGTATGTAATTACAATTTTAGATCTAATATTTCACAGCAGGGCCCATTCCTGCGCCCAACAAGAGTATCTGTGAGGGGTTACAGTGTTGTGGCACCACCACCACCACCCAAGGCCCAATTTTTCTGCCCCTGTTTAACATGAGCATGTAATTACTATTTTTGAAATAATAGTTAAGCAGGGCTCGTTCCTGGGCTCAACAAGAGTAACTGTAATGCCCCATACACACGGTCGGACATTGATCGGACATTCCGACAACAAAATCCTAGGATTTTTTCCGACGGATGTTGGCTCAAACTTGTCTTGCATACACACGGTCACACAAAGTTGTCGGAAAATCCGATCATTCTGAACGCGGCGACGTAAAACACATATGTCGGGACTATAAATGGGGCAGTAGCCAATGGCTTTCATCTCTTTATTTATTCTGAACATGCGTGGCACTTTGTGCGTCGGATTTGTGTACACACGATCAGAAATTCCGACAACGGATTTTGTTGTCGGAAAATTTTTTTAGCCTGCTCTCAAGCTTTGTGTGTCGGAAAATCCGATGGAAAATGTGTGTTGGAGACTACACACGGTCGGAATTTCCGACAACAAGGTCCTATCACACATTTTCCGGCCGTGTGTACGGGGCATTACAGTAGGCTTACAGTGTTCTGGCGCCACCAAAACCAAAGGCCCAATTTTTATGCCCCTGTTTATAACAGGGGCATGTAATTACAATTCTTGATATAATATTTCACAGCAGGGCCCGTTCCTGCGCCCAGCAAGAGTAACTGTGAGGGCTTACAGTGTTCTGGTGCCACAAAACCAAAGGCCCAATTTGTATGCCCCCGTTTAACCACTTCAGCCCAGGAAGAATTTACCCCCTTTCTGACCAGAGCACTTTTTGCGATTCGGCACTGCGTCGCTTTACCTGACAATTGCGTTGTGCGACGCTGCACCCAAACAAAATTGACGTCCTTTTTTTCCCACAAATAGAGCTTTCTTTTGGTGGTATTTGATCACCTGTGCGGTTTTTATTTTTTGCGCTATAAACAAAAAAAAGCGACAATTTTGAAAAAAAACCCCACAAAATTTTGTCCTTTTTGCTATAATAAATATCCCCATTTTTTAAGAAAAAAAAGCAAATTTTTTGTCAGTTTAGCCGATATGTATTCTTCTACATATTTTTGGTAAAAAAAATCGCAATAAGCAAACATTGATTGGTTTGCGCAAAAGTTATAGCGTCTACAAAATAGGGGATGGATTTATAGCGTTTTTATTAATTTTTTTTTTACTAGTAATAGCGGCGATCTGAGATTTTTATGGTGACTGCGACATTACGGTGGACACATCGGGCAATTTTGAGACATTTTTGGGACCATTGGCATTAATACAGCGATCAATGCTATAAAAATGCATTGATTACTGTAAAAATGTCACTGGCAATGAAGGGGTTAACACTAGGGGGCGATCTAGGGGTTAACTGAGTTCCCTGGGAGGTGATTCTAACAGAAGGGGAAGGGGACTGACTAGAGGAAGTGACGGATCGTGGTTCCTAGCTAATAGGAACAAAGGATCTGTCACACTTGTCAGAACAGAACAGGGAAGTGTGTGATTACACACACTCGTCCCTGTTCTATGTCTCCTGGTCACGATCGGTCGTGGCCGGCGGTCATCGCGACCGTCGGCCCCAAGCATCGGCACCGCCGCTGTGCAGCGGTGCCTGCGCCTGCTATCCCGACCACGCAAGCCGACGTATAGCTATGACGGCGCTTGGTCTGGAAGCGGTTGACAGGGGCATGTATTTACTATTTTTGAATAGTTAAACAGGGCCTGTTCCTGCGCCCAACAAGAGTAACTGTGGGGGGTTACAGTGTTCTGGTACCACCAACACCTAAGGCCCGGTCTTTCTGCAGAGTATATAGGGCAGGCCGTATAGTATATATATATATATTTTCACATTCTCGTCCCATAGACTTTAACGGTGTTCGCACAAATTTTTTGCCTGTTCGCATGTTCTGCTGCAAACCGAACCAGGGGGTGTTCGGCTCATCCCTAGTCCTGACATGTCCCCGCAGCACAGCCTTTCACTGGCAAGATCAGTGTTCTGCTGCGTGATCATTTATAAAAAAGGGAAAAAAAAGTATTTTATAATGTTTTTTTTATAGCTATACAAAAATGTTTTGCCTTTCATTACTATTTTAAACTGAATAGGTTGTTTTACAAGGTGATTGTTAACAATCACTTTAAGTCTAGTACACAATAGAAACCAACCAACATTTGGCCCGTCTGTATGACAGCCGATCCAACAGAAGTTGGCCTTCTGTCAAAGGGTCACGACCGAAAAAATATGTCGACTGGCTTCCAATCGGCACACTAAATCAATGGCTGAGAGCACTGATGGGGAGAACACAATAGAACAGCAGGGGAGATCACTGTACTAACATTGGATTGTTAGTACAGTGGATCCTGAGCTGTCAGTTTTTTTTTCATTCAACCCAGCTAGTAGTGTGTACGAGGCTTTAGGAGGCATGTTAAGTATAATAGTTATTTGGGTAGAGTAAGTGTTGGGGTTAGGGGTAAACTCAATTTGAGTGTGAGGGTGATAAGTTTTGGGGTTGGGTGATAGTTGAAGATGTATATGGGTTTTCTATAGGGTCATTCTTGGCACCTAAACGGTCATGCCAAAATGTCTTGTGCTGGGTTCCAGGAACTTAAACTTAATGTATCCTTCCCTACAGGCTACCAATGATTTTACAAAAGAGGGTCAACGTGGTCTGGTCTGAAAACCATATGTTTTGCCTCTTTTTGTTTTTCTTCTCAAGTGGTCTATGGTTGGTCTGTTAACTGGCACTGGGCACTGATGGACTTTACAATTATTTAACCAGTGCATTACAGTACTGGTTACTTCATTTTATAACATCATAATTGTAATAGCAATATAAACAAGTTATTTTTGAGAATCCAAGTAGTTATTTTTGAGAATCCAATATAAGCTTACTAGAAAAATATCCTTGTTGTGAGTGCTTTGCAGCTTTTCCTCTGCTGTTTACTTTCAATTTCTAAGGACTGCATATCCCATAGTACCTTAATGCCTGCAAGCAGTAATTCCTGTAATGACACCCCCCTCTGAAACTCCTCCTCTCAGCACCTATGTAGTTTAGAAGGTAGGCTCTGTGAAACGTGGGACACAGCTCTACCTACACACAGGACATAGTAAATAGGTACCGCAGATTTAAAATGGTTGTAAAAGCTCAAGGGTTTTTTTCTTTTACCTTCATGCATTCTTTGCATGAAGGTAAAAAAACCTTCTGTCTGCAGCAGTACACCCTCACAGACCCCCTAATACTTTTCTCTTTTTTCCTTTTTTTTCTCTTTTGACTATTAGGCTACCCCTATCCCTGAGGGCAGCAAGGCCTGAGGCACTATCCACTACGAACTTTAGTCCACCTGGCAACTCACTTGTGCGCAGGATAGGGGTGCAACGGATCGTTGCCGATCCGTGATCCGTACGGATCACCCTCCGCGGATCGGCACACCCGCGATCCGCGGAGCACTTTTCGGGCCTCAGCCATAGGAAAGTCCCCGGCTTCGGCCTAGCTCCGGAGCGGCGGCCATCTTGGTACACCCGGAAGTGGCCGCTGTCTCGACAGGAAGTGACATTTCATCGCCGCCATCTTGCTACACCCCACACTCCTGCACACTACAATAATGATAGAGTGAGAAGGGGGCAAGCGGACATCTTGTTACACCCACCGGAGTTTTAAATTTAAAAGCCATTTTCAACACAAAACTGAGCTTATATGCACAAATACTGTATTTATGCATATAAGCTCGGTTTTGTGTTGAAAATGGCTTTTAAATCTAAAACTCCGGTGGGTGTAACAAGATTTGTGTGTTTTGTTTTTTTTTTGTTTTTTTTTTTGTTTTGTTTTTTTATGCTGATCCGAGGATCGATCCGATCCGTGACTCTGATCCGAGGATCGATCCGATCCGTGAGATTTTTGATCCGTTGCACCCCTAGCGCAGGAGTGTTTGTCTTTCTACCCCCTAATACTTACCAGAGCTCCATCTTGATCCAGTGATGTGCATGAGAACAAGGGTTCTCCCGGGTCTCTTCCTCCTCATTGGCTGAGACGGGGGGTGGAGGTGGGTTGCGCTTGCACCGTTTGCCGCCCCCCCCCCAAAAAAAAAAATTACCACTAGCCGCCACTGGTCCTAGACCTGAATCTTCAATGTGACATGGAGCGACTAATCGCTCGCAAGCATATGTCTCATCTCTCCCTCCATGATGCTATGCTCCCTAATGACTCCAGTGCCTAATTTTTCCATGGCTCTCTTCTTACCTCCTTCCTACCTTTCTTCATACCCTTTCTTTCCTTCCTTTCTCCTTGCTTCCTTCTTCCACCCCATCCCAGCCCAGCCATAGCTTCATCCTCTAACTCCCCTCCCCACACCCCACACCTCCTATACTCCCCTCCACCCCCTGCTCTATCTGCTCCCCCCTATCCCAAATATTGATCTGGATGTTTTTGCTATTTGGTCCCAATGCATTTCAGAAAGACATATGTTGTACTTATGATATTTAGCCTTGCAATCCAGTTACTATGTTATATTATTGTTACTTTGGTCTCCATGGGACCCAATTACCTCTTTCTTACTCTCTGTATATACTTTAAAATTTAATAAAAACCTATTAAACAAAAAAAAAAAAATCTTGTTTAATTATTAGGAGTAGCCTAGAAATATCTGAAATACAATGTGGAAAGAAATACATGATTTTACATTTTGACCATAGATACGCTTTAAAGTGGGATATACAAATTTTGAGTTGGTCAAAGGCAAAATGACTTATGACACAATATAGGAGAACATCTAGATTCATGTTATGCCTCATACACACGATCAGAAATTCCGTCAGAAAAAACTTGTATGGTTTTTCCGACGGGATTCCGCTCAAGCTTGCCTTGCATACACACGGTCACACTAAAGTTCTCTGAACTTTCGACCGCCAAGAACGCGGTGACGTACAATACTAGGACGAGCCGAGAAAATGAAGTTCAATGCTTCTGAGCATGCGTCGAATTGTTTCCGAGCATACATGATTTTTTGCGCGTCCGAATTGCATACAGACGAACACATTTTTGAATAGGAACTTTTTCCGACCGAAAAATAGAGAACCTGCTCCCAATCTTTTGCTGGCTGGAATTCTGCCAGCAAAAGTCCGATGGAGCATACACATGGTCGGAATTTCTGACCAAAAGCTCTCATCCGACTTTTGCTGGCGGAATTTCTGATCGTGTGTACGGGGCATTTTAGGAAAAATAAATGTGGAAAGTGTATGGTTTTTGGAAAGCAAAGTACCACCAGATCTTTTATTTTTAATTGTATTAAATTATTCTCTCAAGTCTCCATGTATAGAAAATGTACACCCATTAATGAGTCTAGAAAAACGAATCTAATGCATTGACTTTGTGTTCTAGCCCATGCACAAGTATGCACTAAGACTAGAGCAAACACCTGCCAGGAATGTATCCAATCTGGTGCACACTGCGCTTGGTGTAAGAAGCTGGTGAGTAAACATTTAAAATGACTTTCTTTTAGTTAATAGATGCCTCTTTTTAAAGCTGGATTCAGGTAATGGAGTTCCTTGTTATGATATGTTAATTATCTACATGCAAATTAAAATGCTAAAATTCCTATGATAAGGGGAACTAATAACCATAATTATGCAAAATGTGAATAGTCAGTCTAAAATTGTTATTATTATGCAGAAATGATTTATGAACAATTATTTGCCCTTTTAGTTAGCGTTATTTATCTTTACGGACCCCTGCTCGCTCACATAAGCTTGTCAGGGGTCAAAGGTAACCTGAAAGTGTCCTGTTAATCACCTGACCTTCCATGGTGTCTCTCAGCCCCTGAGATGCACAACAACGTCAAATAACAAAACAATTACAGGACTTTTTCATTTGACATTGTTATGCACTGGAGCTAGAAGACAGTGTGAGGTTGGTCAGTTAAAAGGTCAGCAGCTGGCAGACTTCAGGTGACCCACTTGGAGCACAAACAAAAAAAACATAAATAACCATATATAACTTAAAAGAGAAGTATGGGATTAGAAAAAAATAAACAATCACACTTACCTAGATGGCCGAAGCATTAATCCCAGCTGTAGCTGCCCCCTGCCGCCTCTAAGACCGAGAACTGAGCGATCAAACACCGCTTATTGCTTAGCTCTCGATCTTCAGCCTGCAGAGAGCCAGTGGCTATTAATCACTGATTCTCCTCTCTGGCCTTCCAGCCCTTACTGGAGTTCCGGGCTATGAAGAGGGCAGGAGCAGCTGGCTCAGGCTCTCAGTGGTTCGTTGAGAGGCTGAGCCAGCTGTCAGTTCAGGCTTCTGGATACTGATCATATGGTTGGGATATTTTCAGAGTCTGGACTGGGTCTGTGACATCAACCTAACTGTACTCCTGTGATCCATAAGTATGTGATCCATAGAAGCCAAAAAGTATAGCTTTCACTACACTTCTCCTTTAAAGAAGCTCAACACAGTACCATTGATTTAAACATATTTTCATATTTATACCCCCAAAACAGAACATTTTTAAATATCATATTTAATGTGGTTGTTACAAAAACTATATATTTTATTAACCGTCTGCGATAAAAGATATTAAAGAATATCACTAATAGCTCAGTTGTGTCACCGCTGCATTTAGAGATAATTTTTTCTATAACTTTTTAGCATAGTATAATAATAATGTCCATGTCAAAAATTTCCAGCAAGAGAAAAAATGATTGATCAAGATCAGAAAATACAACGATTTTGTAAACCTGTATGGACCTATCCAGACCAAAGGTTCCTTACTCTGTGGGACATATATAACATAGATTATTAGATGAGGCACAATGTGGGTGTTGAGGCAGTGGGTAAATGTAGCTGCAGTGCTGGAAGACTGTGGGTTTAGAGGGAGGGGGCATGACTGCTGGGGGGGGGGGGTGAGGATATGGCAGTGCTGTGGGTAGTAGGGGTCTGTGGTTTTGGAGTGGTGTTATGAATGTGTGTTTTCGGTATTAGTTGCGCAGTGAAATAATGCGGAGGGAAAGAAAATGTGGCTGTGGTGTAAAGACTAGAAGAATGTGGCTGTGGTGGGAGATGTGGCTGTAGTAGGACGGGGAAAAGCTGTGGCTGTTGTGAAAGGAGGGGAGAACAATGTGGCTGTAATGGGAGGGGGGCAATGTAGATGTGATGGGGAGGGGAGAAGATGTAACTGTGGTGAAGGAGGAATGAAGAATGTAGCTGTGGGTGGGGGGTGGGGAAACAATATGGCTGTGGTGGGAGAGGGTAGAAGACTGTGGCTGTGGTGGGAGAGGGGAGACAATGTGGCTGTGGTGGGAAATAAAATTTGGCTGTGGTGGGAGAGGGTAGAAGACTGTGGCTGTGGTGGAGGAGGGGAGAAAATGTGGCTGTGGTGGGAGAGAAAATTTAGCCGTGGTGGGAGAGGCAGAGTAATGTGGCTTTTCTGGCAAAGGGGAAAAGAATGAGCCTGTGGTGGGGAGAAGGGGAAGAAAGAAGACTTGGCTGTAGTGGGAGAGGGGTAGTAATGTGGGTTTTGCTGGCAGAGGGCAGAGGAATGTAGCTTTGGTGGGAGGGGGTAGAGGAATGTGGCTGGAGGTGAAGAATGTGACTGGGGGTGAAGAATGTGGCAGGGGTTGGGAGGGGGTAGAAGAGCGTGGCTGGGAATGAAGAATGTTACTGGGAGGGAGATGGAGAAAAATGTGGCTGTGGTGAGTGGAGGGGAGAAGAATGAGTGAAGGGGGAGTAAGGAACGTGGTTGGGGGAAAATTGTGAATTGCCTTATGCCGCGTACACACGGTCGGACTTTTCGTCTACAAAAGTCCAACGGACGCTGACGGACTAAAGCTGGCTGGAAATCCGATCGTGTGTGGGCTTCTCCGGACTTTCAACTGACTTTTTCAGCCTCAAATCCGACGGACTTTAGATTTGAAACATGCTTCAAATCTTTCCGTCAAACTCGAGTCCGGTCGAAAAATCCGCTCGTCTGTATGCTAGTCCGACGGACAAAAACCCACGCTAGGGCAGCTATTGGCTACTGGCTATGAACTTCCTTATTTTAGTCCGGTGTACGTCATCACGTACGAATTCGACGGACTTTTGTGTGATCGTGTGTAGGCAAGTCTGTTCGTTAGAAAGTCCGCCGCAAGTCCGTCGAAAGTCTGCCAAAAGTCCGTCGAAAGTCTGTCGGACAGGCTGTCGGACTTTTGTAGCTGAAAAGTCCGACCGTGTGTACGCCCCATTACAATACAGATTTTCATTAACATGCAACACTTTCGGAGAAACACATATGTATATGTTTTAGTGGAATATGGTTGCTGTAAGAATTAACTGTTATTACTAAGTTTTATTTTACCTGTATTATTTTCATGTTTAGAATTTCACCACTGCAGGCGAGCCAGACTCTGCCCGATGTGACACCGTAAATGTACTACTTGGGCGGGGCTGTAGTGAGGCAGATATCATCAATCCTATAAGTATAGCATTACCTGAACGCTCCCAATCAAAAGATGATACAGTGCAGCTTACACCAAGGCGGATCTTGCTGAAGTTGCGACCAGGTAAGGCTGCATCACACAAAGTAGAGCACAATTTTAATGTGATTTGGGTAAAACTGTCCTGTTCTATGCTGGGGACTACTTAGTAATGAGCATATTTTTAGGGTTCTGCTCTCTGTGCTTTGTCAGAGCTTGCTTCTGGGCAAAAGACTGGCTGCTGGCAGAAATTCTAAAAACTTCTTGTTGCCAATTAGTCCCCACTGTTCAAAAGACCTTGATTTTTAATAGACCATTGGAACTCAACTTCACATCTTTTAGGGTGGCTGAAATATCAGTATGTATATGAAAACCATGGATTTCAGTAGTATAGTGGGATCATGCCTGTAAATCCACCCCTGAAGACATCACGATGGAATGCGTAGGGCGGGGCTTGTCTGACATCATCCTGTGAGCCTGTGTATGCTTGCAGCCTGTGTATGCAGCTGGAGCTGACACAGTTTAAAGAGTACTGCCTGTTTATATATTTAGTGTCAGGAATGACACTTATCAAATGTGAGTGTGCATTTGTGTATTTTACTGTCTTTTTTTTCGAATAAATGGTTTTATGCGATTAGGATTGTCCTTTCTTGTTTCCACTTGCATTTGAGGAGAATGGAACTCTGTTGAGAATCACTCTTGGAAGGAATACTATAGTGGTAAACTAATTGAGAAAGACTTGACCCAGTAATTAGGGGGTCAACATTTCTGGTGAGTCATCTATTGTGAATGGTGGAGGGTCACGTGTGGAATTTTTTCACTCTGAATATGCACCAAGAAGATTTTTGTGATATAAGAATATTTTATATTTGAGGTTGAGTAACTTTGGACACTTGTTGCAACAGTCTAATTTTTGTGGCACTTTATTGCACATGGCACTTTAAAAGCACTGGACACCTTGGTTAACTGCTGCACATAATTTGGATGAATTTTTTTTTGTATTTTAGTGGATGTATTGGATTTATTGCATTGCTCATTTAATTTGTGATTTATTGAACATATGTAATAATTATATCACTTATGACACAATACATGTATTCATTGATTGGATGAAATTGATGCACTTTTTTCATATTTACTTAATGAATAGGGATAGGTCATTAGGGATTGGTTGTAGACATTACTGTTTTTATTTTTTCATACAACTGTAGCAACTGTTTGCTGGGAACCAGTATGAACACAAGGTTAGAGGATATATTGCCAGTACACTGTGGATCTTCATAATACCATCCGAAAGTTTATTGGACTGATTACATCACTACAAAGAATTGTGACATTTCAGAGCCACACAGGACGCCCTTGTCAGGCCATCCTTCACATGGGCTCTGAAACGTTGCAATTCTTTGCTGTGATGTGATCGCTCAAATAAACTTTTGATTACTATTTTGAAAATCTACAGTAAGCTGAAAGTATACTGTATGCTTTAACCAAGTCCATTATCGCCAGGACGCATTCCTGTGAGATTTTGAGCTTCTAGCCATGCTGAGGCTTGGTGACATTACTCACACCTCTCAGAAATTTTGAAATCTGGGGCCAGGGTAAGTATTTTTTTCTTTAGCTTTAGTTATAAATCTCCTTTGCAGGCAACTTTGGGATTGACAAAGGTGGCCACTCATGTTACAATCTCATCACACAATCTTTAGATATGCCAACAACTATATAGTGTGAGGGCTTATTGGATAGGATTAAAATAAAACATATGATTTAGATAGGCCCTTACACTAAATAGATATTTCTAAATCGAAATCTGATTGTTCGTAATAATTGTAAAAATTAACTATCTCCTTTTACATTTACCAACAACTATGCAGTGCAAAGGCATATCTGACTTGGTAAAATTATTGTTTAGTTTGGCCTTCTCATTGCATAGCTGTATGTAAATGTAAAGGCAATTGTACATAGATTGTAACATGTGTACTTCCCTTATGATTAAAACCTACACTGGAAAATGACAGTTGGGGGATTAAAGTCTGAAGGGGAGCTGTTAGAACTTTAAATTACCTGGGGTACCCCAAAAGGAGAAAATCTTTGGTGTATGCAATTTGGCAAACAGTGGGCATTGCCCCATCACATTGAATATTAGATGGAGCCAAAGGGTGGATAAGGCTTAAAAGGTCATGGTTAATAGAGTCTGAGCAAAGCCTACTCATCTGTCAATCTGTCAGAATCTGAATAAACAGTACAGTGTAATGCAGAATTCATAGTGAAAAAACCATGCTGAATAAACAGTGTGGTATAAGCTCTAACTGTATGCAGTTTCCTGCAAACGTGTTGGGGATTTAAATACAGGGTGCCAAAATAGTGGTTCTCTGCTGATGACTATTCGGCAAAGGTAGTCTTTCAATTTCTGCATTGCTCTCAGTCTTCTTTATAAAAACACCCCTTATGTGAAGTAATTTCTTTAAAGTAGAACTAAAGGCAAAACATTTGTCTTCATTGTGGATAGTGTAAGGGCTCTTTCACATGGGGCGGATCAGTGATGATCCGCCCCGTGAACATCCGCTTGCTCAGCGGGGATCGCTCCGCCGATCCCCGCTGAGCAGGAAGATGACAGGTCCGTCACTGCACACTGTGCAGCGACGGACCTGTCAGAGCGCCACTCTCCCCTATGGGGGATAGGGTGATGACGGACCGTAGAGTCCATCGTCACCCGATCCGATCCGAAAACGGATGGAAAAGTAGGTTTTTCCTCCGTTACACTTTTTCGGATTGGAGCGGGTCGGATGTCAGCGGACATGTCACCGCTGACATCCGACGCTCCATAGACCTCCATGGAGTGTCCATTCAGGTCCGCCTAAAAAAACTGACAGGCAGACCTGAACAGACAGTCCGTGTGAAAGAGGCCTAAGGGAGGATTATAATCCCTGTAAAGTTTATTTTTGCCATCTGCGTCCCATTGGGGAGATTTCCTTTACTTCCTGTCCCATAACCAAAACAGGAAGTGAGCGGAAATCCCTCTAGAGTGAGGGAATCCCTGGTTGTCACCAGGGACACCAGAGCAAGTGTCCTTTTTGGAGAATATCTCCACTATTGCTGTTCTGGGGACAACCCAAAATATGAGATTTTCTTTTACTTTCATTTTAGGATATAATGGTAAACAGGATTAATAGAGCAGTTGGATCTCCCTAACGAGGGCACAAGCAGAAATCAAAACTGTTCTAATCTCTCTCCACCCTATCCAAAACGAAAAAAGGTTTTGCCTTTAGTTGTACTTCAAAATAAACCTGTCATTTCAAAAGTGTAAAAAACAGCCTCCCTGAAAAACTGACAGCACTGAGGAGAATACCGTATTTTTCAGCGTATAAGACGACTTTTTACACTTAATAAAACTGGCCAAAAAGCAGGGGTCGTCTTATACGCCGAGTCAGCTGCTTGGATGCCTGCTGGATGTGTGGTAATACTGTATGTAGCTTTGGCTACATACAGTATATAACACTGAGCCAATCCCAGTGAGCGATGTATTCAAATGAATTGGCAGAGGTTGTTACTCCAATCCGAGCAGGCTACATACAGTAGCCTGCTCGGATTGGCTTTGGAGTCAGAGAGGCGCGGGCTAATGATGTTACAGCCTCTGCCAATCCAAGCAGGCTTTGTATTCATTAATAGAATACATCGCTCCCCTTATTGGCTCCAGCTCCAGCAAGAAGGAGGAAGGATATGGCTCCAGCTCCAGCAAGAACAAAGAAGGATATGAAGCGTCAGAAGCTTCGGAATGGGGGGTCGTCTTATACGGTGAGTACAGGCAAAAAATCTTAAAAACGTGTAAAATTAGGGGGTCGTCTTATAAGCCCAGTCGCCTTATACACCGTGAAATACGGTACCTTGTTTTAGTCCTAGGCAGGTCTGCTGTGTCCCCTAGTCTAGGTTATCTCTCTGGTGGAGAATGACTCACAATGCAGCTAGTAGACCTCATAACCCTCAGGTTCTAAGATTGGATCTTATTGACACACATAATGGCATGTAAAATTGCTTTGTGACCTCTAGGGATATTTCCTTTTTTTTTTTTTTTTTTTGCTGGCAGAGGGAGAACTTTTTTATGTTGGCTTGCACAGGAAGAAACTAGGAACTTACACCCCCAGGAATCTTACTGCTAGCCTTGAGGAGGCAGAAATGTGAACCAGAAGCATGTGTCTACATTGCACCTAGTAACATATCCTGCTTTCTCTGCATACCTGGAAGTAGGTGGACTGGCTCCTCCCATATTTCTTAGGCCCTACTTTTTCCATGTGTGTGTGGGCCTTGTTAGCCTATAACCTTCAAGTTTTGCTTGGTGGCTCATTGCCTGTGCTTTCAGCAAGACGAGTTTCTTAAACAAAAAGGTACAGTGTTTTTTAGATCAGTGTGAAAAAGAGATTATGTGCATAATGAATCCTAACAATATAAGGTCATATTTTAAAATATTTTTTGTCAAACTTGGCCATTGGGGTCAATAGGAAGCAAAATAAATGGCTCGTAGTTGCAGTGTGGAATTTAAATACAAAAACCCCTTGACAAAGAAAGAAGCACTAGGAGGTGGCAGACTTGCCTCCTGAACGCCTTGTAGCTGCTGCTATATCTCCATGTGAAAGAGCCCCTAAAGTTTACTATAATATTATTGACTGCTTTATGAGAAGAAGTATCTGATGAACATGCACACAGAATTGTGATTTTTTTTTTTCATCTAAATTGTTTTTTTCTAATATTATCAGGAAAAACTGGTGAATTTGAAGTGAAATTTAGACGGGCAGAAGGTTATCCTGTGGATTTATACTATCTTATGGACCTTTCCTACTCCATGCTTGATGACCTTATAAATGTAAAATCACTAGGAGATAATCTGCTTAATGCCCTAAATAATATAACAAAGTCTGCCCAAATAGGTAAGAGTTGTGTATGTACTGATTTTTTCTGCATATACTGTATATCAGGTCTCCTAACAGTCACGCTTTAACTGTGGCAGCCCAAATGTTAAGGTTTAACAAACTTAGCTGCGGCTTGCTAAAATATGGCTAAATGTGGGTTGGGGCTTATATAAATGGGTATTGTGGTGTATGACCTTGTTTTCAAATGATTGGGAAGTATGCTATATGTGACCACTTTAGAGTCAAATGATTTAGCCTTGCTGTATTATAAGCAACCAGAGTATGTTTTGGGTTGGTCTGACCTTTAATATGTTTTTTCCATTACTTCTGCATATCTTCCTCAGGTTTTGGTTCCTTTGTGGATAAAACTGTACTGCCATTTGTGAGCACACATCCAGAACAGCTAAAGAACCCTTGCCCAGATAAAAATAAAGCTTGCCAACCTCCCTTTTCCTTCAAACATATCCTCACTCTTACCCCTGATGGAAATAAGTTTAAAAATCAGGTTGGAGTGCAGTCTATTTCTGGAAATCTGGATTCACCAGAAGGAGGTCTAGATGCAATGATGCAAGTGGCAGTTTGTGGGGTGAGTAAAATCTGTTCTCACAGTTCAGTCAAACATAAAAACCTGCAAACATTCAAACTGAATCATGGGATGTAGCCTTCTTAATATGTAGCTCTAATTTTCAGGAAAGGGAGGCCATACAGCCAGAATCATGTAGCAAGAGGAAGCACAGTGAAGTGTCTTAAATATCTGTCTGCTATAGGTTTTATAAGATTCAGTTTATTGGTAAATTGTATGGATTTTTATGCTTTTAGCACTTTAAAATGTCATAAACTGCGTTTTACTGAACAGACAGAACTTTTAAACAAGATTAATGTAGACCAGTAAATAGAGAAGGACACCACTCTCCTGACCAGCCAGTGTGACACAGAAGTGTGGAGCGGCCTCAGCCTACATGTCTCCACCAAGAAACCATGCCCCCCCCCCCCCCCCCGACGTGATTAACTCTTCCCACTGGGGTTTAGTTACAGAGTGGGCAAGTATATCGGCACACCAGGGCCCCTTTACTTTTGCGGATCATGAGAGCAGAGTGCCTAGCTTTGAGAGACACTCCATGTTCATATTGAGGTCGCATTAAACTGGGCCAGTATCATTTCCTGGAGGTTACAAGTAGGCAATTATGGTTGATATTGTAGGGCTAACTGTTAAAGACCCGAAAGAGGACTTTCCCCAAAAACAATAATTTATTTGTTGGTGAAAGTCAGCGAGACAGAATGCATTTAAAATCATACTTACCTTTTAATTTTTGCTGTTTAGATCCATTAATCTCACGGTCCTTTGGTGAACTCCTTTGCATTGCCTCCCCCCTATTTTCCTGTTATTTATAAATATCATGGTTTTTCCCCTTTTGCAGTCTGCAGGACTGACTTTGCATTTTAGCAGCAAGATGAGGAAATCACTCATGAGACTAGATGTTAACTTCGGGACAATCTCAAAATAGCATTTGTAAATGAATGTTCCAATTGTATTTTCACAGGATAAGATTGGGTGGAGGAATAACACAAGGCTACTGGTGTATGCTACTGATGATGGATTTCATATTGCTGGAGATGGTAAACTTGCAGCTATTCTAACCCCAAATGATGGAACATGTCATCTGGATAACAATAGTTATGAGAAGAGTAATGAGTTTGTAAGTTTTTATTTTATTCTTTAGATATATTCGGAGGCCAAAAAAAAACTATAACTTGCCTTTACTCTATCCAAAATGGAAAACGCCTTTAGTTACACTTTAAAGTGATTTAAAAACAATTTTCTTATTAAAACAAAAAAGAAGTTATACTTACCTACTCTGTACAATGGTATTGCAAAGAGCAGTCCCTTACCTCCTCTTCTAGTCCCATGCTGCCGCTTCTTATGCCCCCATAAAAAGACATATGCTATGGAGACACCCATAAAGAGTGCTCCTGAGCCGAGCTGTGTGCAGCCATAGACACACAGTGTGGCTTGGCCATGCCCCCCCCCCCCCCAGCTCCCTCCTCACAGGATCTTGCTGACAGCAGTGGGAGCCGTAGGCTCCTGTGACACCAGGAAATTAAGGGAGAAGAGCTGAAGCCGGGACAGTGCTGGATCACTGACGGATGCAGGTAAGTATTTTGGAGGGGGGTTGGACAGTTAGTTGGGAGATTTTTAACCTTAATGTAGGGAATTTTTTTTTTTTTTTTTTTTACAGGTAACTATGCATTAAGGAAATGCATTTGAGAAAAATGTTAGACTTTAGAACCCTTTTAACTGTCTTGTTACACAGTAATAATTCAGGCACTTGTCAGGGGAGGGATTCAGGAAAGCATGTTCCGGCTATGAAGTTACACTCTGTGCTGCACTGTTCTAGCGCATAGATTTCTCTGCATTTGGTGGCCACAGAAATTCCCCTGCTGGCCTGCATGGGCTGTCAATACCAGAACTTTGATATAAGCACAAATTGGATCTCTTACCATCACTGAGCTAATTTGTCTAAATTAGTAAATGTTTAAAGGTAAACAAACCCAAGATGTCCCCCATAAAGCTCAAGAGCATTTAACCACTTAAGGACCAGAAGAATTTACTATAATGAATGAATCTTAATGACCAGACCATTTTTTGCAATACGGTACTGTGTCGCTTTACCTGACAATTGCACGGTCATGCGACGCTGTACAGAAACAAAATTTATGTCCTTTTTTGCCCACAAATATAGCTTCCTTTTGGTGGTATTTGATCACCTCTGTGGTTTTTATTTTTTGCGCTTTAAACAAAAAAAGAGCGACAATTTTGAAGAAAAACTATTTTTTACTTTTTGCTATAATAAATATCCCCAAAAAAATGTCTTCATTAGTTTAGCCCAATATGTATTCTTCTACATATTTTTGGTAAAAAAATTGCAATAAACATATATTGATTGGTTTGAGCAAAAGTTATAGCGTATACAAAATAGGGGATATATTTATGGCATTATTATTATTCATTTTTTTATTACTAGTAATGACGGCGATCTGCAATTTTTAACGGGAATGCGGCATTGCATCAGACAGATCGGACACGTTTGACACTTTTTTGGGACCATTGACATTTATACAGCGATCAGAGCAAAAAATAGCCACTGATTACTGTATAAATGTCACTGGCAGGGAAGGGGATAACATTAGGGGGCAATCAAGGCGTTAAGTGTTCCCTAGGGAGGTTTTTCTAACTGTGGGGGGAGTGTACTGACAGGGAGTAGAGAGATATCACTGTTCCTGATCACTAGGAACAGCAGTTCTCTCTCTACTTCCCTGACAGAACGGGGATCTGTCTGCTTACATTGACAGATCCCCGTTCTGGCTCTCTGAGAAGCGATCGCAGGTCGCGGGCAGACATTGCAGCCTCCAGCCACACGCATTGGCTTCGGTGTCGCGCCCCCTAGACCTCTTAAAGCAGCCGACATACACCTACAGCGATTCGCACTGCTGTGCTAACCTGCCACAATATAATGGCGGCTGGTCAGCAAGCAGTTAAAGTGGTTGTAAACCTCAGACATGAAATATGAGCAAAGCATATCCCTCTTTAGTGTGTGCTTGTCTCAATTAGGTGCACTAAATGTCACTTTTGTCTGCTGCTTCGTTCCTCTGTTATCAGCATGAATAACTTCTGACAAGTTTTCTTGACACCAAGAGAAAAATGGTGACAGGGGAGGGACCTTCAACTTATTGACAGCCTCAGCTCTGTTCCTGTGTGCTGTGTGGAGGGGCGTGTGTCCCTTTCCTCCAATCGGGTCTCAGAGATCTCCTTACTAAGCTCTGCAAAGTGTAACTTCAGCTCTCCGCCCCCTTTTTTGGTGACAACTCTGACAAGCTTTCAAATTCAGCACTTTGAACGGATTTAGAGAAGACTGCAGATAGACAGATACAACTTATGTAGGAGGATTTGTTTCATCTCTGTGCATCACCTGAGGCCAGTCACATCACTGGGTATATGTAACAGTTTACTTAATGTGTTCTTTAATACAATGCCAACTCATTCAGTCCTTAATATGTGCCCACTCATCCCCCTGCCTAGAACAATCCATCTTTCCTCATCACAAACCTGGCTTTGCTAGTATACCTGGGAGCAGTACAAGAATGTAAATTCCAAGGTGTGAATTCTAGAAGGTGGCATGTCAGGAACAGCCCTTGTTCTGAGCTTGATACAATGCCCTGAAAAAAAAAACTGGTACATGAAACAGCAGAGAAATCACAGTGACTTACAGATTTTTAAAAATTAAAGGGAATGAATATTCATAAAATATGTATACAAACTCATTTAACTATTTTAGAAGGCAGTTTTATATTTTTCTATCTGTTAAGTGCATTTATAAATCTTGCTTACTGTGACTTGTGAAAAGCAATGATTTATCCACACATGAAGTGTTGTGCTGCAACTGCAAAGACACCATGGGGGTCATTTACTATAGCGCCAAAAAATTATCCTGCAGTACCAAAAAATAACTCTCAAAAAAGGCCAGAAAGACTTCAACTCTCAGAAAGTCAGCGCTAATGCAAATGGAAAGCAGCGCTATTGCCGGCAATAATGCCTGTCAGATCACATATGTTGGAATAGTGGAAGTCAATGGGGCTCGAACCTGCAAAATCCAAAGTTCTCACTGAAGGCTTATATGCAAGTTCTTTGCCATAAAAAGTATTTTGGGACCTGGGTCCTGCCCCAGGGGACATGTATCAATGCAAATTTTTTTTTAAAAAACAGACGTTTTTTCGGGAGCAGTGATTTTAATAATGCTTAGAGTGAAACAATAAAAGTGTAATATTCCTTTAAACTTCGTACCTGGGGGGTGTCTATAGTATGCCTGTAAAGGGGCTCATGTTTCCCGTGTTTAGAACAGTCTGACAGCAAAATGACATTTCTAAAGGAAGAAAAAAGTCATTTAAAAGTGCTAGTGCTGGTGTTCTGCCGAGAAAGTTTCCACCGGCGGATAAGGACTCCCCTGTACTGCGCAGGCGCAGCGCTTGCACAGTACGAGCCGCCGAAAATAGCTGAAGCTGAACACCTGGGAGTCAGCTGTACAGGGCGCCTGTAACAGGGCCCCTCACGGGCTCGCTTCGCTTGCCACGCTTCGGCACGGCCTCGCTTCGTTCAGCATATTTTTAGTCTAACTCTATGTCCACTTGGATGGTGGGGTTTGAACCTGGACTCAAGGCAGAATGTAGTGCGCATTCTAAGCATTATTAAAAACAGCCATTTTTAAAACTTTTTTGGCATTGATACATGTCCCCTGGGGCAGGACCTGGGTCCCCAAACACTTTTTATGACAATAACTTGCATATTAACCTTTAAAATTAACACTTTTGATTATTCGTGTCCCATAGACTTTAACGGTGTTCGCATGTTCTGCTGAGAACTGAACAGGGAGGATGTTTGGCCCATCCCTAGTTATCATTGAGAATCATGGGGTACAACTTGTCAAGCAACTCGGAGGTCCAAAGTCGCCTAACTGTGAAACAAGTCATATATATTTTAATAGAAAGGAGCTCTCATTTATACTTGCATTTACATCAGCAGAACAAATGCAGGAAGTGATGTGTGCACATGGGCCAGAAGCAAATGTGTGGGGATGCCAAACAAATAAGTGAACCCCACCCACACCAAATCTAACTACCACATCCACCCCCACATTGATTAAGCACAAGTACATACCCTTATCCGGAAAATGAGCAGCATCTCCTCTTTGCTAAAGAGGGACCTCGCCATGGCCACCTAGATGGAGATCCTGACCAGCACAGGAACTTCCGGGTGATTACAATGACTTATTTCTGGGTCAGACGGCGAAACCACACTCTTTTGATCGCTGCTGCGAATATTTGATTGCAACCACTATTAGAATTTTATTATTTTTGTTTATTTGCAGATATGCAAATTTGTATTTCTACTTATGATATTTAAAGGCTTTCGATAAGAAATGGTGTCCCTGGGTTAGCAGCAGATGAATGACAAAAACAAAAGGCCCAGTTTGAGCACTGGTTCACACTGACAGAGGGAGGAAATCGTTCAGTTGAAATCACACACTTTCATTCCCGTATGTCAGTCCCGACTGCAGGGGGAATTTCAGAGACATCTGTGCAGGTTTCTGCATTGATATCAATACAAATTGCACCCCAAAGTCGCACCAATTAAAACATTGCAATTGTCACCGCTTTGACATGTCAAATCGCACCAATGTGAACTAAAGCTGACACATGCAACACTGTCTATCCACCAGCTGAATTCATTACCTGCAATTCTCCACAGCTGTTATATATAAAGATTCCACCTTTATCATTAACTTGCAGGTGTGCAGAAGCCTAGGTTTACATTGGAGCGATTTGTCATGCGATTTGAGAGATCAAATCACATGACTATTGGCAGCAATGGCACTGTTTCAATCGATGCGACATTAATTTTGTGGCACCGCACCAATTTGCTAAAGTAGTTCCTGCACTACTTTTGCCGATTTCAGGTGCGACTTCTATAGACATTTGTATATGAAGCCCCACGGATGTCTATCAAGTCGCACCTGAAATCACACTGACCTTGCTACTTTGAAATCGTGCTACTTCAAGTGAAGTAGCGTGATTTCAAAGTAGCATCAATGTCAACCAGGGCAAAGAGATTAGTTTTTTGGTGCACAAATACATATTGAAATAAAATATAAGAGATATTGCACTTTCCCAAAACCACCACCCACAAAAGCTAAAGAGAAAAAAGTAGAAGAAAAAAAAACACCACAACAAAGCTCAATAATGTACTTTTATTTTACCAGCAGGGAAAAAAAAATTTACATTAATTTACTAGCTTCAAAAAAATTTGGACAGGATATATGGTACTACATTTAGCAATGGGATTTTAAGGGCCCTGCTCATAGGAGCTTACAATCTAAAATTTGACAAAACCTTAGAGTGGACACAGCTTTAATTTCAGTGTATAATGGGCAACACATCACATTTTTATCTGCAAGATTATAGAAACATACTTAACAGTCATTCTTACAAAGCATTCCAACATAATATTACAGAAGACTTATTCAAAACACCCACCACCAGCCCACAATCCACACATACATACATTGGTGACCATGTTCTGCTGGAAGTTGCATTTTGGTGTACACGATTAAACATCAAGATCAAAAAGAGTAGGTCAGCAGATACTTCCCAACGATGTTTGCATGATCAGACAGGAACAATACACACACAACATTGACAGCATGGCCACATAAACCCACTTTTGATTGAAAAAATGCACAAGAATTTCATCAAATCTCCCAAGATCAGTCCTTCTCCCCCACAAATCACAGCAAAAAAACTGACCTTCTCAGTCCAAACTAACCCCCCCTACTGCAGGCCTTTATATAAGAGGGGTTGTATTGTTAGCACACTGACACACCCAATAGAAGTACACGCCCACCAGTATCTTTCAATCTGTCTCTTCATGTATGTCTAAAGTGATTGTACAAAGGAAAATTTATTTTAGAGAAAGATACATTTCATCTCAACATTAAAAGGTTTTTTTGTGAAAGTTAGAATTGTTCCTTTAGAATCAATGGCTAATACTTGATTTGGACTAGAATAGAGCAGATTTTCACTTCAAAAAAATGCTCTCTAATTAGCTCTCATTTTTGTATTTACTATAGCGCCGGGTAAAAAAGACACTTGAGTTAAAATGAGAGCTACCGTATTTTCAGATCTGAGCATGCTCAGTTGTGTTGGCACCTAGTTGTCCAAAACGGGGAATTTTTCACTTCTCAGACTTTTAAAGATATTTCAGTGTAGAAATCACTTTTTCACACAGTTTAAAAGCAGATTATCTTTAAATAATATACCGCATATTTCAGTACTATTTAGGCAATTATATCATGCTCTAAACATTATTTCCATGTGCACTACTCCAGGTTTTAGCAGAGTAATGCCCCGTACACACGGTCGGACTTTGTTCGGACATTCCGACAACAAAATCCATGGATTTTTTCCGACGGATGTTGGCTCAAACTTGTCTTGCATACACACGGTCACACAAAGTTGTCGGAAAATCCGATCATTCTAAACGCGGTGACGTAAAACACGTACGTCGGGACTATAAACGGGGCAGTGGCCAATAGCTTTCATCTCTTTATTTATTCTGAGCATGCGTGGCACTTTGTCCGTCGGATTTGTGTACACACGATCGGAATTTCCGACAACGGATTTTGTTGTCGGAAAATTTTATATCCTGCTCTCCAACTTTGTGTGTCGGAAAATCCGATGGAAAATGTGTGATGGAGCCTACACACAGTCAGAATTTCCGACAACAAGGTCCTATCACACATTTTCCATCGGAAAATCCGACCGTGTGTATGGGGCATAAGGGTTTGGGCGCTATTTGGTTTCAGGGAACTATAGTAAATTCGATTTTGGGAGTATTTTCTCACCGGCGCTATAGTGAATACCGTTTTAGAGCTAATTAGTGCGAATTACTGGCAATTAGCGCTAATTAGTGCCGCAGCTCTATAGTAAATGACCCCCCATTTGTTCTATTAATAGCTAAAAATGACATTACATGTTGATCTCACAGCAGACTTGTGTAACCACCCCAATACCGAGCACTTTAACCCCCTTCTTGCCCAGACCAATTTTCAACTTTCAGTGCTCTCACACTTTGAATGACAATTACTCGGTCATGCTACACTGTACTCAAACAAAATGTTTTATAATTTTTTTCACACAAATAGAGCTTTCTTTTGGTGATATATAATCACCACTGTTTTTTTTTTGTATTTGTTTTTTTTGCAATATAAGTTGTGTAAATTGTAAAAGATTGTAAAAAAAATATATATTTTTTAATTTATATGATAAACTTTAGCAAATAAGTATATTTTCTTCATAAATTTAGAACAAAATTTATACTCCTACATATCTTTGGTAAAAATAGTCCAAATCAGTGTATATTGTTTAGTCCGTGTGAAAGTTATAGAGTCTATAAGCTATGCTGCGTACTATGTCATTGAAAAATCTCATTTCTTGAGGTCCTCAATTGTCAGGACAGTATAAATATCCCCCAAATGATCCCTTTTTGGAAAGTAGACAGTCCAAGGTATTTAGTAAAAGGCATGATGTGTTTTTTGAAATTGTAATTTTTTTCCCACAATTCTTTGGAAAATGAAGAAAGTAAATTGTCACACTAACAAAGTTATTTCTCACACACAGCATAAGCATACTTGCAATTACACCCCAAAAATTATTCTGCTACTCGTCCTGAGTATGACGATACCACATGTGTGAGACTTTTTCACATTTAATTTCCTGACTACCTCTCACATTTTTGAAGGCCCTGGAGCACAAGGACAATGGAAACACTCACAAAATGACCCTATGTTGGAAATTAAACACTCCAACGTATATATTCTTTGAGGCATAATGAGTCTTTTGAACATTTCATTTTTTTCCCCACAAGTTTTTTTTTACACAAAGTTGTCCAAAAGATAAGATAATTACACCCCAAAATACATTCTACTGTGCAAAGGATAAAAAAGATTACCTGTGGTTTTAGTAGTGCAATTGTACAGAGAGGAGAGCATTGGTCCAGGCAGCAGGCAGGGACGTGGCCAGTGATAGCGAAAGGAATACTGTCCATAAACAGTCCAGAGTCAGTACAGGCAGCAGGCAGAGATACTGTCAGCTAACCCAAAGCATTGGTCCAGGCAGCAGGCAGAGATGTGGTCAGCAACAGCCAAAGGAATTGTCCAGGCAGCAACATGGTCAGTACACCCAAAGCATTGGTCCTGGCAGTAGGCAGGAACACAGTCCATAAACTGGCCAGAGTCAGTACAGGTAGCAGGCAGAGGTGTGGTCTGTTCAGGCGGCAGGCAGAAGCATGATCAATTAAAAGGCCAGGGTCAGTCTGCAGCAGGCAGAAATATCCGCCTTAGGGCCTCAGTCAGGTAAGTTGTGGGCCCAGGGGTAGAGGCTTCTTTCCATCCAAATCTCTTCAAAGCCTTTGGTCTCCAGAGCCTAATCCAGGAATTTCAAAACCCAGAGAAAACCAAAAATGTAGTTTTCTCCATTCGGAAAAACAAATACAATAATAAAAGTCCAGAGTAAGTTTAGGAGCAGGCAGAGGCATGATGAGTGTGAAGGTAAATGGTCAGATATGGGGAAATGGCAAGAATTCAGAACTATGTTCACCATACTTCACTGATATTGTAGAGAAGTATGGTAATGGCAAAAGCATTCCCCTATGCATAGGCCTGGTTGGGAAGGACACTGGGGACAATAATAAGTGTTGTCTTGTCTAATTCCCCCTCTGGAGCACAATATTAATTTGTTTTTGGCCTGTTTCTCTGGGAGAGACTTTATCAGGAAAATGGCGTTCGTGGAGTTTGCTCACTGCATCTGAGCGAATGCTTTCTGGTCGGGGCCTTCCTGGTACACAAGGGCAGTGACGAATTTCTCATGGTTTTAGAGAAAGGGTATGGGTCTTTCAGTGGATTTACAGTAGTAGTAGATTTTAATTAGAATTATATATTGCCAAATTGAAAAGATAACTATTTTGTACCAGCGGCGGGTTCTTGTTGCAAGATAGGGCTGGATAATCTGATCATTAAAATCGACTCCCCCCAAGAACATATTGTAATCATGTACATATTCTGGCATCTGAACTCGGCCCTTCTGCAAACTCGCCGACTCCCCTCTTTTTTAGTTTTGAATTTACCAGCCTTTGAGGGAAGCCCTTCCTATTAGCTCTCACAGTGCCACACGCTAATGTTTTCTTCTGATAAAGATTGGGGAAAAGGGGCAAGCTGGTATAATAATTTTCAACATAGAAATGATAACCCTTTTCAAAGAGTGGGAATACAAGGTTCCAAACAATTTTTCCACTTGTTCCAATAAAATCTGGGCAGTTAGGGGGATGCAGCTGGGTGTCCTTTTCTTCATACACGCAGAAGGCATATGTGTACCCTGTGGCTCTGTCGCATACCTTGATGAGTTTCACCCATATCAGGCCCTTTTATCCCCGGTTCACACAGGGGCGACTTGTCAGGCGACCTAGCCGCTTGACAATTCGCGTCCCGTTCTGTACTACGGAACCGTTCTAATAGGAGCGACGCAAGTCGCTCCGACTTAGAAAAAGGTTCCTGTACTATTTTTGGGGCGACTTCAGGTGACTTGCATTGACTTCAATACAGAAGTCGTTTTGCAAGTCGATGCTGAAGTCGTGTGCAGGTCGCCTCTGTGAGTCGGCCTGCAAGTCGTGTTGCCCCTGTGTGAACCGGCAGTTACTGGGGATGAACTGCTTGATGCCCAGCCTGCCAGTGAAGTGGCTAAGAGACTCATCCACACTTTTCACACAAATTTCTCTGATAAAGAATTAAGAAGCTAATTTTTTTTTATAAGTCCCATATTAAATGGGAGGTCAAAAAAGATCTTGAACTCCTCCACTGTTAACTGTTTCCATTCATAGGGATGGCCATAATATGAAGTTGGATTGTTGGCTATTCATTGTTGGGCATAAATGTCGCACTGGTCAACAATTGTACTTATTAAATTATTGTTGAAAGCTAAATTTTAAAAATCAATGGGTGCAAAATTTTTCCGTGTTGATCTGTATACGTGGCTGTGCAGTAAAAGGGGAGATATTAGCTGCTCCTGATTTAGGGGAAAGGCATACAGGGTTGTCAAAGGCATATGGAAGATTGGCTTGGGCTCTAACTCTTTGGGGCTGACGTGACACCCCACTAGTAACTCTCCTTTCATGCAGAGGTACTGTGCTTCTGGTGGTTGCCACTGCACTACTGCTCCTCCCCAGTATACCTTCATTTGGTGGGCATACTTTCCTCCTCCTCTGATTCCATTACAGACCCACTACATAAAACTGATTCTTATTCAGAATCAGACACAGAGAGCTCCCTGCTGCTCTTGTTGGTCATACTTAGAATTTAGTATGCCTCCTCACTGCTAAAGAATTTTTTACACATAGTTAGATCTGTAATAGAACTTTTATAAGCTTCTCTTTATAAGCAAATAATTCTGTGCGCTAATAAGCACAGTCATAGCTTTCTTGTATAATGCCAGGAAAGTGCGCTTGTATATCTCCAATTAACACAGACAGACGCTGGTATCATGTGGAGCTTAGCCAAATCCTCCCTAGCAGCATCTGCTCTTTTAATTTATACTGTAAACATGAATAACAAAAGGAAGGTGGTGGCTTCAGAATGAGCCAATCAGACACTTGTATTCCTTCAAAAGAACCAATCACACGCATGTATATGATCAAATATAATTCCAGTAGTGATGTGTGCAGATGGTCGTGTGCAGATACATGCGGCTAGCTTCCTGTTGAGACACAAAGTATCTCACAATGTGAACACTACTTACAGGGCTCTGAACACGATCGTGTACACATTCACACTGCTACCAATGACACGAGCCGTACTCTATCATGGCTCAGTGGGCCATCATTTTTGTATGGTTATGCTATGGTTCCCATGTACACAGATCTGTTTGCTAGGAGCGTTAATGCAATCGCCATAACGTGGCAAGTCTCCTGGTGATTCCTGATTCCTGTTCACCCGGCTTGTTTGACTCCTCCTGCTCTCCGCCTGCATCGACCTCCGGCTTGGACTTGACTACTCTCCAGTCTCCGCATCTGTACCTCTGTTTGTCCGCACGGTGTTTGACCCCCAGCCTGGCTACCGACTCCGTTCCTGATTATCCTGCTGTACCTCTTCTCGGACTGATCCTGTTGTGTATGACCCCTGACCTGGCTATTGGACTTTGTTCCTGTTTGCTCTACTGGGATGCCTCCTCGCACGGCTGCCCAGCTAACCTATCAGCTTTACCAGCGCACCCCAGCTGCCCTCTGCTACCCAGCTACCCAGCTACCCAGCAGCAGCCCTCGGCAATCCGTGCACCTTTGGCCACCGTACTCCCTGTCTCAATCCCAGGGGTATGCTGCACTTAGCCGCAAGGGGTGCCTTCTCAGCAATCCGGCCTCGCACCCAGGACTTGACAGTATAATCCAGCCATGTCTGAGGCCGGCAGAGGTGTGTTCCCAATAGAGGCTTTGTGCAAACAGGCCACTACCCTTACTCAAGTGGTCCAAAGACTACAAGAAGGGTACCTCCAATTAGAGGGGAAGCTCTATGAGGATCCCCAGCTCATAGCCACCACTGAAGCCGCTCTGCATTCTCTACGGCAGGGTCGGCGGCCGGTGGAGGACTATACCGTGGACTTCCATTGGTGGTCTGCAGATACAAGCTGGAATGAGGCTGCTTTAAAACATCAGTTCCGCCTAGGACTTTCTGAATCCCTCAAGGATGAATTGGCCAGAAGTGGTATTCCTACTACTCTTGAGGGTCTCATTCAATTGGCCATCCAGTTGGATAGACAGCTATGGGAGGGACAGGCCGAACGATCACAGACTTCCAGTACATCTATCCCGGAGACTGGAGTTATGCCCGTTGGTCTGGTATGAGCTGCAATGACTCCTGAGGAAAAACAACGTCGGCGCCAAGCCAATTTATGCCTTTATTGTGGAAGAAGCGGACACTTCTTGTGCAACTGTCCCATTAGGCCCTGCAAGCCACTCAATTACACCCCAGTGTACTTCCAGGTTTCTGGAACTTCCCCTTCCCACCTTATTCTTCCCATCACGTTGCAGTTGGCTGAAGAGGGGGTTCAGCTTCAGGCCATAGTTGATTCCGGGGCATGCAGCTGTTTCCTGGACTTGAACTTGGCAAGAAAACTTGGCCTACCCTTGCTCCCCAAGAAACGTAGGTTGGAAGTTCTCTTGGCTAATGGTACCCTGCCTAGTTCTGCCCCCATCACACAAGAGACTGCTCCTCTCTTTGTTACTACTCCTGATGGCCATCGGGCATTCATACGCTTTGACATCCTGAGTTCGCCCATGTTCCCAGTCATTCTGGGCACTCCTTGGCTCCAAGCACACAATCCCCAGATCAACTGGATCAAGAGAGAAATATTGTTTACCTCTTCCTACTGCTTACAGCACTGCCTAGTCCCTGAATCCAGAGATACTACCAGTTGCCTGACAGTTCAACCTGTACCTGCCAATAACCGGAATGTGCCGCCAGCTTATCTGGAGTTTTCGGATGTCTTTGACAAGAAAAAAGCTGATGTTTTACCTCCATCGGCCATATGACTGTCTGATTGAATTACTCCCTGGGGCCGAAATTCCGTTTGGACGTATATTTCCTCTCTCTGAGATGGAGTTAGGAACACTACGACAATATCTCGATCAAAACTTAGAAAAAGGCTTCATTCAGCCCTCTTCCTCTCCTGCTGGTGCTGGAATCTTTTTCGTTGAGAAAAAAGGCAAAACTTTAAGGCCATGTGTGGATTACAGGGAACTTAACTTTTTAGGAAGAGAAGAAGTTCCACCGCCTCCAGTCTCAGTGGGAGATGAAACAGAATATGAGGTAGAAGCCATTCTGGACTGTCGTCGGAGAGGTAGGGCAATTCAATTCCTTATCAAATGGAAAGGGTATTCTGTAGAAGAAAATTCTTGGGAACCAGCAAACAATATTCACGCCCCTAGACTGTTGCAGAGGTTCCGAGCCTGTTACCCCAAAAGATGGGCCTGGTTGGGCATCCAGAGGCTGCCCCTTGGGGGGGGCACTGTCAGGGAATTGGCCATAGGTCTGGCAATCCTGCCAGTACCCGTCATGGTGGTGCCGGGCGAATCCCCGTGAGTGACGACGGGTGCACGTAGGCGCGCAACGGCGGGTGTGCGCAGACGCGCACGCTAACGCACGTGCACTGTGACAATTGTTGGCGCCCTCAGGCCTATTTAAGTCTGCTGCAGATGCATGCAGGTGGCAGGATTATCGTCAGCTTCCTGTGTTTCTTGTACCTACTATCGGCATCTGATTCCTGTTTACTACCCAGCTTGTCTGACTCCTCCTGCTCTCCGCCTACATCGACCTCCGGTTTGGACTTGACTACTCTCCAGTCTCCGCATCTGTACCTCTGTTTGTCCACACGGTGTTTGACCCCCGGCCTGCCTACCGACTCCGTTCCTGATTATCCTGCTGTACCTCTTCTCGGACTGATCCTGTTGTGTATGACCCCTGGCCTGGCTATCAGACTTTGTTCCTGTTTCTACTGGGATCCCTCCTCGCATGGCTGTCCAATCAGCTTTACCAGCACACCCCAGCTGCCCTCTGCTACCCAGCAGCAGCACTGGGTAATCCGTGCACCTTTGGGCACCGTACTCCCTGTGTCACTCCCAGGGTTACGCTGCACTTAGGCACAAGGGGGCCCTCTCAGCAATCCGGCCTCGCACCCAGGACTTGACAAGTATAAAACTTTGCAAAACAACTGGAATTAAATTTAAAAACCAAAGGGATTTCCATCGTCCTTCCAAACACAAGTCCCTTTGTCCACATGCTTGTTTCAAAAGACCCCAAGCCCCTCCCACCAACTTCCTGTTGCTACATCACATCCTGCAAAAAACTTCCTGTTGCATACATAACATCATGCAAAGAACTTCCTGTTCTCTGCTCAGCTCTAAGAACCTTTCCAACTGGTTTATTTACATATCAATGGACAGTAAGGGGGAGGGGAAGCCTGGCTTCCCTGAACTTTATATTATGTCAATTACACAAAACAAAATGGCTATGGCTACCCCCTCTGGACTTTTTAACATCATATAGGAAACTTCAACATCTCTAAAAAAAGAAAACTTTTGTCCAGGAAAGGGTGAAATAAACCCCCCATATTGCAAATGGGAGGAAATCCCCCTCGACTCCCTTTTCCCCTGGGCAGTCAGACCAAAACTTTTGAGATCGAAATACCACACAAAAACAACACAACCAAAGCCAAAAAACTGAAACTCCTGCAAAAAGATGACTCAACCTTACTAAACACTGAAACCTGGCCCAAAAGCAAAGCAATTCCACCCAGAACCAAAACTCAGCAGAAGCTAAATGGCAGTTGCAACAATCGGACCACGACAATATGGTGGATGAAATACGGACTACAACAAAATGGCCAACGACAATCGGACCACAACGAAATGGTGGATGAAATCTGGACTAAAACAAAATGGCCAACGACAATCGGACCACGACAAAATGGTGGCATTAACACATGAAATGCAGGCGCTGATCCTCCCAAATCCCGCACCACAACCCAAAATTTCCTCCCACAAAAACTGACTACACAATTGAGACACCAAATAAACACTTAACCGTAGACAAACACTTCAGGTTACATCAACTAGGGCCCATAGGAGGCCTAAAACACAGGTTATCCAACCAAACAACACATTTAAAAATGCCAAAGTTACATAAAACACAAAATAACATGCTTTAAACATACTCCTGTTCCCAAATACAAACAATACTTTGCTCTAAAAGTTAGAAGGTCAACAGATACACAGGATCAAGACAATGCTGCTTGAATGCTTGATCTTTTCATCTCTTCATCTCTTCATCTCTTTTCAACCTTAAAACAAAAGAGCTCCTCCATGCTATTGTCTAGAATCCTGTAAAACATGTCCCAACAATGAATAGCCGCCCTTGCCCCCTCAGCCACATGGCCACTTGAATATGCGGCAGCCATTTTTTTTTTAAAAACAACTTCCTACAAAGTAATTTCAAAACAACTTCAAACCAAACCTTTTCTAAATGACATCAAAGTTCACTAAACCATTTGTAAGTGAAAAATATTCTTACAAATTCATGTGGACATGTGTCTTGTATCAGTTAAACAATATACACAACTGACTTGTTGGTCCCATACATAGTAATAATCGCAATACATACATTTCTATTTCTCATATACATCACAAACTTATTACACAACATACAGTTACTTAGCAGCCGGCTCAGTCATACACAGCATACACTTTAGGTTTGTATTAAATGGGACCTATAGAGGATTTAAATATAGGTGCTCCCCCAATTAAAAGACCTATTTACAATGACAAAAATATAGCCTACAATTAAAGTCCCACCATCATACAGAAAGCGACAAAAAAAAACAAAGGTTCTTTTGCCTAGCATGTCCCCATACAGCGGACAGAGAAATCAAGATCCCGAACACAGAACAACAAAAATGTTCAAAAAACTTGAAGTATGGTCGTCCTACCATAGGCTGGCCTTTGCTGATCTGGTTCTAGATCCTTATTCCCCCTCGAGGTCCGCTGAATAAGAAAGTTCTGTTGGCTGCAAAATTCCTGGCCCGCTATCTGTAATGGAACTTTTGCTCTTTTTGCTCTTGCCATCCACAATTTAGCTCCCAGCTACGATGCTAGCCTAGTCTCTAAATACCAACCTACTCGTTCTCTTCGTTCCTCTCAAGACCTTCTGCTCTCTAGCTCCCTCATCACCTCCTCCGATGCTCGCCTCCAGGACTTTTCCAAAGCCTCTCCAATCCTATGGAATGCCTTACTCCAGTCTGTCCGCTTATCTCCTACTCTATTAGCTTTTAGACAATCCCTAAAAACCCTTCTCTTCAGAGAAGCTTACCCTACCCACAACTGTTTTTTAATTTTTTCCATCAGCTCACCCCCCACAGTTATTACCTTTTTTGTTTCCACTTGACCCTACCCTCTAGATTGTAAGCTCTAACGAGCAGGGCCCTCTGATTCCTCCTGTATTGATTTGTATTGTAAGTGTACTGTCTGCCCTCATGTTGTAAAGCGATACGTAAACTGTTGGCGCTATATAAATCCTCTTTAGTAATAATTAATTAATAACTTTTATAAGCTTCTCTTTATAAGCAAATAATTCCATGTGCTAATAAGCACAGTCATAGCTTTCTTGTATAATGCCTGGAAAGCGCGCTTGTATATCTCCAAGTAAGGAGATTAGTGAACAGAATACCAAAAAAGTGTATAGATGATGAATTATCAGCAGGAGGTGCCTAGACCAGTGTATATACACCCCCAGCAGGGTGTAATACCTTAAAACCAATGTACAAATATGCTATCCTCTAATGGCAACGAAGGGGGAGAACATGGATAGATATCAGCATATACTCTCCACAAGATGTGGTGTCTTGTGAGGTAGTATTCCGGAGTGTTACCCCCTAATATCCACGTCTGAATTTCAGAAAGAGGAATACATGTGCATAAAGGGAACACCAATGATGGATTTCCTATAATGGTGCTAGATCCTCTGTATAAGACCGGTGCTGGCATTTGGAGTGAAGGCTGATGTCCAAATGTGACACTATTTGGTAATAAGAAGGTGTATATCTAAAATTTAACTGATATAAGAAAATGTGTCTAGGTTGTGTTGCACCCTCTGGCAGCCGCTTAGCAAATTTGGTATCGGCAAACAAAAAGGGTAATCTGGCAAACTCCTGATGTTTTAAAGCTGGTTGTGTTTTAATATAAAGAAATGTGTCCAAGATGTGTTACACCCTCTGGCTGCCTGACCACTAGGAAAAAATGTGCTTATTAAAATATAAATCCCTATGAACTAAAAAGTAAGCTATTCCCAATAATGTGATTAGAATATCATACATTTAACCAAAATAGTTAATACATTCTACAGGAAATTAATATATATACTTGTCAGTGGAAATAACTTAGTAAAAGTGCATTGGTAAAACGTGCCTAGTGCTCAGAAAGTGTCCAGTGCTAACAAAATGAGCTATACACTTTAACAGAGTGACTTGTGCTCAAGTAAAAAGGCCAGTGCTTGCTGAAGAATATGTTTAAAGGAACTTCTTGTTTAGGTGCCTGCTAGTGATGGTGCTCCTTATTCGTGCTCCTAATGTGCATGCACTCACCAAATAGCCTCACCCCCACAGGGGTACTGCGTGGTCACAGTATCTGCCACTGTGTAGCAATCCTTGGAAGCCCTGGTCTGTGCTTTAAATGTTGTTAGCGACGTTTTATTTGTTCATCATGTGAAACAGACGGGATGCCCATAGTGTAAAACCATTTTAAAATGTATTTATTTGTTAAACGAAAAATGTACTTACATTTTGTATAGATATTGTAAGCATGAAAACGAGTGAATGGATGCCGTCAGAAACCAATTCTCGGCTGACCGGAGGTGATGCAAGACGTTTGTAACCCCGCCCTACGTGTTTCATCATCGGACATCAACAGGAGCGTCTCCTGTTGACGTCCGATGACGAAACGCGTATTGCGGGGTTACGAACGTCTTGCGTCACCTACGGTCAACCGAAGTTCCTTTAAACATATTATTCTTCAGCAAGCACTGAAAGTTATTTCCACTGACAAGTATATATAATAATTTTCTGTAGAATGTATTATTAACTATTTTGGTTAAATTTATGATATTCTAATCACATTATTGGGAATAGCATACTTTTTAGTTCATAGGGATTTATATTTCAATAAGCACATTTTTTTCCTACTGGTCAGGCAGCCAGAGGGTGTAACACATCTTGGACACATTTCTTTATATTAAAACACAACCAGCTTTAAAACATCAGGAGTTTGCCAGATTACCCTTCATATTCATTCTAGCACACTCCACTCAGGTGGTGGTGTACCTGTAGAGACAGCAGTTCTTTCTTTAATCTATTTTCTGTACTTGTACCCTGTGCACGGATTTACCCATACACTGTTCCATATCTCCAAGTAACACAGAAAGACGCTGGTATCACATTGAGCTTAGTCAAATCCTCCCTGGCAGCATCTGCTCTTTTAATTTATACTGTAAACATTATTAACAAAAGGAAGGTGGTGTCTTCAGAATCAGCCAATCAGACACTTGTATTCCTTCAAAGAACCAATCACACACATGTATATATTCAAATAGAATTCCAGTAGTGACGTGTGCAGACGGTTGTGTGCAGAGCCATGCGGCTAGCTTCCTGATGAGACACAAAGTGTCTCACAATGTGAAAATTACTTACAGGGCTCTGAACACGATTGTGTGCACATTCCCACCGCTACCAATGACGTGAGCGTACTCTAGCATGGCTCAGTGGGCCATAATTTTTGTATGGTTATGCTATGGTTCCCATGTATGCAGATCTGTTTGCTAGGAGCGTTAATGCAATCGCCATGAGGTGGCCAGTCTCCTGGTGAGGCATAAATGAACATCCCTAAAAGACCAAACAGATCTGCCGTGTCCACGGGAAGGTTTCCGCAGCCAATGGTCTTCCACCAACATATGTATGTGCGAATATGCTTGCATGAGCGTATTGCAGCAAAACTGACACTGGGGGCTTTCTGACAACATACATTAATACAAATTTCCACAACTTAGTAGTGACTGTGGGCTGTGGTGACACGCTGCTGTGATGGGGACACTGGTATAGATGTGGCTGCACTGATGTGCACTGATAAAGATGCACTGATGGGTCCTGATGGGGCTGCTCTGATGGGTGCTGATGAGGCTGCACTGATGGGTCCTGAGGGACATTGATCAGGCTGAACTGATAGGCACTGATCAAGCTTAACTGATGGGCACTGATCAGCCTGCACTAATGGGCGCTGATCAAGCTGAACGGATGGGCGCTGATGAGACTGCACTGATGGGTGCTGATAAGGCTGCAATAATTTGTGCTGATGGGCACTGATGAGGCTGAACTGATGGGGCTGCTCTGATGGGTGCTGATGGTCACTGATCAAGCTGCACTAATGAGGCTGCACTGATGTGTACTAATGCACTGCACTGATGGGGCTGCACTGATGGGCACTGATGAGGTGGCACTGATAAGCTACACTGATGTGCACTGATGAGGCGGCACTAATGGGCGCTGATGAGGCTCCACTGATGGGATGGCACTGATGGGCACTGATAAGCTACACTGATTTTCACTGATGAGGTGGCACCGATGGTTGCTGGTGAGGCTCCACTGATAAGCAGCACTGATATGCACTGATGAGGCAGTACTGACGGGCACTGTGGGACACTGATCGTCACTGTAAAGCACTTTAAAATCAGTAAACTCACTCTCCCGACACAGAGCGGTCTACTTCCCTCACACTTGGTTTCTGTGAGAGGGAAAGAGAGCAGTCAACCCCCGATGACCTGCTGTGTTTACCTTTTTGATCGCTTGTGATTGGACACAGCGATCACATGGTAAAGGGCAGCTGTGATTGGCCCTCTACCCCTATATGTGATGCACCAAGGCACACAGCGATCACAGACACTTCCCCATGCGTGCTCCAGCATGGGAAGCTCCTTCTTGGGAGGACGTCCACGGACACCCTCTCGGAACTAGAGAGCCGCACTGTGGCCATCTTTCGGCTATGGCACGGTAAGGAAGTAGTTAAATACCAAGAATTTATTTTTAATGCATTTATTTTTTTAAAGAGATAGATACAAGCATGTAATTATGATGAGTGAGAGGAAAACAAATTAAAGTGATTTCTAAAGGCAAACATTTAATTTTTTTAAAAATAACAAACATATTATACTTACCTTCTCTGTGCAATGGTTTTGTACAGAGCAGTCCCAATCCTTTTTTTCCCGGGTCCTCCGTGCAGAGTCCCCGCTCCATGCTGAGTCCCCGCCTGCCCTTCTGGCCTCTCCCCTGTGCCGAGTGCCCCCATAGCAAGCTGCTTTCTCTGGAGGTACTCATGCGTGCTTGCTCCTGAGCTGGCTCTGTGTATTCATAAGACACAGGGAGCGTGGCTTGACTCCGTCCCCCTTCACTGGCTGTGATTGACAGCAACAGAAGACAATGGCTCCCTTGCTGTGTCTGAGCCAATGAAGAGAGAAAGCCTCTGCTCTTGTGCACATCAATGGAATGAAATTGGACTCAGGTGAACATTAAGAGGGGATGGGGCGGGGGGGGGGGGGAGCTGCTGGCAAGGTTTTTTACCTTACCACTTTAATGTGAGCTTTCTTTCATTGCAGTATATGCCCAGATCTTTTTTTTAACTAGATGGGATATCAGCTTTAGCTAGCAATGCATGGCATTTTTTTCTTTCTTTCATTTTCCTTTCACTTCACAATTATGAAAGACAAAAACAGAACATTCCATAGCTCAAACTTCACAATTATGTGCCACTTTGTGTTGGTCTATCACATCAAATCCCAATAGATTACATTTACGTTTTGGTTGTAACATGACAAAATGAGGAAAAATTCAAGGGATATGAATACTTTTTGCAGTTGTATGCACTGTATGCAGTTGTGATCATGCCAGTGGCGGCCCATCCATAGAGTGCGCACGGGTGCCGCTCCCCCCCTTTCCACGTGCCTGGCCCTCTGATCTACATATCAGGACACAGGACTATGGATTCCAATGCAGGGTGGATGTTTTTTAACCACCTGAAAGGCTCTAATAGGCTTCAAAAAAGGGTGTGTTCGGAGCGCAGAGCATTGCGCTCTGAGCCCACGCAGTCTTGTGTGAAGATAGTGAATGAATTTTCGCTATTTTCACACTAAAGTTCCTCCCCGTGCCAAAGCGTCAATCGATCCTATTGGATACCTAGCGCTTAGGCAGAAGAAAGTAGACACATGGCGGAGGAAGCCGTTGGAGGAGCGGACACCAGAGCCGCTGCCTGCACCCCTCCGCCCGCAAGGATCGTGCTGGAGGACACCACAGCCACATAGATTGGGTAAGTGCCGGACCATCAGCCACCCGGAGGGTGGGGGTGGTAGTGCCGCGCCGCCGGGGGGTGGTAGTAGTGCCGTGCCACAGACTGCCCAGGGGGGTGGTTATTTGCCGCCCCCCCCAAAAGAAAATACATTGTGATCATACAATAGTTATATGATGATAAACTGTGATCATACAATAGTTAAATGATGATACACATAATAGTAGTGCTGTGCCACTGGCGGCTGGGGGGGATGGATGGTAGTAGTACCGTGCCGCCAGCCATCCGGGAGGGTGGTTGTTTGCCACCCCCCCCAAAAGAAAAATCCACTGTATCGCACATGCTTTACCATATGTGTGATGTGTGTTAACAAACTCACAACAATGCGTGCTATATGTGCACCTGCCCTTGTGGTGTACTGCATGGCTGATAATAGTGCAGGTATATTTTGCTGTGCACTGAGGCAGCGTAAATACGTATGGAATTGCATGCATACATGTTAAGAGGCCCTTAAGGATGTACAGTATGTGATTTTATGTATTTTTCTAATCAGAACTCAGTTGTATTCCTTGTGAAAATTGTCCCATCCATGGGCATCTTTATCAGTAATGTGGGCACCAGTTCATTTGCCACCAGTATATTTTTGCACTGTGTTAGCACCTGGTAGAAACATGCAGACACTGGTATTTTAATTGTTTTAAAACAAATACATTTAGCTGACTCTTGTGTGATTTACTTACTTTTTGATTGTTAACATATTTAATAAACATCTTTTAAACTGTTTTCGTACTTTGTAATAGGATTACCCTTCAGTTGGACAGCTAGCCCAGATGCTTTCGAGGAATAACATACAGGTTGTGTTTGCAGTCACTTCCAATATGGTTAAAACATATGAGGTAAGGGACTTGTGATAGATGAACATAGCTAAACTGAACATACCTACACAACTTCAGCTGCCACAATTTCAGGTCACAGAAGGTGTGCAAATGCATCTGCCTGTATCATAATACGCAGTGCAGACATCTTTTTTTTCACTCCTTTTTCCCTATGTTTTTTTATAGGCTCTCAGTAGGCTAATTCCTAAATCGGTGGTTGGTATACTATCTCCTGATTCAAGTAATGTTATCCAGCTAATTACAGAGGCTTACCAGGTAAAATGCTTATTTCTATAAATGAGGCATGCATGTGAAATCTGCAGGGCTTTAATTTGCTCAGCTCCAGATATGTATTCCAAAATATATATGCAAAGTTTGCGTTTATTTGGCAGATTTTTTCAGCTGCGGATGGTAAATCTGATTAACGCCTTTGTTCAAATTGTTAGTATAAGACCCCTTTCACACTGGGGCGGTTTGCAGGCGTTATTGCGCTAAAAATACCGCCTGCAAACCGACCCAAAACAGCCGCTGCTGTTTGTTCAGTGTGAAAGCCCAAGGGCTTTCACACTGAAGCGGTGCGCTGGCAGGAGAAGAAAAAAACTCCTGCAAGCCGCATCTTTGGAGCGATGAAGGAGCGGTGTATTCACCGCTCCTAAACCGCTCCTGCCCATTGAAATCAATGGGGCAGCACGGCCAGTGGCGTAGCGTGGGTTGTCAGCACCCGGGGCAAGTCAAGCAATTTGCGCCCCCTAACCTGTGGACTTTTAGCACTCCCCGAGTCCCTTCAAATACAATAGTACTGACCTACCTGATTCCTATACTGACCACTACACTAACCTACTTTATTTCAACACTGACCAAACTGATTCCTTTACTGACCATTACACACTACACTGACCACTATACTATACTGTCCACTACACTGACCACTATACTATACTGTCCACTACACTGACCACTATACTATACTGTCCACTACACTAAGAACTACACTGACCACTATACTATACTGTCCACTACACTAAGAACTACACTGACCACTATACTGTCCACTACACTGACCATTACACTACACTGACCACTACACTGTCCACTACACTGTCCACTACACTACACTGTCCACTATACTGTCCACTACACTACACTGACCACTATACTATACTGTCCACTACACTACACTGACCACTATACTGTCCACTACACTGACCACTATACTATACTGTCCACTACACTACACTGACCACTATACTGTCCACTACACTGACCACTATACTATACTGTCCACTACACTACACTGACCACTATATTGTCCACTACGGTGACCACTATACTGTCCACTACGCTATACTGTCCACTTTACTGACCACTACACTGAGAACTACACTGTCCACTACACTATACTGTCCACTACACTACACTGTCCACTACACTACACTATACTGAAGACTATACTACACTGAGAACTACACTACAGTGACCATTACACTGTCCACTACACTACACTGACCACTACACTATACTCTCCACTATGCTGACCACTTTACTGTCCACTACACTATACTGTCCACTACACTGTCCACTACACTACACTGACCACTACACTGTCCACTACACTACACTGATCACTATACTGTCCGCTATACTATACTGACCACTATACTACACTGTCCACTACAGTGACTACTATACTATACTGTCCACCATACTACACTGATCACTATACTACACTGTCCACTACACTGAGAACTACATTGCACTGACCACTATACTGTCCACTACACTATACTGACCACTATACTATACTGTCCACTACACTGACTACTATACTGTCCACTACACTGACCACTATACTACACTGACCACTATACTGACCACTATACTGACCACTATACTACACTGACCACTATACTACACTGTCCACTACACTGAGAACTACACTGCACTGACCACTATACTGTCCACTATACTACACTGACCACTATACTGTCCACTATACTACACTGACCACTATACTACACTGTCCACTACACTGACTACTATACTATACTGTCCACTACACTAACCAATATACTACACTGTCCACTACACTACACTGACCACTATACTACACTGTCCACTACACTGACTACTATACTATACTGTCCACTACACTACACTGACCACTATACTACACTGACCACTACACTGACTACTATACTATACGGTCCACTATACTACACTGACCACTACACTGACCACTATACTACACTGTCCACTACACTGTCCACTACACTGACCACTATACTACACTGACCACTATACTACACTATCCACTATACTACACTGACCACTACACTGAGAACTACACTGCACTGACCACTATACTGTCCACTACACTATACTGACCACTATACTACACTGTCCACTATACTACACTGACCACTATACTACACTGACCACTATACTACACTGTCCACTACACTGACCACTATACTACACTGACCACTATACTACACTGACCACTATACTACACTGTCCACTATACTACACTGACCACTACACAGACCACTATACTACACTGTCCACTACACTGAGAACTACACTGCACTGACCACTATACTGTCCACTACACTATACTGACCACTATACTACACTGTCAACTACACTGACCACTATACTACACTGTCCACTACACTGACCACTATACTACACTGACCACTACACTGACTACTATACTATACTGTCCACTACACTGACCACTACACTACACTGACCACTGCACTACACTGACCACTATACTACACTGACCACTATACTATACTGTCCACTATACTACACTGGCCACTATACTACACTGACCACTATACTACACTGACCACTACACTGACCACTATACTACACTGACCACTACACTGACCACTATACTACACTGACCACTATACTACACTGACCACTACACTGAACAATATACTGTCCACTACACTATACTGACCACTATACTGACCACTATACTACACTGTCCACTACACTGAACAATATACTGTCCACTACACTATACTGACCACTATACTACACTGTCCACTATACTACACTGTCCACTACACTGAACAATATACTGTCCACTACACTATACTGACCACTATACTACACTGTACACTATACTGTCCCGCCTACAGTCTTCCTACACTGACACTACATATACAGCGCCCCTCTCTTCTCTCCCCCCCTCACCATTTTGTCCTGCATCGGTCCGGAGGATAGCAGGAGGAGGAGGAGGCGAAGACAGCGGCCCCGGCGGCTCACACTTTCCAGTGCTTGTCTCCCCCGAGCTCCGGCGGCTGCCGTGTTAATTGTTTCCCGGCGCGCTGTGATTGGGCGTATGGGGGTCATGTGTGGAGGCGGGACTCCAGGAGTAACTGTGATCGCGGATAGGCCAGCCCCACGCCGCACATGACCCCCATACGCCCAATCACAGGGCGCCAAACAATTAACATGGTGGCCAGAGCGTGGGGGACACAGGAGATTAAAATTAGGAGGTGACACGAAATTGCGCCCCCTAAATGTCGCGCCCGGGGCCACGGCACCCCCCACGCTACACCACTGAGCGCGGCTATACCGCGGCAATACCGCAATAGGCAATAGCCGCGCTATGCGAGCGGTTTTAACCCTTTTTCGGCCGCCAGCGGGGGTTAAAACCGCACCGCTAGCGGCCGAATACCGCCGCAAAAACAACGGTAAAACAGCGCTAAAAATAGCTCTGTTTTACCGCCGACGCCCCCACCGCCCCAGTGTGAAAGGGGCCTAACAGATTTTTCATGTTTTTTTGTGGCCAGAAATTAAGATGACAGCAACATTTTTACTGGTCTGCAATCATTAAAAATGTGTATTGACATTGCGCTTGCTTATATGATTGTTTGATGTTCTTGTTGTAAAACCAAATGTCACCCTGCACATCCAGCATTGTTTTTAGAACCTGGGGAGAGGGCAATTTAAACATTTTTTTTTTTAATCTTTTTTTTTTTTTGCTAATTGTACACATTGTTTTTCATTCATGGGATTCAAAGTCAGGTCAAGGAAGAGACCTTAAAAACAATGACAGGCTAAAGTCTCGTACACACAATCGGATTTTCTGCAGACAAAGCGCCAGACTTTTGTCCGAAGGGAGTGTGCCAGGAACTTGTCTTGCATACAAACGGTACACAATTGTCGGCAACCAAACACGAACGTAGTGATGTACTACGTTGAATTTCAGCTCTTGAGCGCCACCCTTTGGGCACCTTCTGCTAATGTTGTGTTTGGTGAGCAATGATTCCAAGCAAGCGTGTTTTTACTTTGGACTTTTGTGTGACAGACTTGTGTACACACAATAGGAAAATCTGACAACAGACCATTGTCCGCCGAAAATTTACCAGCCTGCCTTCCAACATTTGTTGGCGGAAAGTTGGCCAACAATTGTCTTTTTTAGGCAAATTTTAGGCAAACAGTCTGTCATCACACAATTCCCTGCCGAAAATCCGATCGTGTGTACGAGGCTTGACAGGAACTGTGGCTGTCCACCGCTGTTCACATGTATCCAGCAGTTTACGGTTAGGGACAGATAAGTCCTGGATGCAATCTGTGTCAATGGCTGGTCATTTGTCCTCTAACCACAGGTTGTTGTGCGGACACATGGGAACAGTGGTGGACAGCCATGGCTCCTGTCAGCCTGCCATTGCTTTGAACAGGCAACAGCTGTTTGCGCACACCTGTGATTCTTGCTGCAGGTATCTGCTGTTTGGCCTATTTGCTAATGTGAATGAGGCCTTAGAGGTGGGATTAAAAATCACAGTAATCTAACTTTCTGTTAAAAAATCAATAAATAACCATAATCTAAAATCATGACTTGCAGTAATTAAAAACAAAAAATACTGCACTGTGTATATATAGGGTTTGCCTATAAGTGTTAGTAGCAGCACAGTAACAAGATAATAAAAACATGAAGCGCAGTTAAGGCCAAGTATATTAATGTAGATTTTATAAAGTAATTGGCTTATAAATAACCTGTGTACAATTTAATGCAGAATTTGTCATCTGAAGTTATTCTGGATCATGGAGTCACACCTGACTCCTTGGATATTTTGTATGATTCACACTGTTCCAATGGTGTCACCAATAAAGACCAATTGAAAGGAGAATGCAGCAATGTCAAGATCAATGAGGAGGTAAGCAATAAGCAATAGATGCTATCTAAAGAAGGTAAAGCATTTGTACATTATACACTTGTTTTCAACATTTCTTTAATAACGACATCACACTTTACTTGTACTATTTTGTTCCACTATATGTTAGGCTGGTCATACATTATACAATTTTCTTATTCAATTTCCTTTAGATTTACCTTCAGCTATGTAGTTAAAAGCAGGCTACACATTTTACAATTTCCTTTAGATTTACCTTCAACTATGTAGCCTGGTTGCATGCAATTTTGAAAGTGTTTAGGTTTGACCTCATATTATATGGTTTTGGCAGTGGCGGCTGGTGCTCCATTTTTTTTTTGGGGGGGTGGGGTGGGTTTGACCGAACAACCGACCGATGGAACGGAGGGGGCAGGTGTTTTGTGTGCCCCCCCGTCTCGCTCGCTAGTTCATCCGCCTACCAGCCCTTCACTTACCCCATCTAGGTCGCGGGCAGCTTCGGCTCCTTTCTACGTCTCCTCCTATTCGACAGCTTCACCCTGCGTCTCCTCCTTGACCGCAAATACAATCGCCAACTGGGTCTTAGGACCCGCTTCCTGATTGGCAGGGAGGAGAATCAGGAAGACAATAGAGAATATTAATTCGCTATTGTCACACAACTGGGTGGGCTCGGGGCGCAGTGCTCTGCCTTTTCTGAAGCCAATTAGAGCGTCAGGCTCTTATCATGTGCTTAAAAAAAAAACAAAAAAACATTGAAATCAATGCGTCCAGCGCCCAGCATGACCCATCCATTTTGGGTCCTTTTCCTCTTCACAATGAGGGAGGTAATACAGAATCATGTAGTGAACAGCTGCAGTCCTGTTCAGCTGCATGTTTTAGGCCTGATTCACACCTATGCAGGTTGCAGTTTGCATATTCCAGGTGCATTTTGCATTTTTCAGTACACGCTTTTGATCCATTGAAGTATATGGAACGAAAAACCAGAAAAAAGTCCCTGGCCCTTTCCATAAAATGCACAGATGTGAATGTGACCCATAGGAAACCATTTTAAATGGACTGTAGTGTGTTTCTGCACAACTGAAAACGCACTAAAAAATGCATCGGTGTGAACCAGGCCTGAATACCATTTTTTTTTTCCATTACTACCTCTTTTGGTGGGGCATTCAGACGTTTGGAAGCTTATCTTAAAGAAGCACTTCCCATACCAGCAGGAAAATCTCCTTTCCTCTAAAAGCAACTAATATCTAATATCATTTGATCAATCTTTGAAATACATTATGAAGCTTCCAAATCTATGTTGCTCATGGAAATACTGTTTTTAAACATATTATTTGGATGACCTCTAGGTATTTTTTTCAAAACCAAGCGTTCACACTATTTTTATCATAAGTGCATCCTCTGATCCTTTGTATTTAAGTTAGTAGCATGCCTTTTGTATCAAGTCCATGTTTCGTGTTCTTCTTGTAAGTTCCTCCAGCCTTTGTCTTAGAATAAGAGGGAGGTGAAGCCTCCATCAATCTACATATAATATCCCACCCTTATTGTGTTTAGCACGTTAGTGGGAGATAGAGAACAGCAGGATCAAACTGATTTTTTTGCAGAATACAGGAAAGGAATCTCATAGGGACTGAGTGAGTATGAACAGCATGTAAAATAATGTTAATTTAGTCAAGGAAATTAAAGTGTAAGTCCACCCTAACACTAAATTCCAAGCATCTACAGACATCCATCATCTAACACTAACCTATCTAACCCTATCTAAACCTGTAAAGAAGAAATCAGTATACATACCTTTTTTGAAGCCATTCCGATCCTGTCTCCAGAGGCAGAATCTCTGCAGAGGACACAGCCAACAACGGCAGCAAAGCCGCCACTGACAGCTCAGCGTGGGATCGTGTTCGGATCGGCTTCAAAAAAGGTATGTATACTGATTTCTTCTTTACAGGGCTAGATAGGTTAGTGTTAGATTGAGGCTGTCTGTAGATGCAGAAATATTAGTGTTAGGGTGGACTTCTACTTTAACACTGTGAATATGACTTTTTTTGTTGTTTATTTTTTACAGTTTATTTATTACAGTTCAAATAATTAAAAAATGTCTATGAAAGCCAGAAAAAAAGCTATGGAAAAGTTCTGTAAAAAATCTGGTGTTCTGCACCTGTTAGCTGTATTCACATTATATGTATTCAATGTCTCTCTTCAGTTGATCATTTTGTCCAAACACCATGTAATTACAGATTTTAATATATCTGTAGAGAAAAAAAATTAAAACTATTTTTAATTGTGAATCCCAACACCATTTATTTCAGCAAAGACTAGCTTGATGTAAACAAATGTATTAATCAGTGTATGGGTCCATGCACACTGGGCTTAAAAATCGCTGCTTCTACAGGAGTTTAGTGTTTTTCCTGTAGAAGCAGCTCAATGTTATCCTATGTGTCGTGGAAATTCCACTATACGCTGCGCATAATCCATGTCACTTTCAGACACTTTTCTTTTGCAAAGCAGAACCTACCTAACACATCGCAGAGAGAAAACGAACCCCTTTTGCCTCAGGACAACAAAATATTTCAAAAGGTTTGATTCCTGGACTGGGATCCACTCTCCCCCCTCCTGATCCGATGTGTAGAAGGTTCTGTTTGCTCCATAAAATTCTGGCTCACCATCCATGTCATGGAAATTCCACTATACGCTCCGCATAATCCATGTCACTTTCAGCCTTTTGGTATAATGCATTTTAGTACGACCCTGTTTCCCGTATCTTCCCAAGTAACACAGACATGACCACCATTCTTACATCCTTGGCTCCACAGCTCGACTGCCCCTGGAGCCTCTCTGTTCTGTTTATTTAGAGTACTTAACAATAGAGCTTGATGATTTCACAAATGGCCAATCAAGCACAGGCATTCCTTCAAACAAAAGTACTCTGATTTATACAAAATCCATATAAAGTGAGTGTATTTAAGTGATCAAAAATATATAAGAAAAGTCCACAAAAATGACAATGTGAGTATGGAGAAACTCAGTAATCAGGAGAGATGGGAATGAGATGTTCTTGCAGCTCAAAAACTTGAGATATTACTGCTGCTTACCAGATCAGTTGGACCTCAAATTATAGAGATCATGGGAGCCTGTTGCATCAGCCTGTTGCATCATTATGAGATACTTACCTTAGAACGAGGCGCCGGCATCTCACCCGGACCACGCCGAGGGAGCTGACATTTCCCCTCGGCGTGTCTTCCGGGTATCACTGCTCCGGCGATGTGAGTGGCCGGAGCCACGATGTCGTCACTCCCGCGCATGCGCGCGGGAGACTTCTTTCCGGCAAGGTCTGGAGTTTGCCGGGCTTTCAGCCGAGAATCCCCTGTGCGCATGCGCCGCTGCAGTCAGCGGCTCATTGCGAGGGGAATATCTCCTAAACCGTACAGGTTTAGGAGATATTTTTTTTACCTACAGGTAAGCCTTATTATAGGCTTACCTGTAGGTAAAAGTTTAAAAAAAAGGTATACAACCACTTTAATTAATGGTTGCGCGCTTGTTTTTTTGGAGATATATGTTTTTGAGCTTTTTTGTATTTAGGCTTACACAAGCAGCTGCACTTTTTTCACTTAGTTAGCGCAGACATTTCCTTTATAGCTACATTCCTTCAAACAGGAGGAGTTATACAAATCTCAACCAATGAACAATGATTAGGGGAGTATTATGGGCGTGTCTGGGCAGGGGCATTGTGCATGATTTCCCGCCCCCTGTCTTTGTAAGCCATCATCTTCAGCTAGACAAAGAAAGCTGCATTGCTGGCCTTGGAATCATGGATGCTGTCCCCGGTCAAAGCACCCAAGACTCCCATTTTTACCATTGGTGTTAATCCTTATTCTGCATTGTTCAGAGAACAACGCATACCTGGATTATACTACCATTCCTGTGGATGGGAGATTATCTGCAGGGGCACGCCATGGTCCCCCCATGTGCTGATCAGACACACAGAAAGACAAAAGCGTGCATCCCCCCATAACCAATAATGTCTTTGCAGAGTGAACACCCCCCCAGATGATCGTTCTGTGCATCGCACAGGGACCGTTCGCTGGCGGACATATCCCCACTCTGCAAACACTTCTCTGCATCCTCAGGAAGCTTTCCACTAACAAAACGGGTCTCAACTGACATAAGTCTGCCCCAGTCCACTCTTTAGAGCGGGCTACAGGAGAACTAACACTGGGAGACAATGTGACAATACATATTTAAATACATCTTAATAAAATTTCCACAACATATGTGTCCATGCATATGATGATGTTTAGAGGCATATTTTAAACTCAGTGCTTAGGGGCAGAAAAAACCCCTTCTGGTTAGTGTTTTTGAAAGTTTTCTGACTGAAGAAAATGCTAAACACTCCTAAATGCCTGTACAAAAATGCTCCATGTGAATGTTTTTTCTGACAAAAGAACTGCCGTTTTTTAAGCCCAGTGTGCATGGACCGTTAATGTTTACAAACCTTAGATTTATGTATAGTTTGTACTTTTATATGTACATGGTGTGTGAACATATTCGCTCAATATGGAGGTTCAGATTTTTGGTTTGATATTTTTTTCTGAACAGGTGTCTCTGTTATTTTACCTACTCAGGAGTGATTGCAGTGAAATACAGAAGCCCTTCTAGTGGTCAATCTACAAATCTCAGTTTTATACAATAACAGAAATATGAAACAGCAAGCATGTAAATGTGAATGCCACATAAATGTTACTTGAGGGTAACTTCTGCATTAGCAACAGAAAAACTATTGTCAGGTATAAGAATTAGATGTGCCTGCAGCTTCTCCAAGTCCCCCCCCCCCCCCCCCCCCACACTAGGCCCCACTTCCGGGCTGTTATGACAAGCAAAGCTCTAACACTTCCTGGTAGCCTTTAGGCTTTCCGCCTCTTTTCCATTCCTCGTCACATTTTTGTGGGCCCATCACTATGATGAGCTAGTTTACCAGCCAAAATAATGTGCAGGAGGAAGGCCACATTTTAGGTGCCAAGCATGATCAAATCCAGGTAATTTTTCTACAACTGTGTAATTTTTCTTTTTTTTTCTTTCTTTTTAGATCCTATTTAAAGTTAAGGTCACAGCAAAAAAGTGCCTTTTAAATGAAAATCTCTCAATTCGTCCGCTGGGATTTACAGACATAGTGGAAGTTCTTATCTCAACTGAATGTGACTGTAAATGCGAAGATGAAGGAGGGGAGGAGGCCTGCAACTCTAATGGGAGGATTGAATGTGGGATCTGCAGGTAAATGTATGTTACATAATGGGGCTTAATTTCTAAAAACTAAAGGAAAGTAGCAAGGACATTTTAAGAAGCTTTCTATAGAGAGAGCAGGACATGCAGTTGTCTGTGCTTACCTGCCTTATGAGTATCAGCAGCATTAGTTAGCAACAGCCATGCTGTGTCTTTGAGCAACTGTTGGTAAACTATTAGCCCCCCATTGTAAGGCTACATAAACAAGATTTCAATCCTAACTTATTTCACAGTGCTTACTGTTGTGTTACCTAATCTGCTAAAAAAAAAAAAAATAATCAGGCTTAACAATTGGCTGCATTATGGGATTACCAGTTTAAAAGTCTAAAGCTGCTACAGTGCTGGGATATGTTGTATCTGTCATAACCCCCCCCCCCCCCCCCCTTTGTGTACATATTCGGGCCTGCCTGCCATCCTTCATTCTCACCTAGGTGACGATTGCGTGTTCCCTGTCACATATCTCAGTAGGCTTTGACTTCCATTCATTGAAGGAGGCAGAGGGCGAACCTGGCAGTGCATCATCAGGGGAAGATGACCTGAGCCTGAAAAAGACAGCTGCCTCTCAATGACATTGTGCAAAAAAATGGTGGGGCAGGACCTGAGGCTGGGTGGTGGGAGTGGAGAAAGGATCACAGAAGGACAATGCTGAATCCGCTAGGTGGGTTTGTGTTTTGAGGGCAACACAATATTAGGTAAAAAATAAACTGCGCTAAATGTCCTTTACATTAATATAAACGTTATGTAACATAAACGTCTGAAGTAAATGGTAAATGATATAGTCCAAGTATCACTCTAAGCAAAAAAAAAAAAAGCACTCCGGATCATCCAATTGCTTCAACATGCACAGAAAAGATCCACAATCCAAACGTCATGATAATGCATTGCCCTTACCAGAACGCCAAATATAGTGGGCGGATGGCTTGTACCCAGCCGGGGCCTTTATGATAGGGACCGATCAACTCAACTCTCAGACTTTACACTCATTGGGCTCTATATCACACTGGGAGATTGATTACTGTAATCAGGGAATCCTTATCCACAGTATACGACCCCCCTGCACTAGGTCCGTGCCAGCACTAGGCCCGTGCCAGAGGGTAGCTGGCACGGGCCTAGTGCAGGGGGGTCGTATACTGTGGATAAGGATTCCCTGATTACAGCAATCAATCTCTCAGTGTGATATAGAGCCCAATGAGTGTAAAGTCTGAGAGTTGAGTTGATCGGTCCCTATCATAAAGGCCCCGGCTGGGTTCAAGCCATCCGCCCACTATATTTGCCGTTCTGGTGAGGGCAATGTATTATCATGACGTTTGGATTGTGGATCTTTTCTGTGCATGTTGAAGCAATTGGATGATCTGGAGTGCTTTTTTATTTTTTATTTTTTTTTGCTTAGAGTGATACTTGGACTATATCATTTAACATTTACTTCAGACGTTTATGTTACATAACGTTTATATTAATGTAAAGGACATTTAGCGCAGTTTATTTTTTATTATTGTTATCTTGTGCTGTCACACTGTTTACTGCTGCTTTATTTTTGTTGTTCCAGCGCGGCATTTTTTACTGTATACAATATTATGTAAGAGTGGAGTGAAAAAAATAATAATGGGAGGGTTGGGGGTGAAGCACTTTTTAAATATTACACAATTTTCATTAGGTGAAAATAAATTTGACTTAAAACAGGGGTAAAGTGGTTGTAAACCCTTACATATACCCAGTGAAGTGACTGGCCTCAGGTGATACACAAATATGAAACAAATCCTCCTACATAAGTTGTACCAGGCTATCTGCAGTCTTCTCTTCTCTACATCTGTTCAAAGTCCAGTTTTTTAAAGCTTGCCTGAAAGTTCCCGAAAAAAGGGTGCAGAGAGCTGAAATTACACTCTGCAAAGCTTAGTGAGGAGAGCTCTGAGAGCTTATTGGAGGGAAGGGACACGCCCCCCTCCACAGCACACAGGAACAGAGCTGAGGATGTCAATCAGCTGGAGATCCCTCCCCTGTCATCATTTTTCTCTTGGTGTCATCATAGCATGCTGATAGCAGAGGAACGAAGCAGCAGACAGAAATGACACTTAGTGCTCTTAATTGGGGCAAGTACACACTATAGAGGGATATGCTTTGTTCATGATTCATTTCTGTGGTTTACAACCACTTTAAGTTCATCTTTAACACTTAGAAATGTTTCAAGTTGCTGGGGCACACTAACTAATTTGAAGTCTAGTTCTTAAACCATGAATCTCTTCATTTAAAGTATATCTGTACTTTGCAAAGTAACAGGCTTAGTTCATAGGAAGCGCCACCAGCAGTCTGTACTTATCTTGCACTACCTTGCTGCCTAATTTCCCACTGGAGAACCCTGCAATTTCTGTGCAAGTTTTTCCAAAGCTTGAAACTTGTAAAGGACTCAAAAAACTTCCTTCCTGCCATACGTGACAGTGCTCTGTTGTGGCAATTGGCATCTCAGATTATGTAAACTGCAGATGTTCTCCCATACTCAGGGGTACCAGGTATTCTCTTGGGTTTGCCTACGGATTGAGGAAGAGGAAGACACAAGGGGATGATAAAAAAAAGACAGCATATGGTGCCTTGTATAAAGTGAACAATTTACTTTTCCTAGAATGAACACAATACGTCATATTAAGTGATTTAGAGTGAGACCAGATTTTTTTGGCAGAAGTAATATTCTTTTTCCTTTTACCAAGATATAAAACACCAATATTTGGTTCACCTTTTTTTCAAATGCAAAAATGTTTCTACAAGGGACAGTACTTTATTGATAATTGACTGAAAAAATGAAAAAGAAATGGTAAGGGCCCATGCACACTAGGCGGCACAAAACATACCAGAATTGCTTGCAGATAAAAGCAGCATAAAAACATACCTATGGAGTGTATTATGCATGCGTTTGAGCACGTTTAAAAGAGTTTGCATTTTAAACATTTTTCCCCAAAACACTGGACAACAATTAAACATAAAAATGCTAAACGATGCGTTTAGGTGCCCCAAGCATTTTTTTCTGTTTTAAAAGCTCCTCTCAATAATCCACTTGTTATGTTTTTTTTTTTTTCTTCAACTTGTAAATGTCTAAATGGGCATGGACACATGGGCTAACATAGCGTTGCTTCTACAGGCTGAACTACTCCTGGGTTTTTAAACTAGCCTCCTAGAAACAGGAAGTGCTAACACATATTTATATATAACATTGATATTAGCAGCTAACATTAGAGGGCAACAGATCCCTACAAAACCTTCAACATTTTTTTGGTAAAGTGGTCATAAACCCTTACATATACCCAGTGAAGTAACTAGCCTCAGGTGATACACAGAGATAAAACAAATCCTCCTTTATAAGTTGTACCTGTTTATCTGCTTTCAGCACTTTCCATAGCCATTCAAAGTACAGAATGTATACAGCTCGTCTGAGCTTTCAGAAAGTAGGGGGCAGGGATCTGAAGTTACACCCTGCAGATCTCAGTGAGAGCTGACTGGAGAGAAGGGACACACCCGCCTTCACACAGGACCAGAGCTGAGGCTGTCATTCACAGGTTGTGTGTTGGAGCTCCTTTCCCTGTTACCTTTTTAACTCTTGGTGTCAGAAAAACTTGGCAGGGTTTACTTCCTCTTTAAATGGTTAAACTTCCCACATCTACACGCCGGAGTTCTTTCCTTTTCTAAAAGGACAAAAAGATACTTTGTTTCTACTTATTCGCATGTTGTAATAAAACTTGGCAGGCTGCCTGGATTTTTTTTTCCAGCTGTGAGAACTCTCTGCACTTGTTAGAAAGATCGTGACATGCTGTTTTAAAGATCAGGAAGGGAAAAAGATTGCGATTTAGATTCTTAACCACTTCAGCCCCGGAAGAATTTACCCTCTTCCTGACCAGTGCGTTTTTTGCGATTCGGCACTGCGTCGCTTTAACTGACAATTGCGCGGTCGTGCGACGTGGCTCCCAAGCGAAATTGACGTCCTTTTTTTCCCACAAATAGAGCTTTCTTTTGGTGGTATTTGATCACCTCTGCAGTTTTTATTTTTTGCGCTATAAACAAAAAAAATAGCGACAATTTTGAAAAAAATGCATTATTTTTTACTTTTGCTATAATAAATATCCCCAAAAAAATAATTAAAAAAACTTTTTTTTCCTCAGTTTAGGCCGATACGTATTCTTCTACATATTTTTGGTAAAAAAAATCGCAATAAGCGATTATTGATTGGTTTGCGCAAAAGTTATAGCTTTTACAAAATAGGGGATAGTTTTATGGCATTTTTATTAATATTTTTTTTTACTAGAAATGGCGGTGATCAACGATTTTTATTGTGACTGCGACATTATGGAGGACACATCGGACATTTTTGACACATATTTGGGACCATTGTCATTTATACAGCAATCAGTGCTATAAAAATGCACTGATACCTGTGTAAATGACACTGGCAGTGAAGGGGTTAACCACTAGGGGGCGGGGAGGGGTTAAGTCAGTACTAGGGAGTGTTTTGTAACTGTAGGGGGGATAAGCTAGCTGTGACACGTCACTGATCTCTGCTCCCGATGACAGGGAGCAGAGATCAGTGACACTGTCACTAGGCAGAACGGGGAGATGCTGTTTACATCAGCATCTCCCCGTTTATCCTCTCCGTGAGGCGATCGCAGGTATCCCCGCGGCGATCGAGTCCGCGGGACCCGCGACCCGACTCACTAGTTCCTGCATGCAAAGGTGGCTCTACAATAGAAAGAAGCCATCCTGAAACAGGAAACCTGGGGCAGCATTTATGGCACCAGTGTGAACAAGGATTGAAAGATGAATAAGCTGCATACTCAGTAAAAGAGTAAAACGCAACAAAAAAACAAAAACATTAAAGGTTATTTGCAGCATACATTTTTAAGCAGTTACGGCAGCTGTTCCTATGGTTGACCACATGGCTTGCTACACTGGTCTACTGTCTTTGATCTCCTCCCGGGAATCACCGCAGACGAATAGATCTTCACTAGTGCTCATGGAACTACTTATGATTACATGAGTGAGAATAATGTGAACTGGAGTGCACCAATCCATTGTCCTGATGAACTATTTGAGATATCCTGGAAGATGATCCCTTGATATTGTTTGGGCAGAACATATCCAAAGCGTGATTTGACATATTTCTGGTAAGTGCATTCCCTGGGGGAGTGTAATCACGTGGTGCGGTGAAGGTGGATTCTCCATACACCTGACGATTTTCCATGAACTGTCGCCCAAGCACTTTGACCGGATTTGTCTCACTGGGTGTTTTGCACTTTTGTCATCTAACGGTGCACAACAAATTATTTGGAAGCGCTGCTTTGCCTTAAAGACTTTTCAAGAATTAACTTTATGGCCTTATGGATTATAATGCATTGTATTAATATAGTGGACACTATTTCCACCATTTTTCATTAAGAGTAACTAACCCTCATTTAGATTGAAGCGCCGGGTAAGTGACCCTGTTTACTTTACTTTGCTTGCTAAGAATTAATGTGGCGCTGTTCTAATTTAAAGTAACTAAAATGGTGTGTTAGACCCTCTGCAGAGTGTAACACTGTATGCTGATGGTAGTCTTCAATCAATGTATGATGAATGTGTACCAATTTAAGAAAGTAGCTGATGCAAAGATGTGTTACACCCTCTACAGAGTGCAGCACTAAAAATAGGAGAGCTTAAAGCGGGGGTCCACCTATCTATCGTTTTTTTTTTTTTTTGAGTTCATTCACAAACTTTTCTTCTCAGCATTACATACTCACATATTGTGTGTAATATGTCCGCCTGTGTCAGATTTCGTCGGAAAGAATAACTTATATTATTCACTGCAGACGGTTTCCATCTTCATTGTGGGCATTTGAAGCCCACAAGCATTTATTTCCTGGATGTGGTGAATGCTGTGCTCCCAGCATTCACCACTCGTTCCCGCACATGCTCAGTGGCATCCTGGGAAGCCTGAGACTAGCTCCCAGGAGTCTGGGAGAGGCTAGAAACACGCCTACTCCCACGGGAGGAGAACCAGGAAGTGCAAAGAAGAATAGAAAAATAAAAGGTAATTACGGCGATTTAAATTTTTTTAAACGGCATGTCAGCATCTAGGCAAGGAAGAGAATACATACAGATATTGTTCAAAGTTTGGGTGGAACCCCGCTTTAATTAATGGATCTCCAAGGACAAAACAATAACCTTATTTAAACAATATTGTACTAGTGTGGTATATATCCTCTGCAAGATACGTTTGTGCTAGTGTAATCTGTGCATAAACGTATGCATAAAAAACGTTGAAAAAAATAATCCGAGGTTCCACTGTACTACAAATTAGAACAGTGCCACACCCACATCACTCCCAATTTAATTTAGCAGTACTCCACTTAGGTGGAAATACTTTGTGTGGGGGCAGCAGTTCGTTCCTTCTCAAAGTTCTACTTGCTCTGTACTTAACCTTGCGCGGATCTATACATAATCTTTCCATTGCTAAGGATTAAGCATTAGTCAGATTTTAATTGTAAACTTTAGGGGGTATTTTAATGAGGGTCATCCTAGGGATCAAGTCAAGGTGGGGGGGTCAGAAGATATGAGACTTTTTTTCTCAAGTCTATCAACGTCAAAAACTGCTTTGAAAACGACCAGAATTGTGATTTTCGGTTTCAAAACCTAAAGTACCTAGCATACATAGTTTATTGTCTGAACTAACAAAAACAATTTTTTTTTTTTTAAAACATAGTTTTTTATTGAGCATATTGACATGTTACATCTCATACTTCAAGCATTAGGTTGGCATACATTACATGAAAGACATCATATTATCTCTACTCATAAAGAACATCAACATTTACTATTTAGTAGTTCTTCATGGTTCTGGTAGAGACCCCTTTAATTCCTTCAACCTGAGTGTTTGCTCTCTTTTTTTTTTTCTCTTTAAAAAATTACCAAAAAAAAAAATGTCGGAACCGTCGACACTAACACAAACAATTTTAATTTCCAGTTGCAAGCCAGGTCACGTTGGGAAGAACTGTGAGTGTGTAACTGGAGGTAAAACAAATCAGGAATTGGAACAGAGCTGTAGAAAGGACAATGGCTCAGCTGTGTGCTCTGGAGCTGGAGAGTGCATATGTGGTCAATGTACCTGCAATCCAAATGAGGACCCTGCAAAAAAAATCTATGGACAATATTGTCAGTGCGACAACTTTAACTGTGAAATGTTCAATAATCAAGTGTGCGGTGGACAAGGTAGGTGCTGTCTAATGACCATTTTTCTTATTGTCGGTGTGTCATGACCAGCAGTGTTACTCTACTGCCCCCTAGAGAGGTGACAAGAAACTGCTGTATTTTACACATAACTTCTGAACTGATGCTCTACAATGCAATATGTCATTTATTTTAACGTGCTCCTGCTCAGTGAGAGATTATCATACATAGTGGTTTTAGCACATGCATTATTCATTTTTTTTAGTGTATAGTGTGCTAAAAGTCACAAATGATTAAGCCTGGTTTCACACATGTGCGGTGCGAATTGAAGCTCAGGTTTCACTGAGGAGATAAAAATCTCCTGTTCAAAGGCTCATCTGCGTATTAGCTCAGGATCAGTGAGCAGGGAGAGGGGGGGGAGGTGCATTGAGGAGAAGGAGACAATCCATGTTCAGAATGCAATGCATCTGCGAAGCAGATGCGTTCCTATAGAAGATAAAGGGCTCGTAATTCGCACCGCAACGCCCAGAAAACGCACACGTTTTTTGTGCAATGCGCAGTGTGAATGCAACGCACATATGTGAACCAGATGCATTCATATGAATGTATTTTAAAATGTCCTGCAAATTAGATGCGGTGTAAGCCGCATCTAATTCGCATAGGTGTGAACCCGGGCTAACATGGAAAACCCCTCTTCCATTTTACCTAAATAGTTTTTGGTTATACATAAAAGCATATGAAATAGAAAGTTTAAAATATATTTATTTTGTTTATTGAATAATAGTGTAATGCAATCCAAGTGGTGTATCTATAGCCATCGCAGTCCCTAAAGCTGCTATTGTGCCAAGAGGAGGACCCATTTGGGAGGCTGTGGAGGCATACATTTAGAAAATCTGTGTGCAAAAAAAGATAACTTAGATCCACTACTGTATCATTAAAGCGGAACTCCACTGTATCTGAGCACCACAAACCAAAAATGCTGTTTAGTTCATTTTTAATATTCAAAGCAAATTCACTCATCCATCCATGTCTCCATGCTTTATTTTGCTGAGGAATCGCTTTGAAAAGTAGATTCAAGTAGCATTTACTTCATGGAAAACATTCTCCCTTAGCTCAGGCATGCAGGCAGGAGGGTGTGCTTAGCTGAGAAAACCCCTCCTCCCCTCCTGAAGACTCCTGGGATGTATGACCTAATTTGGCTAGGCATGGAAACCAGGAAGTAACTTAACCACTTCCAGACCGCCCGCCGTCGATATACGTCGGTCCTTTGACGTTAGATACCGTTGTTATGGCAGCAGATAGCTGCTATAACCCCAGTATTTTCTTCAACGGCGGGCGGTCCGCTTTCAGATAAAAGTGGTCTCCACTGCGAATTCACCACAAAATCACTTTTATCGGTCGTCTCCGCTGCTTACTGGTTACGTTGCGTTCCCCTGCTAAGTCGAGTGAGGGAATGATGGCCCCCACTCGACCCTATGCCATTGGTCAAACGTCACTTCCGCCCAATGGCCTTAAAGGGACAATTCCAATTTTTTTTATTGAAAAAAATATATATATATTTTCCATTTTTATTGCTTTTAAGTGTAAATGTGAGATCTGAGGTCTTTTTGACCCCAGATCCCACATTTAAGAGGTCCTTTCATGCTTTTTTTCTATTGCAAGGGATGTTTCCATTCCTTGTTATAGGAATAAAAGTGATCCATTTTTTTTTTAAAAGGACAGTGTAAAAATAAAAAATAAGAAGTAAAATAAATAAGAAAAAAAAGTCACGCCCACATATGAAAACGGTGTTCAAACCACACATGTGAGGAATTATGACGATCGTTAGAGCAAGAGTAATAATTCTAGCCAGGATCTCCTCTGTAACTCAAAACTGGTAACCTGTAGACATTTTTAAACGTCACTTATGGAGATTTTTAAGTGCCAAAGTTTGTCGCCATTCCACGAGCGGGCGCAATTTCGAGGCGTGTCATGTTGGGTATCCATTTACTCGGCGTAACATCATCTTTCACAATATAGAAAAAAATTGGGCTAACCTTATTGTATTCTTATTTTGTAATTCAAAAAAGTGTAGTTTTTAAAAAAAAATGCGTTTGTAAGACCGCTGCGCAAATACAGTGTGACATAAAGTATTGCAATGACCGCCATTTTATTTTCTAGGGTGTCTGAAAAAATATATATATAATGCTTGGGAGTTCTAAGTAATTTTCCAGCAAACAAAAATGATTTTAACTTGTAAACAGAACAGGTGTCAAAAATAGGCCTGGTCCTTAAGTGGTTAATACATGTAAAACAAAGTTTAAAACAAGTAAATATGATTGACTTTCCTATCTATTTACTAATGCTATTTTGTATTAGGATTATTAGAACAAAAATGTTAAGCGGTATTAAACCAAAACCAAAAATTTATTATATTGAAGCTTACCAAACATTATAAATGGTGGCTGCATTCGTTTTTATATTTTAGTTTTTTTCCCTCTGTTTTCACCTAGTGATCTAGCCAGTAACACACCTCCTGTATTATACAGACTGACACCACTCTGGATGAAGGAACACAGAGGGCAGATTTGGACAGCAGCATTGTTAGTCTGGGGGGAGGGGGGTGTTAGTTGTACTAGCAGATTTAAATACAGAAACAAATTGAAGCTGAACTCCAGCTAACAGTTTGTGATTAGTTATAGCAAACAGTTTATTCCTTTTGGGACAAAGGTTTTACATACATGAAAATAAAAAAAAAACCTGATCATTTTAAGCACCCCTGTCAATGTTAAATGGTCTGTCCCATCCCTGTAACTGCAAGGGAGTTTCTCTTGTTGAAAAACACCAGACTTACCGGTTGGATCACCAGATAAAAATAGAAGAAAGAAAGCCTAAAAAGGAAACTCATGCAGCCATCACATCTAAGAATTGGTAAGCTGCAATTTAATTAATGTTTGCTTTTGACTGTGAAGACCTCATCAACTCCGATGACCTTCCATGGGTGTCTTGCCACTCCATATCCCTCCTTACCTCTCATTTTATTGCCCTCCTTGACTCTCAGCTTTCTGAGCCTTTGGCTGGTTCCAGTGCAGAACTAGCTGGCTTTGAATACATCCTTGAATAAGCTGATAATTATGTATTTGTTTGTTATGTTGGCATGGTGTTCCTTTATTCTATGCTTACTTTTGTGCCTTATGCCGCGTACACACGAGCGGACTTTATGGCAGACTTTGCCCGGCAGACTTTTCAACGTACTTCACGACGGACTTTCTGAATGAACAGACTTGCCTACACACAATCCACCAAAGTCCGTCGAATTCGTACGTGATGACGTACGACCGGACTAAAACAAGGAAGTTCATAGCCAGTAGCCAATAGCTGCCCTAGCGTGGCTTTTTGTCCGTCGAACTAGCATACAGACGAGCGGACTTTTTGACCGGACTCGATTTCGATGGATTGATTTAAAACATGTTTCAAATCCGTCCAACTTTTGAGAAAACAAAGTCCGCTGGTGCCCACACACGATCGAATTGTCCGACGAAATCCCGTCCGCCGGGCAAAGTCTGCCGTAAAGTCCGCTCGTGTGTACGCGGCATTCTAGTTTACGCTTATGTGTTGTATAAACTGCGATATATGCTTACTTGGATATAATTCACATTGGCCTCTGATGTCTGTAATACTTGCAAACTTTTGATAAATAAATTTAAACATTATCGTTTACTTTTGGGTTTAGAGGGGTTGGGGAGAGGGTACTGTTAGATACACTATCAGATTTGAATGGACTTGACTAACAAATCCGAGCTGAAATCCAGCTAACACTTTATATGCAGTTACAGCAAAGTTTTTTTTCCTTTTTTTATTTTTACTGACCACTAGACCATTTCTTTCCGCACCTGCTTGCTGTGGTGATGCAAAGGCTTAGGATTTATACTCAGGCCTTTAGGCCCCTTTCCACGGGGTGGAATCCATCCAAGCGGATCTCCATGCTGATCCCACGTTGAGCAGGCAGATGACAGAGCGGACACAGACACAGCCCGCTGTTCTGACCCGATCCGCCAGATGGATGGCGAACATATTCCCATCCGTCTATTTTTAGTGGAGCAGATCGGATGCCAGCGGCTGACATCGAACACATGTCTGCTAACATCTGCTGCCCCATAGAGAACAATGGGTGGTCCGATCGGGCCTGCCTGAAAAATGGACAGGCGGACCCAATCGGTTCGCTGGTGTGAAAGGGGCCTTAGGTCAGAAGTCTGATATGCTGAGAAAGATTGGGGAACTACTGATAACAACATAGTTAGCTGGAACTGGTTAGCATTCTGTAACACCAAGGAATAGTTCTCATACCTATAGAACACAGTCTAAAAATATCATCCAATGATATTGTGGCAACATACAGTGCCTTGCAAAAGTATTCACCCCCTTGGCTTTTTACCTATTTTGTTAGATTACAGCCTTTAGTTCAATGTTTTTTTTTAATCTGAATTCTATGTGATGGATCAGAACATGATAGTCTAAGTTGGTGAAGTAAAATTAGAAAAATATATACATAAAACTATTTTTCAGAAATAAAAAACTGATAATTGGCATGTGCGTATGTAAACCCCCCCCCCCCCCTTTGTTATGAAGCCCATAAAAAGCTCTGGTGCAACCAATTACCTTCAGAAGTCACATAAAAATATCCAAATCTTTGATGATCCCTAGGAGCACCATCAAATCTATCATATCCAAATGGAAAGAACACCAAAACTCACGGAGCGGGCAAAGAGGGCATTAATCAGAGACGCAGCACAGAGACCTAAGGTAATCCTGGAGGAGCTGCAGAGTTCCACAGCAGAGACTGGAGTATCTATACATAGGACGACAATAAGCCGTACGCTCCATAGAGTTGGGCTTTATGGCAGAGTGGCCAGAAGAAAGCCATTACTTTCAGCAAGAAACAAAATGTCACGTTTTGAGTTTGGGTAAAGGCATGTGGGAGACTCCCAAAATGTATGGAGGAAGGTGCTCTGGTCTGATGAGACTAAAATTTAACTTTTTGGCCATCAAAGAAAACGCTATGTCTGGTGCAAACCCAACACATCACATCACCCAAAGAACACCATCACACTGTGAAACATGGTGGTGGCAGCATCATGCTGTGGGGATGTTTTTCAACAGTCGGGACTGGGAAACTGGTCGGAGTTGAGGGAAAGATGGATGGTGGTAAATACAGGGATATTCTTGAGCAAAACCTATACCACTCTGTGTGTGATTTGAGGCTAGGAAGGAGGTTCACCTTCCAGCAGGACAATGACCCCAAACACACTGCTAAAGCAACACTTGAGTGGTTTTAGGGGAAACATGTAAATGTGTTGGAATGGCCTAGTCAAAGCCCAGACCTCAATCCAATAGAAAATCTGTGGTCAGACTTAAAGATTGCTGTTCACAAGCGCAAACCATCCAACTTGAAAGAGCTGGAGCAGTTTTGCAAGGAGGAATGGGCAAAAATCCCAGTGGTAAGATGTGGCAAGCTCATAGAGACTTATCCAAAGCGAATTGGAGCTGTGATAGCCGCAAAAGGTGGCTCTACAAAGTATTGACTTTAGGGGGGGGTGAATAGTTATGCACATTGACTTTTTCTGTTATTTTGTCCTATTTGTTGTTTGCTTCACAATAAAAAAAAAAATCTTCAAAGTTGTGGGCATGTTCTGTAAATTAATGATGCAAATCCTCAAACAATCCATGTTAATTCCAGGTTGTGAGGCAACAAAACACAAAAAATGCCAAGGGGGGTGAATACTTTTGCAAGGCACTGTATGCCATTTATATACATTTTAGTTTGAACCTTTTGGTGGGGGATTGTTAGATTTTAAGTAAGGTCACAGGGCAAATTATGCCTTCTGCAGGAAAAACATAATAAAATGTGCAAGCATGCAAGACAACAGATTATGTGGTTAAGATGACCAAATATATTACCAATATATCATGGAAAACGTGTTTAATTAATCTGTGTCTAATCTGTAATCTAATACTGTTTGATTCACAGGGGAATGCAACTGTGGCAGCTGCATATGTAAAGAAGCCTATGAAGGAAGTGCTTGTCAATGTCTAAAATCTACTAAAAACTGTAAGAACACCAGAGGAAGCATATGCAGTGGTCGAGGGAAGTGTGAGTGTAACAAATGCACCTGTAAAGATGGTTATATCCCACCATTCTGTGAGACCTGTCCAGGCTGCCCTTCTCAGTGTCCACGTTTTGGGTAGGTGCCGAAGATTATTGCCTTACGATGTCAGTTGAATCTGTAAAACTAATAGTGTCAGTTCTGAAAATACAATATAACATTTTTTGTAACCAGTCACATTTTACCTTTTTCTAGTTCAGTGAGACACTTTATCTGGAAGCAGTAGAGAAATGAAGCTGGTTGGTGTGAACTTTAGTTGGTAAAGTGGGGCAGGTATTGACCATAATTCAAATTGTTAATGTTTTGGCCAACCCAGTTGGGGCCAGTCCCTCAAAACTTACAGATGTGGGAAGGCCAAGGCAAAGCTAAGCATGTCTGTCACTTGGTCCTATTTGACTTTCTATTGATCCCAGCAGGGGGTAGATGATGACAACTGTGTTATTGTCCCCTAACCAAGCCGGCTTCTACATAGGAATAAAGACAGAATGGAGCTAGGCCAAGAGACAGGCATGTCTGCAGCAGGTTGGATGGTGGATTTCTACCTTTTTAATTTGTTGCATATGCATCGTTGCTCTTCTGCAACCTGTTTGTAGCCACCTCCTGTCAACACGCATGCACTTCAGCAAATGCTGCATGTCATTTCTTAGGGCCAGTTTCCTGATGATGACAGTAGGGTATGGTGCCTGTGCAATGTGCATGGGCATGGCCGTTTGGAGGATCATGTCACAGGGTGAACAATGCAAGAGCTCAGTTGGGAGACAGAGACAGGGTGCTGTTTCCTTATTATAGGAAGTGCCTGAACAACGCCCTTTATGACGGGATCACCACACATTATTTAAATGAAAGCTGCAGATTTAAAAATGCTGAAACTTACTTTCCTAGTCATACATTATGGGACAAAGGATGGTATCCTTTAAACAGGTGAATACTAGCTGTATTCAGCTAGGAGTCTAGAAAACAGTAGCTCATTTGTGTTTCAGCAGGAACCAAAGTAGCCAGCTATTCATGCCGTTTTATTAACAAAAACTTACAAACTGGCATTGAAGAGGACCAGAAAAAACAATATTCAGCTCCTGCAGATTTCAGGCCTGGTGCTTCTCCTTTCTCTCCTAAGCAATGGCTTTGTTGGAGATACCTTGGCTGGAGGAGTGGCATCTTTTGTACCTGCATATTGACCACAGATCGGTACTTAAATCGCCCACCCCTGAAAAAATTAAAAGCCAGCAGCTACACATACTGCAGCTGCTGACATTTAATAATAGGACACTTACCTGTCCTGGAGTCCAGCGATGTCGGCACTGCAGCTGATGTTTCCATCAGCTTTTGGGTGCTGCCGCCGACATGGCCAGGAAGGGAACCTGGTAGTGAAGCATTCTGGCTTCACGCCAGGTCCCTACTGCACATGCGCGAGGCACCGCTGCGCTCTCCTACTGGCCCGATGGCAGGGGAAGTAGGAGGGAGGAGGGAGCCAAGCTGCTGACGTAATTTGCCATGGTCCAGTCTCCTGGAAGTGGGGCCAGGTATCCGATCCCCCCCGAAAGGTGCCAAATGTGGCACTGGAGGGGGGGAGGAGACAAATGAGCGGAAGCTCCACTTTTGGGTGGAACTCCACTTTAAAGTGGATGTAAACCCTCACATATACCCAGTGAAGTGAACAGCCTCAGATGATACACAGGGATGAAACAAATCTCCACTACATACGTTTTACATGTATATCTGCTGTCTTTCCCTTTCTATACCCTTTAGAATTCTCACATCGTGTTTAGAATTTTTACTTCTTCATTCTACACTGTGAGCGTAGTCTTGGCCAGTGGCATCACTATGGTTGGTGTCCCCCGGAGCGAAAAAAATTGGTGTAACCCCCCTCCACCATCTATAGTCTCCCTTCAGTACAGACCTCCCTCCCTCAGTACAGACCCCCTCAACTAAGTACAGACCCCCCAATAAGTACAGACCCCATTTCCTCAGTATAAACCCCCCAATAAGCACAGACCCCCCTGCATCAGTATAGACCTTCCCCCTCAGTGCAGACCCCCCATCAGCATAGATCCCCCTCAGTGCAGGCCCCCCCATTAGCATAGACACCCCCCCCTCCATCAGCATAGACCCTCCTCAGAACAGACCACTCTCCATCAGCATAGACAACCCCCCAGTGCAGACCCCCCCTCCATGAGCAAAGATCCCCTCAGTGCAGACCCCCCCTCCATCAGCATAGACACCCCCCCAGTGCCCCCCAGTGCAGACCCCGCTCCATCAGCGCAGACACCACCACCCCCCCCAATAGGATAGATCCCCCTCAGTGCAGACCCCCCTCCATCAGCATAGACCCCCCCATAGACCCCCCATCAGCAGAGACACCCCCACAGTGCAGACTTCCCTCTCCCCTCCCATAGCACCCCCAGTACATGTCCATCTAAGATACAATACATTGTTCAGACCTCAGAACAGCGCGGCATAGGCACAGCTGAGAGAGATGCAGATCAGTGCAGGGATGTGTGGACCGTATGATGCCACTGCCCACAGGTGTCACCCATCTGGCAGATGTCACCCGGGTGCGGCCTGCAAACCCGCCCCCCCCAGCGACACCACTGGTCTTGGCTTATACTGGGAGACAGCTGATTGGAGCAAAGGCACACACCCCCACTCTACATAGGCAGAGACTTGCAGAGCTGTGCTGTGAATAGACAAGTTCTCTGCTAATCTATTTATAGCAACCTCCCTCAACACAAAATAGGGCTGCTTTTATCTCCCGTCTCAGAGAACTTGTCAGAAGTTATGCTGATAACAGAGCAACGAAACGAAACGAAAAATCAAAAATAGGGTTTACATCCATTTTAAAGTGATTGTAAAGTCTCCTTTTTTTCTATAAAAATAACAAACATGTTATACTTACTTGCACGGTTGCAGTGGATTTGCACAGAACAGCCCAGATCCTCCTCTTCTCGGGTGCCTCTTCTGTGCTCCTGGCCCCTCCCTCCTGTTGAGTGCCCCCACAGCAAGCAGCTTGCTATGAGGGGACCCAAGCTGAGCTGCAGCTCCCTGTTTCCATGCAGACACATAGCTGCGGTTCGGCCATAACCCCTCTCTCTGCTGATTGGCTAATTGACTTTGATTGACAGCAGCAGAAGCCAATTGCACCCGGACGGCCGAGACACTCATGGACATCGCTGGATAGAGATGGCTCAGGTAAGTATTAGGGGGGCTGCTGCACACAGAAGGTTTTTTATCTTAATGCAACCCCTTTAACCACTTGACCAGATTTATACCCCCTAATGACCAGGCCATTTTTTGCAATACGGCACTGCTTTACTTTAACTGATAATTGTGTGGTCATGCAACACTGTACCCAAATAAAATGTATTTCCTTTTTTCCCACAAATAGAGCTTTCTTTTCCTGGTATTTGATTACCCTTGTGTTTTTTTTTTTTTTTTTTGCGTTAAACAATTTAACAATTTACAATTTAAAAAAAAAGAAAAACAATTTTTTTTACTTTCTGCTATAAAACATATCCAATCATTTAAAAGAAAATTGAATTTCTTCATAAATGTAGGCCAATATGTATTCTGCTACATATTTTTGGTAAAAAATCCCAATAATGGTATATTGATTCGATTGTGCAAAAGTTATAGCATCTACACACTATGAGATACAGTGCCTTGAAAAAGTATTCATACCCCTTGACATTTTCCACATGTTGTCATGTTACAACTAAAAATGTAAACTTATTTTATTGGGATTTTATGTGATAGACCAACACAAAGTGGCACGTAAATGTGAAGTGGAAGGAAAGTGCAAAATGGTTTTGAACATTTTTAAATATAAGTAAATATGTGAAAAGTGTGGTGTGCATTTGTATTCAGCCCCCCCGAGTCAATACTTTGTAGAACCACCTTTCGCTGCAATTACAGCTGCAAGTCTTTTTGGGGATGTCTCTAACAGCTTTGCACATCCAGTGTGAAATTTTTGCCATTCTTCTCTGCAAAATAGCTCAAGCTCTGTCAGATTGGACGGTGAGCTTCTGTGAACAGCAATTTTCAAGTCTTGCCACAGATTCTCAATTGGATGTAGGTCTGGAATTTGACTGGCCATTCACATGAATATGCTTTGATCTAAACCATTCCATTGTAGCTCTGGCTGTATGTTTAGGGTCCTTGTCCTGCTGGAAAATGAACCTCTGCCCCAGTCTCAAGTCTTTTGCAGACTCTAATGCCGCGTACACACGGTCGTACTTTTCGTCTACAAAAGTCGGACAGCCTGTCCGACAGACTTCCGGCAGACTTTCGGCGGACTTGCGGCCTACTTTCTAACGACCGGACTTGCCTACACACGACCACACAAAAGTCGGTCGGATTCGTACGTGATGACGTACACCGGACTAAAATAAGGAAGTTCATAGCCAGTAGCCAATAGGTGCCCTAGCGTGGCTTTTTGTCCGTCGGACTAGCACACAGACGAGCGGATTTCGGGGTCCGTCGTAGTTACGAAGTAAAGTTTTAAAGCATGTTTCAAATCTAAAGTACGTCGGATTTGAGGCTAAAAAAGTCGGTTGAAAGTCCGGAGAAGCCCACACACGATCGGATTACCAGCCAGCTTTAGTCCGTCAGCGTCCGTTGGACTTTTGTAGACGAAAAGTACGACCGTGTGTACGCGGCATAACAGGTTTTCTTCTAATGCCGCATACACACGAGCGGACTTTACGGCAGACTTTGCCCGGCGGACTTTTCGACGGACTTTATGACGAACTTTCCGAATGAACGGACTTGCCTACACACAATCCACCAAAGTCCGTCGAATTCCGTACGTTATGACGTACTACCGGACTAAAACAAGGAAGTTCATAGCCAGTAGCCAATAGCTGCCCTAGCGTGGCTTTTTGTCCGTCGAACTAGCATACAGACGAGCGGAATTTTCGACCGGACTCGAGTTTGACGGATAGATTTAAAACATGTTTCAAATCTAAGTCCGTCCAACTTTTGAGAAAACAAAGTCCGCTGGAGCCCACACACGATCGTATTGTCCGATGAAATCCCGTCCGCCGGGCAAAGTCTGCCGTAAAGTCCGCTCGTGTGTACGCGGCATAAGATTGCCCTGTATTTGGCTCCATCCATCTTCCCATCAATGCTGACCAGCTTCCCTGTCCCTGCTGAAGAAAAGCATCCTCACAACATGATGCTGTCACCACCATGTTTCCACCACACATAGCATCTTGCTTTTAGGTCAAAAAGTTACATTTTGGTCTCATCTGACCAAAGCACCTTCTTCCACATGTTTGCTGTGTCCCCCACATGGCTTCCTGAAAACTGCAAAAGGGACTTCTTATGACTTTCTTTTAACAATGGCTTTCTTCTTGCCACTCTTCCATAAAGACCAGATTTGTGGAATGCACGACTAATAGTTGTCCTGTGGACAGATTCTCACACCTAAGCTGTGGATCTCTGCAGCTCCTCCAGAGTTACCATGGGCCTCTTGGCTGTTTCTCTGATTAACGGTCTCCTTGCCTGTTAGTTTAGGTGGATAGCCAGGTCTTAGTAGGTTTGCAGTTGTGCCATACTCTTTCCATTTTTGGATGATGGATTGAACAGTGCTTCGTGAGATGTTCAAAGCTTGGGATATTTTTTAAACCTAACCCTGCTTTAAAGATTCTCCACTACTTTATTCCTGCCCTGTCTGATGTGTTCCTTGGCCTTCATGATGCTGTTTGTTCACTAAAGTTCTCTAATAAACCTCTGAGGGCTTCAGAGAACAGCTGTATTTATACTGGGATTAAATTATACACAGGAGGACTCTATTTACAAATTAGGTGACTTCTGAAGGCAATTGGTTCCACTAGATTTTAGCCAGGGGTATCAGAGTAAAGGGGCTGAATACAACTGCATGCCACACTTTTCAGATATTTATTTGTAAAAAACTTGGAAAATCATTTATCGTTTTCCTTCCACTTCACAATTATGTGCCACTTTGTGTTGTTCTATCACATAAAATCCCAATAAAATACATTTACATTTTTGGTTGTAACATGACAAAATGTGGAAAATTTCAAGAAGTATGAATACTTTTTCAAGGCACTGTATATACTGGGATTTTCATTTATTTATTTTTATACTAGTAATGGTGGCGATCAGCGACTTATAGTGGGACTACGATATTGCACCGGACAGTCAGACACTAACTGACACTTTGTGGGAACCAGTGATAATAAGACAGTGATCAGTGCTAAAAATATGCAGTTAGTGTACTAATGACATTGGGCTGGGAAGGGGTTAAACATCTAGGGCGATCAAAGGATTAAATGCTCACCTCTTCAATCAGCTGGTGCTGGCAGACATCTGTGCTTTGGGCTGTGTCTAATCACAGCACAGCCGCGGTGCTGGCCTCCCCTACCCTACTAGGTACATGATCCGGCGCAGGAGAGCCGCTCTGCCGCCATATAACTAAGTTATACAGTTGGCAAGTGGATATATTCAGCACTGTTTGACTTCTCATACTCTGAGAGTCACATTGTTTCTGGTAAGCTCATACAGTATGTATAACATGACAGAGTGAGCATGTGGTGAAACTAGACATGTGCAATTCGTTTTTAACTAATTTCGACAAATTCGTTAATTCGGAAATATCCGAATTAACGAAAACCCGTTTAACGAATTTTTCTGTATATTCAAATATACGAAAATTTCTAAATTCGTACATTCGTAAATTCGTACATTTGCACATTCGTTAATTCATACATTCGCACATTCGTAATTTCATTCATTCGTAAATTCATAAATTTGTACATTCGTACATTCGTACATTTGTAAATTATTAAATTCGGAAATTTGTAAATTCTGAAATCTGAAATAATTAACCACTTGACATCCGCGCTATAGCCGAATGACGGCTACAGCACGGACCTGAATTTCCGGGAGGCCGTCATATGACGGCCTCCCCTGTGCACGTGCCCTGCGCGCGCTGTGATCCCCGAGTCACTGAGACTTGGGTGATCACCGATCCGAGTAAGGGGCCGGTCCCGGCCTCTTACCATGTGATCAGCTGTCAGCCAATGACAGCTGATCACATGATCAAAACAAAAGCTCTGATCTTTTTTTTTCTCGTCACGCTGACAGCGCGAGGAGAAAAAAAAGCAGATCACCGGCTTATCAGCAAGAGACATCGGTCTCGAAGAGGAAGAGGCAATTCTGCCTCATATGTGCCACCAGTGCCATCTGCCATTGCCTCCTGACAGTGCCCACAGTGCCCACCAGTGCCACCTATCAATGCCCATGAGTGCCACCTATCAATGCCTACAAGTGCCACCTATCAATGCCCACAAGTGCTACCTATCAATGCCTACAAGTGCCAACTATCAATGCCCATGAGTGCCACCTATCAATGCCCACCAGTGGTGCCAATCAGTGCCAACTAGCAGTGCTGCCTATCAGTGTAACCGATCAGTGCTCATTATTGCCACCCTATCGGTGCCCATCAGTGCCGCCTCATCAGCGTACATCAATGAAGGAGAAAAATTACCTTTTTTAAAATTTTATAACAAAATATAAAAAAAAATGTATTTATTTTTTTTAAATTTTAACATTTTTTCATTTTTAAAAAAATAAATAAAAACCACAAATGTGATCAAATACCACCAAAAGAAAGCTCTATTTGTGGGGAATAAATGATAAAAATTTCATTTGGGTACAGTGTTGTATGACCCCGCAATTGTCATTCAAAGTGCGTCAGCGCTGAAAGCTGAAAATTGGTCTGGATAGGAGGGGGGTTTAAGTGCCCAGTAAGCAAGTGGTTAACTAATAATAACTTACCTATTACTAACTATTAAATTATAGGTATTCTAATTTCCTTTCAAATTTGGCTGTTAGTGAACGTAACAAATACAAATTTATCCGAAATAACGAATGCCGTATCCAAGCGAATGGAGGGTAATTAATTAATAATAATAAATAATAATAAAAAGTTTTTATTATTATTATTATTATTTATTAATTAATTTGTTCCATTCCATTTGTTTAGATGCGGCATTCATTATTTCAGATAATTTGTAACTTCGGATAAATTTGTTGTATTCGTTACGTTCACTAACAGCCAAATTTGAAAGGAAATTACAATACCTATAATTTAATAGTTAGTTACTATTTCAGATTTTCTAATTTTCGGGTTTTCGGATTTTCGAATTACGAATTTCCGAATTTTCTAATTTACCAATGTACGAATTTCCGAATATACACATTTTCTAATCTATGAATTTACGAATGTACAAATGTACGAATTTACAAATTTACTAATTGCGATCATAACGAATGACCCAAAAAACGAAAAAAAAACCCACAAAAAACGAATGAAACGAAAACGAACACATTTTTTGGCAGTGCACATGTCTAGGGGAAACACACATATGAAGATTTTGAGCACTAATTATCGTAGCTGCAAGATTGATTTTCACCAATGCACAGGCTTTCCATTTTACTGTGATACACATTGGTTTATATTTTGTCCTTTTGTGGAATAGTATTGGTACACACATCAGTTTACAGTGTTTTTTTTTTTTGGTTTCCTGTTTATACCAATAATATCCAATTTTTCACATTTACGTCACTTTAATGTAGTGTGGCATGATTTTATTAATAAGACCTAGTGGTATTACCTAACTGCAGTAGAGTAAGCTCAGGTCACCAAGCTGGTTGTGTGCTCTGGCAGGGATCTGTAATTCTCAGGAATGAATGGACAAATCCTTTAGCAGATAAAATAGCTCCCATATATGCTTCTCTTTTGTGTGTTAGCTTTTTGAATACCATGAAACTGAATTCTGAGCAAAGGATTAAAAAAAATAGTATTTGTCTTTTTTTTTTATTTTGTAAACCAGACCTTGTGTTGAATGCTATATAAAGCAAGGGGAACAGAGCTCCAAGAACTGTACACATGCTTGCCCTAGTGTAACAGCCGAAAAAGTGGAACAGCTATCAGAAGAGCCATTCTGCAGGGAGAAGGATTCAGACAACTGCTGGATGCAGTATGTATTACATGAAAAAGATGGGGAAGAGCAATACACCATAAAATATACCTTAAAAAGAGGTAAGCAGCAACAGATGACATTTGACTGAGTGCAGAATCATACTAGTGGGGATTGCATAATTTACAGTAGGTCTGTGTCCACTTGCATCTCACCTACATCTTTCTCCAGCCCCTAGGTAGGATTTGCCCCCTTTCTGACCAGGCCATTTTTGGCGATACGGCACTGCGTCACTTTAACTGACAATTGCTCGGTCGTGCGACGTTGTACCCAAACAAAATGTATGTCCTTCTTTTCCCACAAATAGAGCTTTCTTTTGCTGGTATTTGATCACCTCTGCGGCTTTTATTTTTTGCGCTATAAACAAAAAAAGACCGACAATTTTGAAAAAGAAAATACAATGTTTCGTACTTTTTGCTATAATAACTATCCAAAAAAAATTCAAAAACAAATTTCTTCATCAGTTTAGGCCAATATGTATTCTTCTACATAATTTTTGGTAAAAAAATCGCAATCTTTTGTGGGAAAAAAAAATCGCAATAAGCGTATATTGATTGGTTTGCGCAAACGTTATAGCGTCTACAAAATAGGGGATATATTTATGGCATTTTTATTATTGTTATTTTTTTTTACTAGTAATGGCGGTGATCTGCGACTTTTATCGGAACTGAGACGTTGCGGCAGACAGATCGGACACTTTTGACACTTTTTTGGGACCATTGACATTTATACAGCGATCAGTGCTATAAATAGCCACTGATTACTGTATAAATGTCACTGGCAGGGAAGGGGTTAACACTAGGGGCGATCAAGGGGTTAAATGTGTTCCCTTTGTGTGTTCTAACTGTGGGGAGAATGTGGCTGACTAGAGGAGGAGAGAGATTGTGTGTTCCTATATGCTGAAAGAACTGGGATTTGTGTGTTTACACACACAGATCCTGGTTCTCGCTCTGTCACAAGCGATCGTGGGTGCCCAGCGGTCATCGCGCCCACAGGGCATGCGCATCGGCACCGGGGACACGCTGCGGGCGGCTCCCATGCGCACCGGCTACAGCGCCTTAAAGAGCCAACATACAGCTACGACGGCTCACGCAGCAGTGCCAATCTGCCGCAGTATAACTGCGGCGGCTGGTCGGGAAGGGGTTAATAGGTGTAAGGTGTACACTGTAAGCAGGGGACAATTATTTTTGCCTGTTGTGAACTGAGCTTACTTCAAATAAAATATAACACAAATTAAAACTTTTTTTTTAGTTTTGGAAAGAGTGCGTAGGATTCTGTTTCTTTTGCTGTCTTCCCATTGGGAGAAGCTAGCCTCACTGTATATGTCTTGGTGACAAGCGTAACAAGGAGAGAAAATAGGAAATCCATTCTATGCATGAAGGTAAAAAACCTTATGTGTGCAGCAGCGCCCCCAGCTACCCCTAATACTTGAGCTCCACCTCAATCCAGCGATGTGCATGAGAGCCTTGGTTTTCTCAGGTCTCTTCCTCCTCATTGATTGAGATAGCAGCGGTCAACATTGGCTCCCGCTACTGTCAGTCATAGCCAGTGAGCCAATGAGAAGAGAGTGGAAGTGGGGCTGAGCCACGCTCTGTGTGTGAATGGACACATGGAGCAGTGGCTTAGGAACGAGCCTCCTCAGATGCCCCCATAGCAAATTGCTTGCTATGGGGGCAAGAGGGAGAGGCCTGGAGCGCCAGCCTGGGATCTGAGGAGAGGTGTATAGGGGCTGCTCTGTGCAAAACCATTGCACAGAGCAGGTAAGTATAACATGTGTTTTTTTTTTATTATTAACCAAACCTTTAATATCACTTTAAGTTTTTATCAGGACAGGAAACGGAGATAAATCTTCCAATGAGGTTCCCTGTCCTGGTGAGAGCTATCAGAAGTGCTATTTCTTCACCTTTTAAGATTTCCATTTATTTCCTGTTGTGAGTCTAGAGACAGAAAGTAAAAGAGCTCCCTGCAGTCGGATCTATTCTTCATTACTGACTTACTATGTCTTGTTCCACTCTGTCTCTATGTGAGGAGGTGTCCATACTCAGGGCCGGCGCTACCACTAGGCGCACTAGGCAACCGCCTAGGGCGCACTGCCGCCTAGTGCGCAGCAAGGACCGCTGGTTTCCCTACTTTCCACCGGGAGCTTGTCAGTGCCTCGTACTTCATAGTCCAGCATGCAGAGGACGCGCATGGTGACAGCACACTACTACGGCCGCCGGCCAGCCGCCTAAGCTTCATTCACACACACACAGAGAGCGGCATGTTCGTGGGCGATCCGCTCGGCCCCCAGTCTGCCTTCTCTTCCTGGGCCGTTTGTCACTGCTTCCACACTGTCACTGTCAGTGTGGAAATCCCTTCCCAATAACGGGGGAGGCTGTCCCGCCCTGGGGCGGGAACAGTTGACAAGTGACCATACGGATGCCGTCCTCCTGCCTCTACTCGACGCTCAGTTGAGCTCTGAGACAGAACAACACGCAGGTAGCCATTGGCCACGTCCACCACCACACGGAACACCCACCCCTGCTATCAATTGGCCGTGGCACCACAAGCACACACATGATTGGCTGCTCTGACGGGCTGTTTATTGCTGACATAGGATTCCATGCAACAAGCCTGCCTGAGCTCTCTCCTTCTTGTTTTTAAGGGCAGCCCTGAGTAGCTGGCACTAATGGCCAACACAGTGAGTGAAGTTCTTGCACCTGTCACACTCTCCACCACCTGCCACACTGGCCCCCCACTTGTCACACTGCCCCCCCCACCTATCACCCCCCCACCTGTCATATTGGCCCCCCCATCTGCCACACTGCCCCCCAACCTGTTACACACTGTACACACTGCCCCCCACCTATCACCCCCGCACCTGTCACACTGCCCCCCCACCTGTTACACACTGTATACACTGCCCCCCACCTGTCACACTGCCCCCCACCTGTTACACACTGTATACACTGTCCCCCACCTGTCACATTGGCCCCCCCACCTGTCATACTGGCCCCCCACTTGTCACACTGCCCCCCAACCTGTTACACACTGTACACACTGCCCCCCCACCTATCACCCCCTCACCTGTCACACTGGCCCCCCACCTGTTACACACTGTACACACTGCCCCCCACCTATCACCCCCCACTTGTCACATTGGCCCCCCCACCTGTCATACTGGCCCCCCACCTATCATATTGCCCCCCCACCTGCCACACTGCCCCCCCCAACCTGTTACACACTGTACACACTGCCCCCCACCTATCACCCCCCTACCAGTCACACTGGCCCCCCACCTGTTACACACTGTACACACTGCCCCCCACCTATCACCCTCCACCTGTCACATTGGCCCCCCACCTGTTACACACTGCCACCACCTATCACCCCCCCACCTGTTACACACTGCCGCCCACCTATCACTCCCCCCCACCTGTCACACTGGCCCCCACTAGTCACACTGCCCCCCCACCTGTTACACACTGCCCCCACCTATCACCCCCCCACCTGTCACGCTCTCCCCCACCTATCACACTGCCCCTTCCCCACCTGCCACACTGCTGGATTTGGATGTCTCTTTGCTAGACGTGGCTGTCTCTGCTGGATTGGGCTGTTTTCTTCTTTTTTTTTCTTTTCGCTGGATTGGGCTGTTTCTTTGACATCTTATGGCATGAATTTTTGCAAATGAAAAGAAATTTAGCAGTTTCATACTTAGATGTTTTAATATTTTCTACTGTTTTTAAAATGGTAGTTTTAATTATTTTTTTTTTGGGGGGGGGGGCGCAAGTAGCTGGTCTTGCCTAGGGTGCAAAATAGTCTAGCACCGGCCCTGTCCATACTGTAGAAGAGAAGAGCTTTGCTTTCTCTGGTCAAAGCTGCACCCCTAATGACTGGTGATCTGATGATGTGCGAGGTAATATTTACAAACCAAAATCAGAGGGACAGAAAGCACAGATCCACAGAATGCATGAAACAGAAGCAGAAATATGCACGCATTGCAGGTCCTCAAGTACAGATTCCTCTCCAGCAAGGAAAACCGTGACCAGCACAGTACTAACGTCACAAAATCTCACTCCAAATCTTGTGAGTCTAGCAGTCAGAGGCAGCAGTGCTTCTCACACAACTCATACACAGCTAAGAGGCTGTAGGCACAGGATTGCCTAGGCATACTCTTATGGAAGAAAGTGTACTGCTGTTTTTCCAAGAGGAATTGAAGACAAAAGATACATGTTTTAGGGTATTGGTTAGACACAACTATCTTGTTGAGGTGTTCCCTATAAGAGAGCACATCTTTACTTGAGTTCAGGTCCACTTTAGCACATTTCTTATCACTTGCCCTACTTAGCTATACTTAAAAGAGAAGTATGGCCAAAGCTTTTTTGGTCAACCAACAGCAGGCTTTACAAACACAAAAAGGTTGGGAACCCCATGAACCTTCCAATTTAGTACAGGTTAAGCCACGTAATTAGTAGGACTTATCTATTGCCCATTTGGTTAGAACATGTTTTTAATCGTCAGCCCTGTTTATTGGTCAAATTAAATTTCCAAAAAACCAGGGGGTGGTTGTCTTCTGAACTCAAAAATGCATAGTGTATATAACGGAAAAGTCCAACAGCAGTTCATCAGAAAAGACAGACTGATAATGCAACTAAATATCTTTATTGATTAACCCAATTAAGACAATTTTACAAAAAATTACACCCAACTCCCAACTAAGATTAAAAAATGGGACTGACATCTTGTAAAAAGCTGGTGGCCACCGATCAATTCACACATTATTCACGCACTCATGTTACACACAAACACATAAACACATATCTGAGACCCAGGTCTTCCACATATTGGCAGTTGGGGGATAGAAACCTTGGATTTAATCAAATTTTGAAGAGAAGGGGGGAAAGTCCCACGGGCATACCTCCAGTTATAAAGTCCTTGTGCTTGGTGGCTAATGAAACGTTCCTTGATGTGATAGCTGGGGATATGATGGCTCCAAAGTAGCTGTGTACAGCAATCAGAATGGTGATGGGGGTTGCAGGCAGGTATTACCTCAGTAAGTGTCTGCACTTCCTTTTGCACTCCTGTGACCCAGATTTAGCCGACAGCGGGCTAAAGTCTGCTGTTGGTTGACGACACAGAGCTGGTCCAGGCTCTGGAAGGATCCTGACAACAATGTCGGGACTCATGCAGATGCCAGACCGGCAGCTGGCTCAGCCTCTCAGCATGCCACTGAGAGCCTGGGCCAGCCACTCCCTCCCCCTCCACAGCCTGGTGCTCCAGTGAGAGCTGCAGGGGCAGAGCAGAGAGCTGGGGCCTGACAGTCGCCGCTCTCTGCTCAGTGAAGACCAAGAACTGAGCAATCAGTGGTCATGTGATTGCTCAGCCATACAAGGGAGTATGTGTGTTTTTTTGTTTTTGGGGGGGGGGGGGGGGGTGGTTAATCCTGCAGTTCTCCATTAATGTACACATTTTTCATTTTTTCCCTGTCTGTCACATAGGGAAATCTGTCAATAATTTCCAGAATAAATAACTGTAGGGCAAATAGTGCTGCAACTGGTGAAAAGAGTCACGCAACTCTCTGTAGACCAAGCAACATTATCCCATCTAATGTCAGAGCTGTCACCAGACATTGACCATATGGGGACATTGTAATGTTAGATGAGTGAGAAGTGAGCATCTACATAATGAAAAATACAGGAACTGCTATATGTACTGTATAGTCCATCCTGATTTAAAGAATATATTTCCCAGTGTAATAAATCACTAGTATACATTGTAAGGTTAATCACTACAACAAGTAAGTAAAAGTAGACAAGAAGAATCTGGTCGGCCACACATCTAATAAAATCACCTTTATTTAGACATATTCAAAAAAGACTCTACACACTACATTCCAGAGAACATAGCACTCCATCTAACGCATTTCACGCTAACATCAGTGCTTAGTCATAGCTGATACTAAAATTTTTACTTTATATATATATATATATATATATATATATATATATATATATATATATATATATATATAGATAGAGAGAGAGAGAGAGAGAGAGAGATCTCTCTCTCTCTCTCTCTCTCTCTCTCTCTCTCTCTCTCTCTCTCTCTCTCTCTCTCTCTCTCTCTCTCTCTCTCTCTCTATATATATATATATATATATATATATATATATATATATATATATATATATATATATATATATAAGAGAGAGAGAGATATACACAGTATCTCACAAAAATGGGTACATCCCCCACATTTTTGTAAATATTTTATTATATCTTTTCACGTGACAACACTGAAGAAATTACACTTTGCTACAATGTAAAGTAGTGAGTGTACAGCTTGTGTAAGAGTGTAAATTTGCTGCCCCAGCCATTAATGTCTAAACCGCTGGCAACAAAAGTGAGTACAACCCTAAGTGAAAATGTTCAAATTGGGCCCAATTAGCCATTTTTCCTCTCCACTGTCATGTGACTCGTTAGTGTTACAAGGTCTCAGGTGTGAATGGGGAGCAGGTGTGTTAAATTTGGTGTTATCTCTCTCACACTCTCATACTGGTCACTGGAAGTTCAACATGGCACCTCATGGCGAAGAACTCTCTGAGGATCTGTAAAAAAGAATTGTTGCTCTACATAAAGGTGGCCTAGGCTATAAAAAGATTGCCAAGACCCTGAAACTGAGCTGCAGCATGGTGGCCAAGACCATACAGCGGTTTAACAGGACAGGTTCCAGTCAGAACAGGTGCTCGGCGTCATATCCAGAGGTTGTCTTTGGGAAATAGACGTATGAGTGCTGCCAGCATTGCTGCAGAGGTTGAAGGGGTGGGGGTCAGCCTGTCAGTGCTCAGACCATATGCCTCACACTGTATCAAATTGGTTTGCATGGCTGTCGTCCCAGAAGGAATATGATGCACAAGAAAGCCTGCACACAGTTTTCTGATAACTATCAGACTAACGACATGGATTACTGGAACCATGTCCTGTGGTCTGATGAGACCAAGATAAACGTATTGGGTTCAGATGGTGTCAAGCGTGTGTGGCGGCAACCAAGTTAGGAGTATAAAGACAAGTGTGTCTTGTCTACAGTCAAGCATGGTCATGGGAGTGTCATGATCTGGGGCTGCATGAGTGCTACCAGCACTGGGGAGCTACAGTTCATTGAGGGAACTATGAATGCCAACATGTACTTTGACATACTGAAGCAGAGCATGATCCCCTCCCTTCGAAGACTGGGCCGCAGGGCAGTATTCCAGCATAAAAATGACCCCAAACACACCTCCAAGACGATCACTGCTTTGCTAAAGAAGCTGAGGGTAAAGGTGTTGGACTGGCCAAGCATGTCTCCAGACCTAAACCCTATTGAGCATCTGTGGGGCTTCCTCAAATGGAAGGTGGAGGAGCGCAAGGTATCTAACATCCACCAGCTTCGTGATGTCGTCATGGAGGAGCGGAAGAGGACTCCAGTGCCAACCTGTGAAGGTCTGGTGAACTCCATGCTAAAGAGGGTTAAGGCAGTGCTGGAAAATAATGGTGGCCACACAAAATATTGACACTTTGGGCCCAATTTGGACATTTTAAACTTAGGGGTGTACTCGTTGCCAGCAGTTTAGACATTAATGGCTGTGTGTTGAGTTATTTTGAGGGGAGAGCAAATTTACACTGTTTATACAGGCTGTACACTCACTCCTTTACTTGTAGCAAAGTGTCAATTCTTCAGTGTTGTCACATTAAAAGATATAATAAATATTTACAAAAATTTGAGGGTGTACTCATTTTTGTGAGATACTGTGTATGTGTATATATATAATTAACTGTGTCTCACAATATGCAGAGCTAATACAGAAAAAATCCTATAAAACCAAAAATAAAAATATACATATAAAATATTTCACGTACAAATAGATCATATGGGAGAACTACAAAAATCAAAACATTTCAAAAAAATTTAGAAAAATAATTATTCATGTATATATTTGTTCCTTTCCATACATCTATGAATTAATACAAAGGTAACTTAAATGGGTCTCCGCTCACTAACAAGACAAAACAAAGACAAAAAACACTGACAATAATATAGTATAAAAGAACCAAGCTATATACTCGAGTATAAGTCGATCTGAATATAAGTCGAGGCCCTAATTTACCACAAAAAAATGGAAAAAACTTATTGACCCGAGTATAAGACGAGGGTGAGAAATGCACAGTTACTGTAAGTGGAAAAGAGGGTCAACAATGCCCATTTGCAGCTTCACTGTGCCCATTTGCATGCCTCACTGTGCCCATTTGCAGCCATAGGTCCCCCGAACTTCAAACTCGGTAGTTAAGGGTTCCTAGATGCCCCCTAGCTGCAGCCAAAATTTGGGGTCTCTGAACTCAAAGGGTCCCGAAATGACATTGCTGCAGATGGACACAGTTAACCGACTTGGGGCCCCGTATCTCAGGGCCACCTAGTGCTAAGAACCCCAAATTTAGTGTGCAAACCCAGTGGAACTAGCACCATAAAATATCCAAAGCTGGGGTTTCTAGCACAAAGTGGACCCGAGATACAGGGCCCCAAACATCGGTTCAGAAAATGTCAAGCACTTTTCTGCAGCAGAGAATGACATTTTCCGAACCGGATTTGGGGCCCCGTATCTCGAGCCCACTTGGTGCTAGGAACCCCAGCTGTGTATATGTTATGGTACCAGTTCCACTGGGTTTGCACACCAAAGTTGGGGTTCCTAGCACCAAGTGGCTCTGAGATACGAGGCCACAAAGTCGGTTCGGAAAATGAAATTTTTTGCTGCAGAAAAGTGCTTGACTCGAGTATAAGTCCAGGGGGGCACTTTCAGCACAAAAAAATGTTCTGAAAAACTCGACTTATACTCGAGTATATACGGTACGTAAAACCTGTACTCTATAAAAAAAAAAAAAAAAAAAACCCATTCAGATCATACTATGTATCAATTTCCATCCACACAAATATTTATTGCTGGAATTTCCTTTAACCTCAGGCTAAAACTGCCTGCTTGGAAATATAATGTGTGGATGCAGAGGTATACTTTTATTTTCATTAGTATTGTTCTAATAACATTTCTGTGAAAAAGGCTGTGGGTGGATTGAGAAGAGGGCATTATTATACATGATCCCTTTCTGTCTACCTAATCTACTGACTGAATAGCATTTTATTAAGCACCTTATTATACCACCTAAATTCTATCCTATGCATTAGATTAAAGTGTAACTAAAGTTTTTGAGAGTGGAGAGGGATTAGACCAGTCAGGTTTTTATTTCTGTCTGTGCCCGTTAGGGAGATTCACCCTCTCTGTTTGTCTTGTTTACCATTATCATTGAAAGTAAAAGTAAAATCCAATCCAATAATCCAATATAAAATTACTTAAAACACAGCCATTCATGTTGGGATTGTTGCTTACCTGCTGGCCATCTGTTTCCACAACTTCCTGGATTCCTTGCATGCTTTGCAGCTTCTCCTCTGCGGTTTACTTTCCATTTATACTGACTACATATCCCATAGTACATGGCTACCTGCAAGCAGTCATTTTTGTTTTGACTCTGCCACCTGACACTCCTCCTCTCAGTAAGTCTGTATTTCAGATGACAGGCTCTGTGAAATATGTGACACAGCTGTCCACTCACAGTGAATACATGTCACAGAATTCAGGGAAGTACCGTATTTATCGGCGTATAACACGCGCCAGCGTATAACCCGCACCCCAAGTTAAGGAGAGAATTTTAAGGAAAAAAACTTACATTAAAATGCCCATCAATGCAGCCTCATCAGTGTTCATCTGCAGCCTTGTTAGTGTCATTGCAGCCTTTTCAGTGTCAGTGCAGCCTTGACCCAGTGTCCATTGCAGCCTTGTCAGTGCAGCTTTGCCCCAGTGCAGTCTTGTCAGTGCAGCTTTGCCCCGTGCAGTCTTGTCAGTGCAGATTTGCCCCAGTGCAGTCTTGTCAGTGCAGCTTTGCCCCAGTGCAGCTTTGCCCCAGTGCAGCCTTGTCAGTGCAGCTTTGCCCCAGTGCAGCCTTGTCAGTGCAGCTTTGCCCCAGTGCAGCCTTGTCAGTGCAGCTTTGCCCCAGTGCAGCTTTGCCCCAGTGGTCAGTGCAGCCTTGCCCCCAGTGTCCATGCTTGCCGCCGCCGCTGACATATACATAGCTTCATGTAGTTTTAAATATGGCGCTGCGGAGTTCGGAGGGACTCGGCGGAGCTGAACAAACGCCGCCGAGATACACATAGTCAAGTGTATTCGGCTCTTTCCGGCGCCGCTCACAGTCCCGCCCTATGATGGACATAACACAGGTCCAATGGCGGGACTGGGCGTGACTGTGAGTGGCGCCGGAAAGAGCCGAATACACTCGACTATGTGTATCTCGGCTCCGAGCAGTCACTGGGATTTCGGCGGCGCTCGTTCAGCTCCGCCGAGTCCCTCCGAACTCCGCGGCGCCATATTTAAAACGACACGCTATGTGAATGTCGGCGACGATCGCCGCCGATAGATCACAATTAGCGGGGATCGGCATATAACACGCACCCACTATTTCCCCCTGATTTTAAGGGGAAAAAAGTGTGTGCTACCACGATAAATACGGTAAATGTGTGGGGATCTTCACAAAGTAAGTTTAAAAATTTCAAGATTGTTCAGATTAATTTGAGTCAGCTAGAAATAATTCAAATACCATGTGGAAATGAATATATGGTTTTACAATTTGACCACAGATGCACTTTAAAGTGGGATATGAAAATTTTTGACCATAAGGGTCTCATACTTTTGAATATTTTTTTGGGATAGACAGCGTTTACCCACATTGAAGAAAGGAACTAAATAGATTTATGAGCTGAACACATTACAACCAGGCGGTCTGAATGTTGATATAGGTTTTAACTTGTTTATTTTATGTGGCAGCCTATACAAAAGTGAATGCGGATTGTTCCTAGTGCTGGCTGAAGCACTGCCTTATTGAATATATTGTTTTATTCTTTGGGATTTTAAATAAAGCTATGGTTTTACGGTATGAGTTTTTTCTCTCTGTGTTTTCTCTGAATGTGATATTTTGGGTAATTAAAGGACCTGGAGCTCTGTGTACTGGGGATTAATATGTCAGTGCTGTTTGACCACTTTTATACAAGACGTCAGACAAATCTGGTGAGTGATTTGATTCACATTGGATTTTTCACACTATTGCACAAAAAGGTGGGATATATATAACAGTCACTGACTGAAATGAACTGCGTGAATTTGCATTTTTTGTTTTTATATCGGCACTTTGCATTTAAAATGTTGTTCATAAGAACTGGTAGGTTATTTGATGATTTATATGAAACTTCACATTTTTTTTTTTTGCACTTTGATTTATTTGTTGTTTAAAGGCAGTGGATACATTTTTTGTACTAATTTATTTGTTGAATTCTTTAGTGCTGTTATTATGCAGATATACATTATACGTATCTATATTTTTAACTGCTATTTGTGTTAGATGGGGAAGGGGTTAGTGAGGGTAGCACAGAAGTCCTTATCCTTATTTTTACTTATCTGTATTGCCTAACTCAAGCAGAAATGTCAGGTCCACCAGGTTGGCTGTGCTGTCTTGCAGCTCTGTGTAAAGCTCTGAACTGGATGGACAGAGATACAAATCCTTTTGCTTTGAAACAGCGACTATAAATACGTATTTTATTATTTGCCTTGTCTTCAGCGATTTTTACAACATCATGCCTTTTCATGTGTTTTAAACTTTACTTTTCTCCACAGAGTGTCCTGAAGCCCCCAACATATTTGCCTTTGTGGGAGGATCCATTGGAGGTGTGCTTCTTATTGGTGTCATCTGTCTTCTTATTTGGAAATTTTTTACTGAATTAAACGATAGAAGGGAGTACCGGCGATTTGAGATGGAACAACAAAAGGCCAAATGGAACAAGGTAAGACATTTTATATTTGCCTGAATCTTTTAAATGGTTTTAATGTCCTTACAATATTTTTTTTTCTTAGTCTTAACCCCTTCTCACCCACAATTTCTTTAATAATGTGCCCAAAACTTCGGACCTTAAAATATTACAAAATCTTAGCAAACAGTAAATGCAATTTAATAGATATTGATCACATGCAAGCGAAAGACTCAATTTAGATAAAAATTGTTTCAGATTGTAGAACACATTACACACTGCCTATGACTGTATGGCTCTGTTTATTACTTTAATCGCTTAATATAACTATAGTATTTAAAAAAATAATAAGTCTTAAAAACGTCTGGGCAGCATGGTGGCCAATGGTTAGCACTTATGCCTTGCAGTACTAGGGTTCACAGTTTCATTCCCAACCACAACAATATCTGCATGTGGTTTGCATGTTCTTCCAGTGTTTGCATGGGTTTCCTCCAAGTACTCAGATTTCCTCCTACACTCGAAAAACATGCTGTTATGTTAATTGGCTCCTGTCTAAGATGGTCCTAGTGTGTGTATATGTATGCATGTAAAATAGGAACCTTAGATTGCAAACCTGAGGGCAGAGACTGATGTGTAAGTGCAGCATAAATTGGTCCTGGTGTCCCACACACTTTGTGGTGAGGCTGACCTTAATCCTGGCTTTGAAGGCGTCCACATTTTACCAGTGAATCAATGTTTCCATGATGGCTTTTGTCAACCCTCCTTGTATATCCTTCTTCCATGAATTTTGACAAACTTCACCATTATTCGTAGTCCATAGATTTTGACAGACTTTACCATCATACTTTAAATAATACATTTAGTGAAGCATTACTCCTCTATTAGTAAAAATCAATTGTAGATGTGAACAATGCTAAAAGGTAATACACTCCTAATGCATGATATCTTTACAACAGTGGTGATACCCCCTATTGCAAAAAAAAGTTCAATAGCTGATATATTGCCTACCGTGATAGTATAAACATATCAAAAATAATGATGTTGAGTGAAAAAAAAAAAAACACACTTGATAAATAACACCTCCTAGTGCCACACTCCATGTCAACTCAACTCAAATGCTCAAAATACAAAAATAAACGTGAACAAACTCCTTAAAAAACGGCACAAAACTTGTGCCCCTTCACTATTCAAAATATATACTAACTTCATATATAAACCTTGAACAGGTCCACATAAACCTTCCCCTTGGGGGTGTAACTCCACTGGCTGTCAGCTTTACTCCTCTTCCAGGGACACTTGCTTCAGTGTGCAGTAATCTTCATGCGGGTGGTGCTCAGAGAATTAAAAAACGGAACTGTATAAAAGCGATGTTTTATTTAAAAAATGAAGAATAGTCTTATTTAAATTAAGCAGTGGTTTCTCCGCCATCAGAATACACCAATCAGCAGTGTCCGTTATAGCCAGTGGTGCTTATTGTGTGGAAATTTTCCAACAGGCTGGTTGTGCAGAAGTCTATTGGTAGATCAACTTCTGTACAACCAGCCTGTCCTTGCTGAACCGGACGAACTTTGTTCCATGTATGTCCAGTTTTAATTTTGCAGTGAGGGGTTTGGGTCCTGTTTGCACTACATGGCATTTCTGGCTTCTTCCAGGGTACCCCAGCTTCTTCTTAGAACATTTTTTACCACTTCAGTTTTGACATTTCTCACATTCCTGTTAAAATCAGCATTTTTCTGCTAGAAAAGTACTTAGAACCCCCAAACATTTTATAATTTCTGAAAGCAGAGGCCCAGGCGAACAAAGTGGTTGTAGTTGTTTTTTTTCATGTCGCACGATATTTGCGCAGCCATTTATCATGGGCAAATTTTTAAGAAAAATAAATTTAAATGCATTTTAGTGCATACAAACTAGGGCACCTAAAAATTTCCATAGGTGACACTTTATAAGCCTTTACAGGTTACCAGTTTAGCATTAAATGTGAGCTCTGGCAGAATAATTATTGTGCTCACTTATTGCGGTCATACTTCACATGTTTGGTGCGTTTGAAATTGCGTGTGAACACGGGAAGACTGGGGGGCATTATATTTTTATTTTACACTTTCTCTTTAAATAGTTTTTATTTGACTTTATTGTTATCACAAAAGATAAACAAAATGGCACATTATTATTATTATACAGGATTTATATAGCGCCAACAGTTTACACAACGCTTTACAATACAAAAGGAGACAATACAGTTACAATACAATAAAATACAAGAGGATTAAGAGGGCCCTGCTCAGAAGAAGTTACAATCTAATAGGGTGGGGCAGGTGGTACAAAAAGTTGTAACTGTGGGGAATGAGCTGATGGAAGTGGTAGGAGATTAGTTGGAGATGTGATAGGCTTTCCTGAAGAGATGAGTTTTCAGGGATCGCCTGAAGGATAGCAATAGTAGGGGATAGCCGGACCAGTGGAGGTAGCGAGTTCCAGAGGATGGGAGAGACTCTGGAGAAATCCTGGAGATGAGATGAGAGGAGGAGACAAGAGAGCTTGAGAGTAGGAGGCCTTGAGAAGAGTGGAGACAGGACGATTTGGGTGATATTTGGAGACAAGATTGGTGATGTAGCTCGGAGCAGAGTTATGAATGGCTTTGTATGTTGTGGTTAGTATTTTGAATTTAATTTGTTGGGTGTTTGGGAGCCAGTGTAGGGATTGGAGGAGAGGGTTGGCAGACACTGAGCGGTTGGTAAGGTGGATAAGTCTGGCAGCAGCATTCATGATATACTGAAGAGGGGATAGCCTATGGAGAGGCAGGCCAATGAGAAGGGAGTTGCAATAGTCAAGGTGAGAGATAACAAGGTAGTGAATGAGGAGCTTGGTGGTTTCATTTTTTAAAAAGGGGCGAATTTTAGAGATGTTACGGAGGTGAATTCTACAAACTTTTGACAACGACTGGACTTGGGGTTGAAATGACAAGTCAGAGTCTAGGATTACTCCTAGTACCCTGGCGTGAGGGGAGGGACTGATAGTTGCATTGTTGATTTTGATGGAAAAGTCAGAGGGGGGCACGTGCGGGGGGAATATTAATAACTCAGTTTTAGAGAGATTTAGTTTAAGGAAGTGGTGCAACCTCCATGCTGATATGTCAGTTAGTAAGTTAGTAATGCGAGAGGAGACTGAAAGAGTGAGGTGAGGAGTAGACAGATAGATTTGGGTGTCATCGCCGTATAAGTGGTATTGGAAGCCGTGGGCGGTTATCAAGTGACCAAGGGAGGAGGTGTAGATAGAGAAGAGAAGGGGTCCAAGAACAGAGCTTTGGGGGACCCCCAGAGAAAGGGGCAATGGAGAGGAGGAGACATAGTTGTAGGTGACACTGAAGGAGCGCTGTGATAAATAGGCAGAGAACCTGGATAGAGTAGAATCTCGGAGGCCAATGAAATGTAGTTTATTGTGAAGGAGCGGGTGGTCAACAGTATCAAAGCCTGCAGAGAGGTCAAGTAGTAGGAGTATGGAGTATTGGCTGTTGGTTTTAGCAGTTAGTAAATCGTTAGTGAGTTTTAGTAAGGCAGTTTCCGTGGAGTGCTACGAGCGAAAGCCAGACTGTAAAGGGTCAAGAAGGTTATTTTCACTGAGGTAGGAGCTAAGACTGTTGTAGACTAAGTTTTCTAGAAGTTTAGAGGTAATGGGAGCAATGAGATGGGTCTTAAGTTGTTTAGATTGGTGGGGTCCAGGGAGGGCTTTTTAAGTATGGGAGTGATCTGCACATGTTTTAGAGGGGAGGGGAAGGTGCCACTAGAGAGGGAGAAATTGAAGATGTGAGTGAAGGAGCATAGGATAGAAGAGGGTGACCGTAATAGTTGTGAGGGAACAGGATTCAAGGGACAATTGGTTAGGTGGGCATCTGAGAAGTTTTGTAACCTCTTCAGTAGTAGCCAATTCAAAAGAGGAGAGTGTTGAATGTGCTGTTAGGCAAGGTATGTTGGGTGGGGAAGATGTACGCACAGTGGTGGTGTCCTCATGAATTGCATCAATCTTGTCTTTGAAGTGATTGGCAATCTCTTGGGCAGTGAGTGAGTTAGTGGGTAGAGGGGGTGGGGGACGAAGCAGAGAGTGAAAGGTTGAGAAGAGCCAATGGGGACTGGATGACAAAGTATTAATAAGAGAGACAAAGTAGGCTTGTTTGGCAGCATGGAGGCAGGAATTGTATTTTAGAAGGGCAGATTTATATAGGGTGAAGTCTTGCAGGCATTTGGTTTTATGCCACAGTCGTTCAAGAGCACAACAATGTCTCTTGAGATTTCTAGTGTTGTCAGTTTGCCAGGGTTGTAACGGTCAGGGCCTGATTCTGCGTGTGGTTAGAGTAGCAAGTGCATCTAGTGATGATGAGAGCGAACTGTTGTAGACAGAGGTGGCCAGGTCAGGACAGGGGAGAGATTATGTCATATAGGTGGTCAGTAGGGATGAGCTTCGAGTTTGAGTCGAACCCATGGCAGCTGGCCGTGTTGAGCCGCAACATGCGGAAGACTTGGTAGAGTGGATGACCAACCCGTCCTCATCCTCCTCATCCTCTCTTACCCAGGCTCAGGGTTTCTTGTCTGGCAAGGCAGCTGCCAACGCGGCCTCTTCCCTCAGCTCAATGGCATCAGTCACTCCTTCCCTAGCCCCACCATGTCCTCCTGAGGAGTCCCCCAAACTGTTTGACCACAGTGTTGGGTACATGCTCCAGGAGGATGCCCAGCGTTTTGAAGGCTCAGATGATGATACCCAGCTAGAGGAAGGCAGTAACGTGAGCCCAGAGAGAGGGGGTGTGCAAGAAGGACAGCAATCTGGCAGTCATGTTCCCCCAGCTGCAGCATACTGCCAGCTTTGCTCCAGTAATGAGGAGGGAGGAATTGATGAAGTCACTGACTCCACATGGGTGCCTGATAGGAGAGAGGAGGAGGCACATCTCCAACGAAGCAGGATGCCCTTCAGGGGCCAGCTTAAGAGCAGCACACCAACTGCATCACACCGCAGAGCTCCGCATGTGCAGGGCGCTGCTGTCTCTGCGTGTTATTCCAAAAGTTCTTTGGTGTGGGCCTTTTTTGAGATGAGTGCATCAGATCCCACCCCTGCTATTTGCAACATATGTCTCAAGCGTATCTCGCGTGGCCAAAACTTCACCTGCTTGGGCACCACATGCTTAACCAGACATATGTCGACCTGCCATGCAGTTCGTTGGCAAGCGTACCTAAAAGACCCACACCAAAGAACAAAGCGGACCTCTCCTTGCTCCTCATCAGCTGGGATCTCCAACCCCACTATACCTTCAGTTCTCTCTGAAACCTGCACTGAGAGGAATGAAGGTGTAGAATTAGGTGTGTCACAGCCAAATACTTGCGGGCAATCTGCTATCGGTACACCGACGTCAGATTGTACCAGGCAAATTTCCCTGCCCCAGCTGCTGCACCGCCGAAAGAAGTTCGCTCCCAGCCATCCACATGCCCAGCGGTTGAATGCTAGCTTGTCTAAATTGCTAGCACTTCAACTGCTGCCTTTTCAGTTGGTAGACTCTGCCCCTTCCATGAGTTTATGGAATGTGCGGTTCCTCAGTGGCAGGTTCCCAAATGCCCCTTTTTTTCTCACGGAAGGTGATTCCGGCTCTCTACCGGCATGTGGAAGACAATTTCTTGGCCTCGCTGGACAGGGCGGTCAGCGGTAAGATGCATCTTACCGCTGACTCATGGTCCAGCAGGCATGGACAGGGACGTTACCTATCTTTCATCGCTCACAGGGTGACTCTTCTGGCAGCTGGGAAGGATGCAGGACAGGGTGCAGTAGTGTTGGAGGTTGATTCTGCCACACCCCTCTCGTCCAACCCCTCCTCTTCTTCTTCCTCCATGGCCTCTTCCTGTGCTGATTTGTCCTCGGAACCAGCGGTGCTCCGTAGGCGTTCAAGGGGCTACGCAAGCATGCAGGCAAAAAGATGCCATGCGGTGCTTGAGCT